>CM057002.1:15536294-16136294 GCA_029891345.1 Dryococelus australis
TGGTACCACGAGGAGGTGTGGGTCCCAAAGTCAGCAGAGGCTATATATAGTCTTGCGCATAACTGACTCATACCACAACCATGTTGCATATGGGTTCCAATACTAGGACTTGACAGTAGTCCCAACATTTCATTGTCCATATGCTCTCTCCAAAGGGTGGAATGCTGTTTCACCTCAGCATAGGGAAGTCCTATCCCTTAGTTTCGGGCATTCCCACCAGGTACGAGCTCCATACGTGATAGTCACCTTACATCCTTTAAAGGCTGGTTTGTGCTGTGCTAATCCAGCATCCATGCCAACAGAGAAGACTCAGTCATTTCACCTGTACTCAGTGATGATATAGGCTGTTCACGGTAAAGTGAGCACTATTTAAGGCTCTTCCCAATTTTACTTTTCTGCCAATTTTTGTCTTTCCACCACTTGTTGGTATAAATATTGTCATGTAACTAATACATACTGTGTATACATTAAATCACTTTCAAAAGTTAGCATCTGAGGCTACAATAAAATACATTTATTTGCCATTATTCCTGTTGTGAATGCCTTAAAAAGTGTTCACTTTACCATAAACGACATACATGTGCAACTATTTTGAGAGATGGATAACCTTGATAAAATTTCTGCAATCTTAGACATGTAAGAACACACAGCGCCACGCTGAATTACCGTAGCATATTCTACAACTGCAATGACCTTAGAGGTCATACTCAGCACAGCACTTTGCTGCTCTGCAGTAAGGAGCATTTTGACAGGATAGCTGTGTGTCATTAATAACTCCCTCTCGCCAGTCGTGTAAGTGAGGGAGGGGCATGATCACAGCTGACTGCCTCACACTCAAGCATCAGCTGAACTGGACAGCACTGCCTGCACTTTACCTATTTCACACCCAGTTATTACAAGTTTGCATAAACAACTAGCTTAAAAATAATTGTTGTGTCAAATCTTAAGTGACAGCACTAACACATTTTTGATCAATGCAGTGTTTAATAAAAGTAAGTATTATTATATACTATGATTATTGTTATTATTATTCGGCGATCTGCGCTCATTTTAGGAGGATGTGTTCAACTTCTGCTCCAGCGAAACCTTCGTTTTTTATGGTTTAAAGTGTTTGAAGATTTGGAACTTTTGGATTTTAGGGGTTTTTGTATGCCCCCAAGTGCTGATATATGTCAAATTTGCTGTAAACCGTTCTATGGGAAGCAAAAATTTGTTAGGTGTGTTGGAACTTGTGCGGCTCGTTTCCATCTTCAATGTGTGACATTGTCCAGTGACACGGACAAATTTGTTCACGTACCTTGTAGTGATGAGTCTAAAATGTTTGGTTTTTTGCTGAAGAGGAACAGTAAGTCTATTAACGCAGTAGATAAAGCTACTACTAGCTCTGGTAATAAAAACTATGCCTTAAAGGTAACTTTGGTGGACAACGACGCCATAAATCTAGAAGAAACTTCTGCAAAAACAACTGTAAAAATGGATACTAGTGTAAATCAACTTTTTGAAATACTCTGTACTAAAATAGATGCTTTAACCAAGGATGTGCGTGAACTGAAAGAAGAAGATTCGTGTGTGAAGGCTAGGGTTGAAAGTTTTCAAAACTCTTATGAAAAATAAAAAAGTGTGCTCTGTGAGTTTAGCGGGCAGTGTATCACGTCAGCCTTGAAAAAATCGTACAGTGAAACTGTAGGAAAGAGCCAAGAATCAAGCTCCAGTGTTACTGTAAATTTGAACAAAACTGAACCATATGGTAAGGACACGTTGCCCAAGTGCGTAAGTAAAGTTCAGGAACAGCAGGAACTGATCAATTATACTATCTTTTGCAAAGATTGTGACCCCAAATTAACTAACTTCAATAGAGGTGGTGGGGTTTTAACAACGGTTAATTCTCTCAGATTCCCACGCATAGTACAAAAATTTGATCTTCAAAAGCAAAATACTGATGTAGTTTGGATTGAAATTACCAGCACTAATAATAAAAAAATTCTTCTTCCCCCATATTTATCTGATGTTGAGGTTAAGGAATATTTTAAATTTTTAGAGTCAAAATTAGTAAATTATGTAGATCACATACTAATAGTCTGTGACTTCAATATACCGGTTGTTGATTGGACTTCCAATCATACCCAAAATATTACTAATTTTTATAATAAATAAAAAGGTCAACTTCTCATACAGCTAATGAATTTATCCAATCATATCGACTAAATTACACTAAACCTTTTTCAGAGTCATTAGACTTGGTATTTTCAAGCTGCTATTTATGTAATTTTGTAATTTGTGTACGGTGATATTACTTCCGTCCTAGCTGGCTCTGTGTACAGGCCGTCACCACACTACCCCCGTGCTGGCAGGTGAGCCCAGACGAGTTTGTGTTAGTGATGCAAAGTAATCACACGTGTTAATATGTTTCATCAAGGGTTTCATTTGTAATTCACTGTGTCCTTTCTTCAGGAAAAAACCATCAGTCCACCCTAGCAGCTGTCGGCCCTCTTCCCTTGTGAAGATTGTGTTTTCATACACCGCGGTGAGATCATCAATCTAGGCGTGCACTTGATTAATTGCGGGCTGAGGAGCACCTAAGCGGAATTGGCTAGTCATGACCGAGAGTATCATAATTTCATTAGCATGTTGATCGGTACGAGCAATAATAATAATAATAAGTCTATAGTGAACCTACCTCTTTTATTCAGTGTCCTAGCCACATGTATTTCGTTAAGTTCTTATTTTCAAAGTGATGTTTAGTAAAAGTTTAGTATTGCCTATGTGATTGTAAGTACGCATGGGTGAGAAGGACACACAGAACCCACAGCATCCCTGAGAACCCTGAGTCTCAATAGTGTGGTGATTGGGAAGCACCGATGGCGCCCAGTAAGTATTTGTGCCATCGTTCATCTCGTGTCTCACTCAATGGCATCAATATGTTAATTAGTATTAGTAGGACTTTAGGTTTAATTAAATTTATTACTTCTTCTACCTCTTCTGATGATTCGTTACTTTGTTTACTGATTACTCATTAGTTAGATCTAAACTGGAATACTGCTCCGTCATATGGAATTTTTAACAGCCACTGATTCTAATAGGATTGAAAATGTTAAAAAAAAAACTGTTCAAACTTGTGTTTACCAGATTTTCTACAAACCTAAATTTCAATTATGAGACTGAATCATCAAGATTCAACTCTCAAACCCTAAAGTTTTGGAGAGAAATTTCTGATGCTCTATTTTTAGTTAATGCTTTTCTTAGTTTTATAAATTGTTCAGCTATAATGAATGGTATAGGTCTAATGATACCTAGTTATAAACATGGAATAATGAACACCATTGAAATTACTGCAACCAAAAATGATATTGTCAAAAGATGTGTGTCACATTGTAATAAATATTTACACAATTTTGATGCGTTCAATGGCAAAAAATTAACATTTTCAGAGTTACTCAAACATATTATTTCTTTGCAAAAATAATGTAATGTTCAATTTTTTAATTAATGTATTATGTAATGTTATTTCAGGTGTTTGATTTTGTGTGTTTTGTTTGTTTTTGTATGTCTGTTTTATGTATTGTAATTTGTGATTGTGTTTTTGTAATGTATGTATGTGCTAACCAGTAATTGGTGCTAACTGATGGGTGGCACACTAAGCTTCAATAAATAAATAAATAAATGAATTAATAATAAAGGAATTTTGCTGTGATCACTGAAAATTTTAGATGGGTTTTTCGGTACATGCATTTCTGGTACATAATGTCTACTGTACAATGATGGCTGAATTTTTGAACTGGGTGCAACTACACTCTGAACTGAACTGCATTTATTCACAATTGTTAGGGGATTTCCAATTTAAGCCTTCCCATATCATCTTTTAACATTTTGGCTCCCCCCCCCCCTCTTAAAATTTTTGTTTTCTGTTTGTGGACACTACTTGGTAGGGCCTTCTTCCATTCACACCTCAGTAATGATGGTAGACAAAAGAAATTATCCCGAAGTAATACTATTTACAGAATATGCAAAAGAAATAATTAGACCGGAACTGTCATACACCATAAATTCTGCACTTTGTAAAGGTGGCAGCCATACAGGTTACGGTAACGGATTGTTGTATTTGCAATAAAGTTGTTTATGTGGGTAACTTACAATTTGTTTTGTTTGTTAACTGTTTTAATTTGTCATGGACCTACATGCTTTTTTTGTGACATCTTTGGCAGTAATCCACATGTGAGATCAGATGCTTAGGCAGACGTTCTTGATGATGATTTTAATGGTCCTACAATGCAAATTTTTTATAGTAATAAAACTTGATGTTTGCCATGCCATCCTAACAGATAGTAAATAGTCTTTGCCATCAGAACACATTAGGAACCAGTAGGAAGTGGTGGGGCTGAAAAGAAGAGACCATAGCTTTTTTTTTTTTTTTTGAGTGGATTTTTCAAGAAACAAAAAGGTCACTTCAAAGCTGAGCGGTGCCATAGCTGACATCACCTATGTAACATGTCCGCATTACATGCCTAGCAATGATAAAGCACACTTTCAATGTAAGACTATCTTATTTTGACATGTAGGAACTTCTTAAATTCTCGTTGGCTTGATTTCCGAACCAGTGGAGGGATAGAGTTTACTAATGCTCGCTATGCCGATGCAAACTGATGAACTGCTGGCAGAATTTTTTCATTGCAATAAAAACTAGTAAATTTTTCAAATTTCAATAAGTAATCAAAATTATTTAAAATCTTGCATAATGTTTTATTTCTGAACTCATTCACTAATTAAAGACGTATGACAAATACTTTCTTTTAGCATACAAATACCAAACCCAATAAAAATAACCAACTACTAAATTTTAATTGCTCTCCATGTAGCAAACCACATATATGGTCCATTGATGATTTACACTCGGATGCCAAGCCGGCAAACAATTAGCCAACATCTGGCATGCACCCGGTACCAAAAACTTTCTTTTAAGGTGGGTTTACGATTGGCTTAACAGAATAAGTGAGCAGTGTACTTAAGCTATGAATCAATGTGTTCAAGGGTATTAGTTTATGACTGTCGTGTGCTGGTCTTGACGGGTCGTGTGCATTCTTGGCGTAACTTAAGAGATTGTTATATTTTATATCTTAAGTATAAGTCAAGACGAAGTAGCCAATCAGAGCACAGAGACACTTGTTGTTGGCGGGAAACTGTATTTACAACTTGTATTCAGGTTATGTTGTATTGTGAAATTGTGTGAAAGTAATTATTTTAATCGAGAGACAGTATCCTCTTAATTTACAGAATAGTTCATGTGTTCTTTTGTGGAAGAGTTTATTGAATTTGCTTTAATTAACCTTTTCAGATTTATTGATGTAAATGCCTAATGTAGCATTGGCTTCCCTTTCTATTAGATTTCACAAGTTTTTTTTAAACGATTACACAAGCAGTAACCACAAATAATTAAATATATGTAAATTGTCCATTTTTCCAGGTTATTTCAGTTGCTTATGTCTCCTACGATTTTGATTGGCTAGACTTAACAGTTGCTAATTCAATCATAAACTGCAAATTTTCTTATTGTTAATTTTCCATGTGCTTATCAAATCATTAAGTACAATTCTTAATTCTTCAGTCTTTAATCGTAAACCCACCTTTAATGTAATCTTTCGCAGTATGTCACCTGGATGCTACTAATCTGTTTTGAAATTCAGTCACCAGTTCTGAATATTTTAGTGATATGAAACAACAAAAGCCCTTCAATGGTAATTTTCTAAATGTTGTTATATATTGCTTTTTTTAACTTCTCATTTTAATTAAATATAAACTTCTACTACCTCAAAGTTTCAAATACTGCCTAAATTATATGAATCCCCAAAAGTATAAAAAAAATAAATATTTCCTGAACATATAAATTACAATTACTTGAACATTACACGGTGTTGATGAGGTGGTAAGAGGAAACTGAGACATGAATCTGTAGTCTGGCTGATATCAGTAGCCAAGAAATGTTGTACGACAACCTGAGGTGTTGTAGGGTGTCCCGTAATTGTGCCCATATGGCAGGCACTGATGTTATGGGGTTGCATAATACTTGGCACAAAATATAGAGCATATCCCTTGGTGTGGTCAGTCTTGGTTGACAGGAACCTTCATGATGTGTTTTACTGCCTTCATACTCGCACGTTCCAACATTGACAAGGTGGCCACTCAATTTTTGTTTCAAAATTCCCTGACTTTTCCAGATCAAATTTGAATTTTTCCTGCACTGCTCAATCTCACTTAATCTTGCTTATGACAAAATTTATTATTTCAATTGTACAGTGCAATGAGAACCGTAAAAACATTAGCTTTGTGCAGTAGCCATAATAGTATAATTCAATGGTCAGCAACCCAATTTTCACGAAATAAAACTACAATGCAGTTTGATGAAAAAAAACCCTAAAGCGAAGCATCTCTCTCATGTACACATTTCTTAGGTTTAACAATGGATGTAGTGTAGAAGAGTTGGTTAAACAGTTTCATCTCAAATAAATTGTAAACTGAAAACATTTCTTATTTGTAACATGTCTCACATATCGCTAAAGTCCCAGAGAAAACTACATAAAGTATTATATCTATTATCGCAGATTTTTCTATGAGAATTGCATAGAAATTTGTATTACTTTTACAATAAAGTTTTTTTTTCATGAAACTAAAAATTAATTGTAGACATTTTGTAACACAGATTTGAGCATGTGAAATTAATATAAACTTAACAAATATAACTCACCTGCTACTTAAAAGTAAATAATGAAAATGAACAGAAGTAAAAATTTCTAAGCTGTCTTGAGCACCTACTGAATACATGATCCATACATAGAGCTTAAATTTTCTGGTATGACTGGCTTTAATAATAATTTTAGACAAACCATATAACTTTGCGACATTTTTAAATTGTCCAACTCCCTATGAAAATACAAAAATTAATGTTAACAATTTAAAAAATCTGCAAGGCAGAGATGGTAACAGTTTATTCACATCCATACTAATCATAAATATGTACTAACTTAAAAGTTGAAAATAACTGAAAACATTTCCCTCAAGATTCTTTGCTGGAAAATAAATTCCGTTATTTAAAATACAAAAGTCACACTTCAGCAGTTATCTTGAAAACATTTTCCTGGCTTCTTTTTATAGATTTTACAAAATTCCCTGACTTTTCCTTGATTTTTCCCTGACCAATACAATTCCCTGACTTTTCCAGGTTTTCTCTGTTTTCCAGAAAAGTGGCCACCCTGCATTGAACAGTGTGACATTAGAATCACCCCTTATACTTGGCAATTGCACTACATGTTCACCCAAGCTCCTGCAGATCCACAATGTAGCCTGTTAATTTCTGCCATGTGCTGATAATGTTGCGTAATGCTCTACATGAGCTGCTGCATGTTTGGTTACCTTCCCTCACTGTGTTTTATATTTGTCTGATGCTCCACACATGCCATATGACACTATTCCTATAAGCATGGTGGAAGTATTAATGCACTTTTTCTACTTTTGGCTCAGTGAACAACTCCGTAAATACCTTGAAGAATACTGGTGAAGGCGATTTCAAAGTCACATCACTAACTTCTTATTTACACCTGATGTTACGAACAGGAACAGTAAGACTATAAATCCTGCTGATCACCGACTTACATTGAAATATGTACGTCCCAAACACAAGTCAACCATGCTGGCAACAGTGCTGCTGCGCATGTTGCCTGAAGAGAACAGAGTACAGATACAAAGACTGATGGCAACTGTAGTGTTTTCTCTCAAGATGACTCTGAATGTCGATATGTGAGGAATTTACGTACTTGTACAATGGCTGTAACATTCTCCTGCAGGTTGTCAGTTCCGCCCGGCATCTGCACGATGATCGCAGGACAGGCGAGGTTAAGAGCCAGCACCTTGGCAGTGCTGTTGGCCGGCCCTGCAGACCGGGTATTATGTACACTGGTTGGACTTCCCGCACATGCGCCATGCAAGGACTCTTGGTGCACACTTCCACCAGCGAGCACTTCTTGCAGGACCTCAACTCATATCCAAGAGCCTCCAAGTCATCTAAGCTAGACGGCAGGAACTGAAGCAACAGCTCTCCTGATGACGACACTGAAAGTAAGCAAGTAAGTATTTACTGACACAACTAATCATCAGGGGCACCTGTTTTTCGTAAAAGAATTTCAGGACAAATTGGGGAAACTTACGTTCATTAGTTTGAGAGTTTTTCTTAATGGAGAGATACAATGTCTCACTGGGCATTCTGATGAGCAGCTCATCCAAGTTACCTAAGATGTGTTGCAACTTGACTGTTTTCTGCGAACTGTCCCACTGCACATCCAAGACTGGCAACTGTCTTTTTCTCCTCGTGTTGACAATACTGCATGTGTTGTGATTCATCAGCAGCACAAAGTGTTTTAAGGACTCTGTCTCTCCTACTATTACTTCCAAGAGATACACAAGCTGTGGGTCCTTCTGCAAACAAATTTCAGTATAAAACATACTATTCAGGCTTTAATTGGAATTTGTACACTGCCTATGCCAACTACAAAATGGAAGCAAGGAAATATAGAAACCTGCTTAAACAAAATCGTATATGTATACACAGGTATCACTGAATTAAAAATTAAATGTGAATAAACCCAAACATGAAAAATCAACAAAAAAAAAAAAAATACACACACGCACACCCACAAATTGGGATCAAAATGCAGAAGAAAATTGAAAGAAAATTTCAAGCAGAAAACAAATCAAATATTACATTCCTGGTGAAGCCACCCTTGGATTTTCCCATGTGGGAATCATGTAGGAGATCTCTCATTTGTCCCGCCCTTGCACTCCGGTGCTGCTCCATACATCACTTTACCCTCATTGGCTTTCAAGAGCCACTCAAATCTCTTTACTTGCTCACATCAATATAGTCTAACTATTTTCCAATTTTAGGTCAGAGTTATTTATTAAGATTCATCCAGGGCTAGTATAAAACTTCAGGGGTTATAGCACTTGTATTAGTAGATATATTTGTACCTATAATTATGACAGTTTTATAGTTTTCAAAATATTTATTCTGACTTATGCATACTCACACAAATATTATAAACATTTCAACATTAGCAATTCATTTCAATATGAAATCACCTTTCTGTATCAGTATTTAGTTTTTTAAACTTTGGATTAGTGAGGGCACTGGGCAGAGTGTTCACATACAAGATCAACGATGTCTGCTTCCATCTCTGTTGTCACAATTCGAAGGTTGGACTTCAAAGCTTCTTCGTATAACCTATTCCTCTGTTTCGACTCTAAAATTTTCATTGTTGAGAGAGCACATTCACAAAGTGCTACCAAACATGGAAATCACTCATCAAGCAAGATTGTGAAGCTTGGGGTATTTGTCAGGCATTACAATGTTCCACAATTGTTTATATGTCAAATTTGTTTTTGAAGAAAGTATAATGCCACTCTGAAGACTGCACAGTTCCATCTGGAATTCTGGATCTTGATCTTCAATCTTGGCTGCCATTGGATTGACAAAAAGCTGGAATATTGTCTTCATACTGTAAAATTCTGAAAATTGGTGTTCAAATTCTTCCAACAGACATCAATAACATAATGTCTGTTTTGTCGAAAATCAGCAAAGTTTGCAGCATAACATCAACTTGCTATGCTACAATGCATGTTACAGATCTTCAACACTTATGTTGTGTTTGACTAGCCTCAGCTGAATAGAGCACAAAAGTTATTCACTGGGTTGATGAGAAATAATAAGAGAAAATATCCATGTTGGAATCGGAATTGATTTATTGTTGAAGGTCAAAAACAGTTTCATTTAGATCAGCATGACATCACACGACCTGTCTTCCTTCTCATTAAACACTCGCAGGTTACAGAGTCACAGTAGCGATTATAGAACGTTCACTAATACATCTTGACTTGCGAGGAAAATTAATAAGGCAAGGGGGAGGAAAAAGAAACCATCCCCATTGATGCCTATAGGCCACCCACACACTCACTGCATGTCTCTTCAGAGTTGTTACATTATGTTGGTTCAAAAACACTGCACGACCCAAAGTCGTCGGCCCGACTTGTCTCTACAGTTTACATGATACGAATGTGCTCACAACATCTCTACTCTGTGGTTCACGGTACAATGTGAATGAGCTCAGGACCCGCGTCCCTCAGCTCGACACACACTGTTCTCCCCACTCCAGACTACAAATCTAAAAATACACATTTGGCTGTAGCTCGGGACCTCCTATTGGCTGAACATTACATCACAGCGCTGGTTCACAATACAAAACTGCTGATGGCATGGGAAATGAAAAAAACCTAATCTCAAAAGTTGCATCACCTCACTTTAAAGCCTGAGAATTCAAAAGAGCCACATGATACAGATAACACTTGAAATACAGCCTCACATAAAAACTGATAAAGCCCTTACTTCTACGTGTGGCATGAAAGAAAAAATTTGGACAATTACACTCACTGGGAATTTTAACCAAAAAGTGAAACAGAAAAAACAATTATAAAACCGATAAAAATGTGTATAAACTGCAATGCTACAAGTTCAGTTCATTTTTGATGTGATCACATGATTTTTAGAATTTTACGTCCAACTTTTTTAGATCTTAAAAAATCCTTAATTTCTTTCTGAAAGCTCTGATGTAGCTCATGAGCTGACATATGTTTTGTTTCTTCCATTGAAGCTTTAAATTGATGTCTTAAGATGTTCTGTGAGGACTATGAGGAAAGCTAAAGTGCAGAGCCATTCTTCATTTGCAATTTTTTCAAATATGTCAGACTCAAATTTTCCAGTAGCTTCAAAGAACTGAACTACTTCCTTTCTTATGGCAAAAAAATGCTTTAAGAGTTTTACCTGCTCTTAGCCAGCAAATTTCAGAATACAAAATAGTATCACTAAATTCTGCAGAAGCTCCTGGAGGAATTCCACTAATGTCCTGTGACTCTGAGCTCTGTTACTGCCTCTAATAAAATACATTATTATGGTAATTCCTTTCATCACATCATTCATCTCAACAAATTTGTTAGTGGATAATGTAATACATCACAGGCACATCCCAAAATTATTTTTTTTCAGCCACTGCACTAAGCTAATTTTTATCTGTCATACATTCAGCACCATATGCAGGAACATTTCGAAAATTAGCTGCATTTCTTAACAACTGAAAAAAGGGCACTGTACAAATCAGAGCCTTTCACACTGGTAGGTAGTGGCACTAGATCGAGCAGTTCTTCTTAAATGGAGGACAGTTCATCAACTGTCTTTATGAAGATTAATAACTGACACACATCTGTTATGTCTGGTCTTTCATTTAACACGATGAAAAAATAAGTAAATTGTCACCAATACCACTGCCAGAAAAAAAAAAAGGTAGAGTGGGTGGCCTGTCGGACCATGCTGTGTTACACAAATGAGTCATTGCATATATGCTGAACTTATAAACATTATTGCTTTTTTACATACCCTTATTTTTGTACAATTACCAGTTAAATAAAACATTGTGACAGACAATGAAAATAGCACATCACAAAAAATCCATACAACAAAACAAAGTAAATAGCATGAGTATAAGCTGGTATGCACATGATCCCATGTTAGTGCATTTGCATTTGACCGCACATCAGGCAGTGGTATTGCAAGTACCGACCAGTAGTTATAGACACTGATGTGTAGTCAAATGGTAACTTACTTGCATTTTTAAACTTACATGATCATTATTTGTTGTGAGATGTAAAGGTTGTAAGTGGTATTAGTTTTAAATGTGCTAAAAACCTTTCACTTCCATTGTTTTACAGTGAATGTAGGTAAGCATTTTTGGGGATGAAGTTAAGTTGAAAAGCTGCTTTAAAAAATTACTTCTGTTGCAGCAGTTATAGTTTCAGTTTGATTTGAGAATATGAGTAATCAATCCAAATTATTATTATCAGGTGCTGGAGTTCTACCACATGCCCGGACACTTCGAGAAAAACATGTTGGAGCAGTAATGGATACAAGACGTAAAGAAGTAAAACAGAAAGTTAAGGATAACAAAATTGACACTTCGTGTTTTGAGTGAAGATAATAAACCACAACTATTTGTGTCTGGAGTCCTTTTTCTCGAAGCAGCAGATGCTACAAACTGTGTCAGGGTAATTTTGGACTCTTTGAAAGTGTATCAGATTCTGCTACATATATGACCAAATATGCAAATACCTTGTAAGTTGTGATTGGTGACAGTCTGATTCACATTCAGTGTTGGGCACACAAACTAAACATTATTGGGGAAATATTTGTGCAAAAGAACTTCGAGAGATCAACATCAAGCACGTTTCCATAAACACAAGGAAACGAAAGCACTTGTTCCACACTTTCCTAGAAAAGAGGCATTAAAAACCATATGCATTTTTCCCTTTGCCTTTAGTTACATGGTGGAATGCATGGTTTAAGAGTCTTTTTAATTTGGTATACCATTTTCATGACATTTTTGATTTTGTTAGGACAGAAGATCTAAAATTGATGCAAAATGCAGGTGGAGTATTTAGTGTCACTCTTCAAAAGACAGAAAATTAATTTAATGCCAAGCAACATTTGTGAAGGATTATGGCAAACCTTTAGTTGATTTAATCAAGAATTTGGAAGGAGCTTCAAACCTAACTGTCCACACATTATACAGAGTGTTAAATGATTTGAAAGAAGGATTTAAAAATGTTATGAGGGCATATATTTTGATGCAACTGCAAAAATTCTTTCAAAAACGAGTGTAGCAACTAGCGCTTCAGTTAAAATAACACTCAAGAAAACCTGTGGCACTGTCTCGTGATAAACTTTCTTCTCTGATGGCAGCCGATCCAGGCAAGCAGAATTTTGACAGTATTAAAGATTTTTATCCCAAGTGTATCTTTTCAGAAGAGGTAGACCCCAACACATTATCAAAGTTACAGTGTGTAAGGAACATGCAAACTGCAAGTACTGACGCCGGCTAACAGCCAGCGGCACTAGACCCCATGGCGGCGCTCACGTGTCATGTGTCCTGCACGTGGGCAAAGAGGCCGACAATTTGAACTTTCCTATAAATGTTAATTTCAGGGCAAAATGTGTTATGTTGTCTTTATAGTGTCCAATATGTCTTAAAATGGTTTAAAGTGCTTGCACTTATTTTAATTGTTTGGTTATGAATATTCAAAGTACCTGCGGCGCCGAGATTAAGAACACTTAATATTCTGGCATGCACGCCATCACAAAGAGACATAAAAATAATATTGAAATTCATAACAAAATTATAGAAATGTAAAACAATATCTAATTTAATTTGTGCCATTTTATTTTCAATATTTATGTGAACCCTGTGGGCGGTCATTATAGGTCCGTGCGACTCTTGTATCTGGACAGTCTGTCGAGGAGAGCTGGCAAGGTAAGACACTGTCATGTACGCACTACCATTTTTGTTCACTGATGTAGGTTTCCATAGTCAATGTAGTTTACCGGTTAATCTTTGCTTGCGTACGTTTTTGCCAGACATTTCCCCCAGCATTATCCTTCCGCTTTTTTATAATTCTTACGTCCTTACTGCATTTTTAACTTAATCGAGGAGAAGGAGAAGAAAGATGTCGGAGAGGTCACGCGACTCACGCATTTTGAATAAGACGCCATCTACCTATGTTTATGGTATTTCAGTGTAACTTCTGCATAATTGCTAAACGCAATTTTAAGAGTTTTAATTTTATGTATGTATTTAAGGGTAATTTTCGTGTTTGACAATTTTACAGCAATATCACGTATAACCACGTGGCCAACTGAAGCTAAGCCATTGTATAGGCCATCATTGCATATTAAGAGCTTATTTATATAACATCATATGTGCAATCATTTATTTCAGGGTTCTATGTCAGTTTTATTCAGGGTTAAATGTATTTTTCATGTAAATTGATGCTTTATGTACTTGACCAAGCGGTCACAGTATTGTTTGATTTCACCGCCATCAGGCATGTTACAAGCCTGTAACGACTCTAATCTTAAAGAGAACCAGATGCTCAACACGAATAACATCTTATTTGAATTTAGTTTGCTGTTTCCATGCAGAAATATTGCAATTTTACCTGCACCATGTGGTCCGCTACAAACTTCATCTGGTGGCATCCGCGCCACCTAAGCTTGTTTTCACACATGTGTGTGTGTTTATTGTGAATATTCATCTCATGCCCCATCTTATTTCATGTCTCATTCAAGGGTCTATATAATTGTGTAATTAGTGTACGGTGCAATTAATCCCATCCTAGCCGGCTCTGTGTATAGGCCGTCACCACACTAACCACGTGCTGGAGGGCGAGCACCGACGAGTTTGTGTTAGTGATGCTGAGTAATCACACATGTTAATATGTATTATGGGTATTCATTTGTAATTCACAGGGTCCTGTCTTCAGGGAAAATCTGTCATCAGTACACCCTAGCGGCTGTCGGCCCTCTTCCCTTGTGAAGGCTGTGCTTTCACGCACCTCGGTGAGATCATCCTTTTAGGCGTGCGCTAGATTAATTACGGGTTGGGGAGCACCCAAGTGGAATTGGCTAGTCATGACCGAGATAACCATTTCATTGGCATGTTGATGTGTATGAATAATATCAATAAAACAAGTCTACAGTGAACTTATATCTTTATTCAGCAGTGACAGTGTCCTAGCCACATATGTTTTATTAATTGTTTATTTCAAGTGATGTTTAGTAAAAAGTTTAGTATTACCAACGTGTTTGTAAGTACGCACGGGTGAGACAGACACATAGAACCCACAGCATCCCTGAGAACCCCGAGTCTCAATAGTGCGGTGATTGGGAAATACCACTGGCGCCCAAATTACCAGTAAGTATTTGTGTCATCGTTCATCTTGTGTCTTACCCGACGGTGTCAGTAAAAAAGAACTTGTCAATGGTTTCGGGGACTTGCAGAATAACTTAAAGAAACAAGCTACCGAAAGAGGTGGATGTGAAATTGTCAAGGCGCTAGCCAGTGTGAAAATGTCTCATCCCAATTTTGCTAAAAAGTGTTTTAAAGCCATCTGGCTTCCTTCCTCAAATGTTGATTCTGAGAGGTTTCTCTCAGCTTACAGCAGTGTTCTGTCTGACAGAAGAACAAATTTAAGCCAGACTAATCTCAACTATATGCCAAAATTTTATTTTGAACATAATTTGTGTTCATGGACAGGACTTGGCCCATATAAAAATTCAAGAAAATGTACAGTATTTGTAAATAATTTTTTTCCATTTTTCAAGTTTACTGTGAAGTTAACTTATTAGTGGAAAATATTTTATTATAGAAGAAACACAATAGGTAAGCAATTTTTAAGTCACTACTGGCCAAATGAATTTTGTAAGTTTATTATTTACAATTTTCGTTAAACTTTTAAATGTCAGATAACTATTGCTAAGCTATTTCACTAATATGTTTGGATACTTTTAGTAGGTTCAGTGTTTGTTTAATGGCAAATGTTGCATTTACTCTAGGCTATATGGTAAGGAAAAAATTTTTTTTTACATAAATATATTAATTTATGGGGGAATATGTCATTTAACTTGAAAAATTTTGCTTAAAAATAACACCACTTTTATCTAAAAATAACTCAACTTTGTGGCATAAAATAAAACCCCAAATGTGTGCCTCTATGTAAGACTGATGATCATCATGCCCATGTGTGGAGGGCTCCTGGTGAACATCGCAATCACAACCTTGTTATCGAGCAGCACACTTCCCCCACTGCAAGTATTACGGTGTGAGGATCGATAGCCTATAATAACCCAACCACTCTTGTCGTGTTACGTAGAACAGCAATGTCTAGTAGTACGTGTATGAGATTCTATGCCCGCTCATCTGCTTCCATTTCTGGCCGGGACTCCAGTTATGATACTCAAGCAAGATAACACTTGACTGCACATGGCACGAGTCGCCCAGGGTTGCCTCTGTCATGTTCAGCCATTACCATAACCTGCCTGCTCCAAACGCCAGCTGCCATGGTGCCACAGTGTCAGGGATGTTAGAAACACCATCCAATAATTGTGGGCCCGTCTGCCTCAGGACAACATCCAGCGTCTGCTGGACTCCATGCCAGACCGTGTAATATTGAAGATGACCGGACGGCATACAACAGATTCATATGTAATCGTCATGGTGCTCTGTTTTTGTGATCATGTGTATTACTCATGTGTATCACTCATTACCTTTATAAAGTTTCAATACCATCAATGCATCCTTCTGTTGTGTGCTAGTTTTATTAACCAGCAATGTATTAGCAGTTTCATGAATCCTGTAAAATAACTGACTCAGAAATAATATTTGCACTTTGTTATTGTATAATGCACTGAAAACAGGGAGTGGGCTACCTTACCTGAAGGGTGTTTGCTGTCATTCCCAAACAAACCTCATAGACGTACAAGGCAAGATAAGTGGTGAAAGCTAGTGGAATAAAGCTGGAGGAGTAAATGGGACCACCTTGAGAAAACCCAAATCAATAGCATGGCTACATGTGAGAATCCACATTCATAATATTCCTGAGCTACGGAAGTCCAGGAGTGAATTATGAAAAGTGTCACTGGGAGACTAAGTGTCTAACTACACGTCCAAATGTGGGTACTTAGAAAAACAAAAAAATCTATATTGGAAAGCAACAGAATAGGATACTACAAGCTGGAAGAAATGTCAGTCCTGCTTCACTAAATTTCAAGATATATAGTTCCACTCATAAAAATTTCAGGACTTTAGCTGATTTCAAGATATATCCGTTCATGTATGCCAATCACAATCACTGCGAATGATAAATAGAATGTATTAAAATGATGTAACTTTTTTTGAAGTGGAAGGGGGGTATTAAAGAAGTGCTGCCTTTATTTTTAGCCGGTAATATTTTTATTTCAATCTTAAGAAAATTTAGTTAGTAACTGGTAGGTCTATGTGCTAGTGCACAACTATCATTACTGGTAACAGTGGATTCTCTAGTCATTGTTTCTCAGGGGACTAACAAAAAATTTGAATACATGTGGACTTTCAATGAATGTGGCCTTGAAATGCAGATGGATCGAAAATGGGACCAGAGAATATGTGCCATGGATGTGGATATTCAATCAATCTGGGTTCAATACATAAAGGCTGTACTGTATACATTTAATTGTTTATCAAAACAACAAACTTTAGATTTTAACCTACAGCATTTATTAAACTGACAAAAAATGTTTCACAACCTTTGAATGAGTAAAATATTATAAGGGTGATCTTAGACAAGCAAGGAAAAATGTTTTTACACACACAACAATATGTGCTGATGTGTACTGGAATTTTCACAAATTGTTCCATAGCTGCACCAAATTTATCACTCTTAAAATAGGTTAAACACAGCATGTTTGCATAAGTGAAATTTTAGCAATTGTGTTTTTAAGCAGCACTATGTCTGAAATTGTTTGAGATAAAACAAGTGATTACTAAAAATAATTTTCTTAAAATTTACAGTACTGAGACCTATTAAAAGACTGACAATCCTAGTGAAGTCCTTATTCTGTCTCTTATGTTATTCATATTTCAGTACTGTTGGCACTTTTCATGTTTTTCATAATTTTTAATTTCTGATATTATTTATAGTTGCCTTAAATATACATTTCCATGTGGTGTATGTTTATAGGCCATTCACAATTACTTCACACTTTTCTGAAGTCCTGCTAAAGTTCTACGTTTGATTACTGATTATATATCCTTTCACTACATGTAAACATTGACACCATCAGATGAGGCACAAGACGAATGGTGACACAATAAACTTACGGTGGATGGGCGCTAGCAGTGTTTCCCAATCACCGCACTGTTGAGACTCAGGGTTCTCATGGTTCTCAGGGATGCTGTGGGTTCTGTGTGTCCATCTCACCCGAGCGTACTTACAAAAACACTTTTCATTACTAAACATCTTTACTAAACTTTTATCACTGAAACATGGCGAGAGGTTGCTGTCACTACAAGAAAAGGCTTTAAGCACTGTAATACTTGCTTTTTATTCTGTCAACCATACAAAATTGTGCCAAAGTTAACCTTATGAAACTTGGACATGTCTTGCTAACTCCGTTTGGGTGCTCCCCAGCCTGCAATTAATCTAGCACACTCCTAGATGGATGACTTCTCTGTGGTTTTAGAAAACACAATCTTCATATGGAAAGGGGTCGACAGCTGCTAGGGTGGACTGCCGATTTTTCCTGAAGATAGGGCGCAGAGAATTATGAAATGAACAAACACGTGTGATTATTTGGCATCACTAACATGGACTCGTCTGGGGTCGTCTTTCTGCACGTGGGTAGTGAGGTGACAGCCTATACACTTAGCTGGCTAGGACGGAAATAATATCACCATAGACATTACATAAATGGCACACATACACTTGAAATAAGATGGGACACGACATGGATGGTCACAATAAACACACAAATGCATGAAAGCAAACTTAAATGGCGCGGATGTGCTGGATATAATTCATAGCGGATCACGTGGTGCAGATGAAATTTCAATCCTTCTCCATAAAACAGCAAATTCTGTTCAGACAAATTGTTATTATTGATAGTAAGAAGGTTCTATAAATTATGACGGTGATAGGCTTTTAGCACACCTGATGGTGAGAAAATCAATCTTGGAATAGACCATGTGGTCATACATACAAAGCATCAATTTCATGAAAATTACACAGAACCGTGAATGACACAATACATAAAACCCTGAAATAAATTATGGTGCACATGATATTACACAAATAAACCCTCAAAGTGCATGGCTGGCGCAGATATTGACTTGGCTGCTATTAACCACGTGGTCGCAATTGATGTGGCCGTAAAACAATTAAACATCAAAATTGCCCTGAAATACATAAATGAAAATTAAGCCCTTAAAATTGCAAGCAGCAATTATACAGAAATTACACTGAAACGCCTTTAACATTGGCGGATGGTGCCTGATTCAAAGTTGCGCAGGCTACGTAGCCTCTCTGACATCTTTCTCCTCCTCCTCCTCGTTTACACTTAAAAAGCCGCAAGGTACAAATTATTAAGTTAAGTGGAAGCATAATGCTGGGGAATGTCTGGCAAAACGTACTCAAAGCAAAGGTTAACCGGTATACTAAAGTGAAACTATTGTAATCTACATCAGTGCAAAACGTTTGTAGTGTGTATGTGACAGCGTCTTACCTCGCCAGAATGTCCAGAGGCAGGGTTCACACAAGCAGAAGTGCTATGCCCGAGTAAAGCTTTTATATTCTTAAATAAATGGTACATAAATAATTTGACTATTGATTTTTATTTGAGATTTAAATTGTGAATTTTTCTGTACTCTTCAGATGACTTTTATGATGGCTTTCACACCGGAATAATAATGTTGTTAATCTTCATGCAGCGCACATTTTTAATTCATAATCAAACATTGTGCAATATTATCAAACATACATTTTAAACATTTAAACACTTGAAAAACCTGAAAATAAACAAGAGACATAATGTTACACTTCAAATAAATATTCCGTTATTGGAAAGTTCCGGTTGCGGCCTCTTTGCGCACATGCTGTCTCACATGTCACATGAGTGGTGAGCGCCGTCATGGTCTTAATGCGGCTGGCTGTTATCTGGCGTCAACATAAACACTGTCATGTGACATCTATGTTTTAACTGCCAAATGCTTTGTTTACTGCTTTCAGCTGTTCAAAAAATTTGGTCATATTTAAAAAGCCATTTTGTACAAATGTTCTCAATTTAGGCCTATCACAATATTTAGGACAGCTTTATGACTTTTAACAATATGTGTATTGGCGGTAGTTCTTACAGTTATTATTTTACATTGTTGTACACGAGACAACACGACATAGCACATTACAGATACTTCACGTTAATATTTTGCTGCGACTGTGTTTAACCCTGTTACAACAACTGCAGAAATAACTGTAGTATTTAACCTCTTGTTATTGATATGTGGTGGGTTAGTTCACTAAAAGGACGGCCTCAGTTGGGATAAATACTAAAACGAAGGAACAACCAGCCCAACAAAAAGACACAGTAAATTTAAGCATGCAACTCGTGTCGCTTATTTTTGTACGTAGCAGCGACAAACTAAAAGACTGATGAACATGCACACAGATAGGCCTACCATAACTTTTATTCTGCTCATATAATTAATGCATTGCCTTATTTTAATTATTTAAATTTATCTGGCTGGACTTAGTATTTTGTTGGGATTGTCGCAAACATTCAAATCACAGAAATGTAAAGACATGTGTTTCAAACACCTAGGGCAAATTTACAACACTGTGATAAATAAACAGACATGACTTTTGTCATAAAAACAGTTCACAATTAAAACATATGAATTTCACACGTCTAATATTTGCATCACACACACACTGCACCAATGTAATGTAAAGCAACAATACTCTTTCACACACAGCAGTCACGATGCATGTTACAGTATATTTATTCCTGCTGTGGAAAACCAGATTCATCAGATCATAGCTTGCCTAGGTAGGTTTAAAAAACAAAACGTGTACAAACTTGATGTGTTAATTCCACAAGAAGAGAAATAAGTGCTTCATTCAGTCACACACCATGTCATGTCACCAGTCACCACTTCTGCCAACTTTTGATTTGTAACCATCTCGCCATCACAGCTAAATGTATTATAAGTATTCAAACAATAATATCTCATTTCAGTTGTAAATTACATATTCAAAAATCATATTTTCGCTGTAACAAATATTAAATCTGCTAAAATTGAAAACATATGTAAATTTCCCGCTACTACTAGCGGTGTGAAACTTACCAAAAGAGAGGAAGAGAGAGCAACAAGCTCCGCTTCCCCTATTCAAGTTCTCCCTCAGACGAACAAAATATATGTCACTAGGGCCTATGCACTGGAATTTGTGCTGATATTTTTAACTGTAACAATGAAATATGTTTCCTTCAGTGTTTCCTAAAAATTTGAACATATGAATAGGCAACATTTAATTTCAAAATACCGCACCAAAAAACTAGGTTAAAAATATATTTTAACTGTGAACTATTTCTTACTAGCCGTTGCCAACACATAGCTGTTCACGCTGTTTATAATTTGTATTTAACACAAAATAAATATTACAAGTTACAGAAAATACTAAGTTATAGTTTCATTATTCAAGAATACAATATCTTAAAGTTAATCACAGTGTTATATATTTGTGGTATACAAACTATTTAAAAAAACAGGCTGACATGTTACCCCTAGGATGATTTTTCAAAAGTTTGTTTCAAAACATCTGAAGAACCTGCGAATGGACTATATATCCTTATGTGTATATTGAAGATCCCTGAATAAAATCTATAACCTTACACATGTTAAAATTGGTAGTGACTTCCGGCTCCTGCATTTGACAAGGACGACTGAGTTTTGATACTTGCCTGATGTGTTACAGGATTCACAGACTGCAAATAGGTGGTACAGCACAGTGATGTCTTATCCAGTGTGTGGAAAATGAAATACAATGATTAGCAAAAATGAGTGACTGCCAAAGGGCATGGTGTGAATAACGTAGCCAGACTTGTAAAAATATTGAAGCGTACAGTCACACGGGTCTATCAACAGCAGTAAATATCCCATTCTGCAATAAATTCTTGTCAAAATCGTGGTAGAAATACACTGCTGATCAAGAGGGACCCCCCTGCATGTTCCACTTCTTGTGAATAAAAATTACGTTCCTTCCAGGCAAGAGTTTCTGCTACAGTATAAATCTACACAGGTCCTACCCAACATTCTGAAAGACCGCTCTGCAGCGACTTGCATGCCATGAATATACAAGTGTAATAACGTCACACGTTCCCTGGTTATTCTGGCAAACAGAATGCTATTTATTAACTATAAAGAACCATAATATGCATCTGCAGTGCTACCACACTTACAATCAAGGCAACATAATTACCCACAAGACAACATATTTCCTACAGCTAGCACAATATGGAGCAGAGCGGCACACAAGAGGCCTTTGTTTACTTCTGCTCACAAAGTTGCTCAGGTACAATGGCTGAAGCAACACAAACATTGGACTGTTCATGACTGGAAATATTTTACTTGGTCAGAAGAATCTTATGGAAATGAAGATAGTCATTGTGTTCTATGTAAACCTCAAGAAGCTTTTAATAAAGACTGTTTGCAACGTGAGCTTCAAGCTGGAGTTGGTTCTGTGGTGTTCTATGTGTTTTAAGTATGACAAACTGGATCCTTTGGTTAAGCTGATAGAAAGTTTGAGCTACACTGGCTATATTGGGCTGCTAGAACCTGATTTTGCATTTATTCATCATCTTACTGAGGACCATAATGTTCCCATTCCTCCATGCAACAACGAAAACTCTCCCATTCACAGGGCTGCAAATGTGACTTACTGGCTTGAAAAACAATCAGGAGCATTCACACATTTGAAATGGTCCACAGAAACCCCAGATTCAAATCCTCCCAAAAATCTGAAGAAAACTGCCAGGGTAACCATCCATTAAATCTGACAGGATTACACAATTCTTTGATGCAGGTACAGCTGAAAGTGGTCTACATCTAGACATGTGTCCTGTCCATGCCATATAGCAGCTGTTATTTGGACTTAAAAACTACCTACATGCATATATGGTGTGCTGTTGTGAAGGACATTTTTAATATTTACTGTAAACAATATGTAATATACATTAATAACCTTAGTGGCTGTTTGTTTATGGTTACAATCAACGCAGGAAGTATCAACATTGCCTTTGCGCCTAGAACTTTTTCACTGCTGCCGAAAGTTTTGTGTGCATTTTACATGCAAATGGTGAGTTTCTGGGCAGTTGCCAATGAGAGAGCCATATTTGTTAATTATATCGTATTGCTCAATAAACCAGTATACATCCTAATATGTAGTAAAATAGGTGTATGCAATAAGATGGTATTCACCACTGTTATTTTAATTACGGTGAGAGGTATTAATGAGCATTCACTCTTCGGTTGAAGATTACGATAATGTAAAACAATGTGGGGAGGGTTGTAATTTAATTTTGTCTACAATGTTTTGCAAAAAGAATACAGTTTAAAACCCATATTTTCAAAGGTTCATATCTCACTTAAAATTCAGTTTAGGTAGAGTATGTCCCATATATTTCCTGCTTGATTTCACATAAGGAATCACTTTGAAGTTTGTCAGTCAATTTCAGCTCTCTCCTGTACATTAAAATTCACTAGGCATATGTAACAAATTAGTTTTGAATATAGTGTACATTAAATATTTAATCATTATATCATAATGAATGTTAAAGAAATAATTTATTCAGTTATGTTTTGTCCCCATCACACTCACTGTTTAATTGTTTATTAGCAAAGGATTTATATCAGTGTTGAAACAGAAACCTAAAATTATCCTATTCAGAAGTGACTTTCAAAATGTTTTCTAATAGGTTGCCTTATATCACAAAATAAAAATGTGTTACTTCTTTTTATAGTAAAGCAAGATTATGAATAGTTTAAGTCAACTGAATTTTATTAATACTGCAAATCTTTAATACATGTAACATGGCCAATCACATCTAATACAAAAAAGTATAAATACATAACTGAATTTATGATTCTATATTACTTACCACAGGAAGTACAAATACAGCAGCCAAAGGAGCAGTGTTGTTGACATCATTCACGAGATTCATTGCATACTGCAAAATGGATGTCATTTCCAGTGGAACAACTGTAATATGGGCACGGTGGTGGATTCTGAGTAGCCACAGATGTCTCCTGATCATGTTGGTCATCGTACATTCTTCACAGCATATAGTGAGATTCTGGCAACCTCGATGAACCAGCCACTCGGCCAACACGACAGAGTCTTCCAGCTTGTCCCCTGCAAATAATAAACATACACACAGTTGCACAAGGAAGAAATATCTGATGCTATAGGTAATCAATATTTTGGCCTAGGAATTAAAAATATTTCAGTTTTTAATGGCATATATGTAGTATGTTTTTACAGGGTGGCTACACAAAACATAAAACTAAATTCCCTAACTTTTCCAGGTTTTCCCTATCTATTACTTTTTTTTCCCCCTGACCTATACCAGTGAAATAAAATCACTTTTTTTTTAAGTTTTATCTAACTGAAGCTTTGTACACAAACTAATATAAATGTTTATGAACTTACACTCTTAAAACTGTCCATTTAATGTGAGGAATTTTAAGAGTTGTGTAATACGCTGACACGCAACATCGAGTGACTGACTACGAAATAAAGGTCGGGCAAGGTTTTAGTGTGTCTGTCAGAGACACGGGCGATACGACTAAGCTGACTTTATTGGCTGCTAACCGGATCCCGGCCGGTATATAACCTAAGGCGCGTGGCTTAATTGCACCGCACAAAGTCTGGTGTGGGCTTAACTGTCTTTCGCAACACTGGTTTACACACAGCCACTAATTTACCCAGGGTGGGCGTAGCTCCTGACTTGGGTGCTGTTGCTGGCTAAACTCGTACCCAGTCCTTGGGTGAAGGTGGTGCTGTGACTAGCAGTGCTGGTAGAGCCTGCAGAGGGCTGCTGGTACTGCTGGGCTGGAACGACAGGTTCGCTATACCCAGTGGTACATGGAGTCCCTGGCAGAAGTTGACGACTGGATGCGGCTCGCCGGCGATCTTCTAAGAAGGCTGAAATAGGGAGCATGGAGGGTCTGGCAGGTGAGGCCTCTCCAGTTGTCGGGTGGCTTGAGCTCATTCCCGGGGGGTTAGACTGCAGAGGGCAGTTGGCGCTGGGTTACAGCTCAGGTTGGACACTGAGGCAGTAGCTACCTTCCTAGCTCGGCACTATGCACCACTCATATAAATGTATGTCATAAAGGAAGGTACTAAAGTCAGCCACGCTAAGGAAGAACAGATGACGAGGATTCCTAGCTAGGTGTAAAGCCATTAGTGGCCGAGCCAACCAGAGTCGTATCCGATTACTCCAGCTCACCAGCCGGCATTCAGCAAATGTTGCTTTCGCAATGCCAACAATTGTAGGTACATCAAACACTTTTGCACAGGAGAATTAAAAGTAATCAAAACATTTTAATGTGTACAAAAACCCCATGGCATTTCCCTGTTTTCCCTGGCTGTTTGAAATTCCCTGACATTTCCCTGTTTCCTGGGTTTTCCCTGTCTGAGCCACCCTGTTGTACCTGAATGGAAAACCCTGCCTGCATATATGTCATGAAAAAATAAGGTGAAAACACATATATATTACATATTGTCTAAAGTGCATCTCAAGGATAGTAAACCTCCGTAAAGTTGGGGCAGAAAGATGAAGTAATTAATTGTGTATGTTATAAAAAAATAATTACAATAGAATTTTGAGCTTCTAGATAATGTGTGAATGGAGAAAGATCTGCAACCAATGTAGGTCTGTCTCCATCATCAAATTAATTTGTAGGAAAAAATAGGGTTGCAAACATGATTTTGAATAAAATTTTGTGAGACAGAAGGTTTATTGATTTTGATGTAAATAGTAAACAATGCTTAAACTTATTACATATACATATGGTTTGGCATCTAAAAATATCAAACTAGTATCTGTACTACCCATTAATCTACATTGACATTAACTGTTATTTACACTTTCTCCCAATTTACACACTTTTACATTTGTCACTAGAAAAGTGTAAAATTAGGGATTCTACTGTGGAAACAGGATACTGAAATCTATCCTATGTGGAATTATTTTACGAAAATCAGGTGTTTACATTACTATCATTTCCGACAAGGACATACGCTTATCTATTACTCCCTTCGGATTGCTGAGCCAATGGTCACATTCGGTTTGGCAAAGTCAAATGTGAGTATTGATACAAGAATTTGACAAATTCCTGTGGCAGTAGCCTAGATTTATCAATTCTTTATATACTCGGACCACAGCTGTTTATTCATTGGATGCTGCCATGGCAAAAGTAATTTTTTTTTTTTTACTGTGTTGTATGAGGGTGGTTTTCATGTCATGATGACAACCATGTTATAGCCTGCAGTAAAGATGCCCCAAAAGTAAAACATTACATGAATTTCAAGGCAACTGGAATGTTCTTATCAACGCCACCAAGAAAATGGGGCCAAATGTAGGTATGAAAGGGTGGAGAGGATTTTGATAAAGCAGAAAGGGAAAACATGGTCTTATTATGAAAAAATTGCCAGGAAAATACATTAAAATAACTAAATCATTTACGATATTCCCTCTGGTCTTTCGCACATCTTTTAAACCAATGGGAAGGCATTGAAAACCATCAACTGCGCATGATTGATCAATGTCGTAACCCAGTATGCAACACAACACTAAAAGAAGCCAGTATGCAACTGGCTTCTTTTAACTCTACATGACTACTGTCCTGCATTTCTGCCACAAAGAACTGCAATTTTAACATATGAATTGACGGAATGCCGTGGTGCCTCAGTGGTTTTCAGGAGCCGTAAATACTTGGGATGGGAATTTGGTCTTATTACCTGGGGCGCCAGGTATCATCCAGGTGCTGGTGATACCATGAAGTTCTGGTAGAGCTGACTATTCTTTCAGGGTCGTGCAGGCCAACGACCAAGACAATAATCCTTTTGACAGTAAAATGCAAACTCCTAATAATGACCTTATACTCCTCTCGCTTGACACGTGGTGGACTATTTGGGCTGACCACACGCCCTTAAAATGCACACACAATCCATTTAACATAGCTTTTACTGTAAGTTATGTTACACTGCTTCTCCAGGAAACAAACTTACATTACTTACCAGGCTTAACCTGCCGGTCTAGGTAATACTGTGCAAAATGGCACGAAGGCGAAAAATGGTTTACATTGAAAGTTAAGCTTCCCCAGGCAATGCAAGAACTAGGGAAGGTGAGGAGCGGAGTCCCAGGTGGCTAAACGAAAACGGTTCTGAAAAAGTTAATTATTACTGAGAAAATGATAGGTGATACAATGATGTGGACCGCCCGAGCGTGCGAACCGTGAGACAAGGTGCTACATATCCATCCCCTCGGAAATCTGAGCTATGACTAAATTTGGGAAGGTGGCATGCCGGCCGGCTTGGCAAGCAGGCGAACCATGTGAAACTACTTGCTACACATACACTTGAACAAAAGTCTCTTCCACTTACCGTACTTGGAATTTAACATGATATAAAAATACTCTGCATGAAATAGAAAGCAAAACACTTGCAAACAAGGGGTGAGATGATGGGAGGGTGAAAACATGTGAGATTTAAACAAACAGAAAACAACAGATAAACCCTTTTAATGTACAAAATAAACAACGGGCTGTTTCATGGGGCGTATTTGGTGTCCACACAATTCCCCATCACATTGCGTCTGCAGTAAGCCCTTTTTAAATAATTAAGCCCTATTTTTGCTGGCGTGTATCATGCCGCTCTGAGAAGCACGTGGCCGCTCGGTCAGCATTACACCTGTCACACTACACTTTGATAAACTCCTTGCCTTGCACTTTCCGACACTTGTACGAGGCCTTATACGACACAAGCTTTCTCTAGTACAATCTGTTTTTCATCCATTGTTGCTTAGATGGACTCACAAGTCAAGTTAACATATGGATTGATTCTTCTCCTCACCACCTTAAAAAATTTGTGGCGAACAGAGTAAATGAAACTCAGGAGCTTACCAAACCCTCGTGGTGGAGGGATGTACCATTGGAGTACAATCCTGTTGATTGTGTGTCTCATGGCCTCTTACCATTACAATTGGTAGAAAATCTGCTCTGGTGGACAGGTCTGGCACGGTTACAGAAACACCATGTTCAATGGCCGGCTGACGCGCAATAAGGTGGTGGATTTGGATATTGTCAAACAAAACGTCAAGACGTTGATAACATTTGTGTCACCCTGAGACATTGAGACTCTGATGGCTTATTTTAGCAGTCTGATGAATCTACTAGTGACATCCTTTGTATAGCGGTTTATTAATAACTGCCACACCACACCCGAGAGTCGTTTGATAGGGAGACAAGCAAAATGTTGTAATGTTGCAGTATATAGTAATTGATATATTTGGGAAATATTTAGTTTTTCTATATTTCGGTAAAGGATAGTAACTCATTTAGTATTTAGAATATCGTGGCAATAATATTTTGTTTGTATTTTACATATTTTTCGTTTTTCCAAATTTATTATTTTATTTGAGTCATTCAATAGTAGTAACAAATGTCAAAGGATGACATCAAACTTTTTAATTGGGTTAGTAAGCTTGACACATAGCTGTCATATTGTGCTACATAATGAAATATGGAAAGTGCAGGAGGTCACATTTGGCTGATGTGACCCACCACATGAATATACTACTATATTTCCAAAGTCATGTCCATGTTTGTGTGTTATTTTTAGATAATACCGCACCACGCGATGCCACAATTCGGTAGTGTTCAGATGATGAAACCTTAAATCAATATTTAGAGTAGGTGCAACCCTTGCCGTGCAACACAGTAACAGAAGTCAAGAAGTGCTCGTCTAGAGAGGAGCAGCGAGTGACCATCGGAACTCACACCGGCAGCTCCACGACTTCAACCTTATTGTATATTTTGACATTTACAATCTAATAAATATATTTCTGCCAGTGTGAGGCGTTGTTAGGGCGTCAGGAGAGAAGGTAATGAATCTTTCCCACCTTCTTAGTTCAATTATCCTCGCAATGAGAAGATTTCTAAGTGAATATTAACAGGCTACGATTCTATCACTTTCTTGTTTTTACTGCCGCGAGTGATAAATATTGTTTTGTATGCCGATATTGTAGAAGAAACTGCAATAAAGCTTCAGTCAACAATTTACCGCTTCATCCTTAATTATTTTTGGCACTCTTTTTATCAATCAACCTTTTTTTTTTTTTTTTTTTTTTTTTTTTTCAATTCAGAGTATTTTGCTTTCAAACTGAGCTAGTTTGAGCTAATGTTTATAGCGAACTCCATTTCAGCCTTCGCTCAAGAAACCCTGCTGTGCAAGTGGGATGCACATTTAGTACACCATGCTGGAAGGCTGATCCAAGGGGCAGAATGTAACCAAGTTGCCAAGATAGACGTACATGCAGCATGGGTCGCCAGCACTAGGCAGCAGTAAATCTCGCTGGCCCCCTCGTAGGTAACTGTGCTGACGTTTTGGGAGGCTCGTGCAGCTGAGGCAGAGGCACAAGAGGGTTCACAGACATTACCAGTGGCATGTCGTACCCACCTTGCCAATGTTCTGTTTGAATTTCCCGCAGGCCTCATGAAGGCCTTGATTGTACTGTCATGTTGCATGGCCTGCAGTACATTCAATCATTATCTAATACTGCTGTTGATGTTTAGAAAACATTATGTCAGCACTGCAATAGACTTCCTGCTACTATACGACTGTGTTCTTCTCATCAATGTGCATGTTTGTAAAGAGGGAAGTCGAAGTTTATTTGCTCTGAGGTAAGGTCGGTAGGTAACTAACACATATTATAAGTGACATAGATAATGTCACTTATAACATGGAATCTCTACGTCACTTATAACATGGAATCTCTACAGCAGTGTTGCCACTATACAAAAATCCCAACCCTTGTACAAAAATTAAAACTGGCTAAAGAAGCTATACAAAACAAAACATTATATGTGACATTCAATACATTACAAAGAAAAGTAGATTCTTAAAATATTGACTGTCATGCAACTTCAGACGTACTTGAAAACTATTTTCTACTTACCAATAATTAGGCAAGAGTTTTTTGAATCAACCACAAACACATTTCCAAAATTATTTTCCTTCTGCAATGTTACGGCATTTTTTATTTTCTTGTTGTGGCACTTGTTCTTTGTGATTATCACCTTCCTTGTGAACTCTACATCACGAAGAGTCCTAAAACAAAAACATTTTTGTGTTTTAGTTCTTATTAGCTAGTTATTACAACATGTTCAAAGTAAGAACAGTGACTCTTCCTTGGTCCGAACATAAGGTGTATGTATTTGGATTAATATTTTTTAGACTGTGATGTCTACTGAATTTATGTCACCTCTTAACAGTTGCAGACTTTCAGTGACAGCAAAGCCTTTCCCCAAACAATTATATTGACTTAAACAATTGCTACAGCAATATTTTTCCCATACGTAATTTTTTTCAATGAAATAAAAAAATTAATGTTTTCTAGTTCATGAAGCAAACAACTTCCCTCTGATTGCACAAAAAATTCTGTCAGCACTAGGACATAAATGCATTTATCAGAGTTTTAAAAATGAAAATTTACTCTCCGCCAAACATTATTTATAATAAAAAACCTTTGTTCTAAAAAACCAATTTACATCCACGTATACGCACCCATCTTGGCAGTTCTACTTGCTAAAATAACCTCATACTCATCTTTCAAATAGCTCGGCGTAAACTTAGTCCTTACGAGGGACTGGAGCATATCCAGTATACAGGACTGGCCAGGTAGCCCTGTGGTAGAGCACAAAGTCGATTTTACGTTTCATGCCGTGTGCTGCTGCTGCTTTCCCTGGGCGTTGCGATGCTTCTGTGCTTGGGTGTGGCGGGAGGGAGTAACACACCTCTTAGCCGCCCTCTGGCAGTAGAAGGCATCTGCCAGAGTAGCAGAACCAGCCTGTAATGGGTGTAAGGCATGTCATGTTTCGTGGCCGGGATTTGAGTGGGGGATCAGCCTGTAACAGGTGTAAGGCAATGCCTGGTGCGATCTGTGTTGACTACAGGATGCACACTCCCTCCTCACTCTGCTCACGGTCATGTGCCTGGTTGGGATATGGTTAACAACAGGCAGTCTATCTCTTGTCCAGCTCTGCTCCCGGCAGACTGCCGGAATGCTTGAGGCCTGGTGGGAGACTTGTTGACTGATATGAAAGCTTGCTTCTTCTGATTGCAATGGTGGGCATGGCTGGCGACTGGTAGGTATTAAGAGGCAGCTGATCAAGGAAGAGCCAGAGCTATCGCCAGCTCTTGTATCGGAGAGAAAACTGAAGTGTGAAACTGGAAAGGGTTAGTGATGTGTCTCTTATAGCTTCTCCTAGCTTAAGGGAACCTGCTATCTCCTTGTGATACCGCTGGGTAACCTCTTAATTGAGGTTAGCAAAAGTAGGAACACCCCAAGCGTTCCCTATCCCTAGTTGTAACTGAAAGGGGTAGCTGTCTCTTAAGCAAGCTTTAAACATGGGCGATCATGATGGTGGTGCTTGGAGATGAGCCGGTTGACTCCTTTACGGTCAGCGGGGCCCAAAATCTGAGTGTCAATGTGAAGAAATTCAAGTTATGGAAATGGACCATTCCTGGGTTGGGGTATCAGCCCACAGAGGTGGAGAACCCATGAGGAAAGGGAGGAAGAGCACGGCCTGACTTTGCTGTCCCGTAGATGTTTCCTTACCGGGGGGGCACAGCCCTGAAGAAAGGGGTTTGTGTCCTCAGAACCGCCCGCTTCCTCCAGCACCTAGAAGTCAGATTGAGGAAGTACTCATGCTCGCAGTAGGGAGTGCCTGGGCTATATGTCCAGGTATCCGTGATGATGGTAGATATTTCTCCCAAACACATGAGAACTATAGGCAAGGTGACATATGGCCACCAATGAGAATGTACCTGAGTGGCGGAAGGGATATAGGACTCCAAGGATCTAGGTCCGAGGGGGAACATACCCCTAGAAGCTGCAAAATGGTCTTAACATCTGAAAATACAAAAACCCCGGTATGGCCAAGAGCTAAGAGGGGTCAAGAATTGTGTGGTTGGGTGTGGAATAGGCTTAGCAAAGGTATGTGTTGGAGCGGCAGGTACTTGACGGTTTTCACTGTGGTTAGTGTGGCATGATGTCTGGGGCAGAGCTACAATGTTGACACACAAGTATGCAATCCGTAATGTTGGCAGCTGTTCTGGCTGGCTGAAGAACTCTTGGACCTTGGGGTGAACTTCTCCGTTGCCTTGAACTGGGACTGTAAACAATTCCCATTGTATGGCTGGACATACAGGTACTGACAGATGACGAAAGGCCTGTGCTTGTTCTCGGGGTGCTAGGCTATCGATGAGAGCTACCAGGGAGGGTGACGGCTCTTGCAAGAACCCGGAGGCAATCAACATCTGTTTTACCTTTTCTCAGATACCACTGCGTTTGGAGAAAGGCATCTGTATACACACAAAAGACACTTTCACGTCCATGAGAGGAAAAGCAGGGTATGTGTTCCTACACAGTGTATCTGCCTCTGCTGAGTCTTCCCAATCCAGGAAACGTCCCCTCCGGCACTGAAAGTGGAGTGGAAAAGACGAGCACCAAACTGACAATGAGCTTGGTTCGGAGACTGAGTACCTGAGAGTAGGCTCCACCGTTCTGCTACCGGGGTATGCGTGTTGGTAGTAAAAATAGTGTGGTGGCTTGTTTGAGTAACATTCCCGGGATCACTTGTGTTTCCGTCAAGGGAGGAGGTCAAGTGGGAAAGATGCTAAGTCAATGGGAATGTGGAACTCATGAGTAGGGTAAAACACAATGTTTATTTCATGTCATATGAAACAGACATGTGAAGCCACACTACCTCCTACATATGCGAGAGTTATCAGGGAAGCTATTCTACGCAACAACAGGTAGAGGTGACCCACTCCTGAACTAACTTGGGGATGGGGTAGATTAGCGTCATAACAACAATTTTTAAACTAAATCTAACTCCCTATCGTATTATTGCCCAGAATGGGCCGCAGTGTCTAGCGGGGTAGACGACTAGGCATGATTTTGGCATGATGCTTGGATGACTAAACAGGGCGTGGGAGGAAGGAATGATCTTGGTTAGAGACCAAGGAAAGTTGTTTCTTCAGCATTGAATGTGAGGTGAAGCGGGAAGGTAAGCTGGGGAGCTTGGAGCGAAGGCTTGAGACTAATCAGGCTGGTTAGTTCCGGAAACGCGTGCGGTGGAAGACTAAAGTCTGGCTTAGCAGTAAGCTGGTTAGTTCCCGGCACTGGAGTGTGCGGTGGGAGACTGAAGACTGGCTATGAGTTGAGACTCGGACCTCCTTTTATACTAAATTGAGCAGCTGCCTCTGCGCTTATTGGCTGACGTCTTGAAGGCGAGGGGATGCGCCGAGTGGGAGGTGATAAAAGCATAGCCTCTGGCATGACATCACCTGCCGGCTTGGAGAAGGAAGGAAGACAGCTGCGAGACACACTGCAAATGCTATCTAGCGGCAGACATTGGTACTCTGTGCCTTCGATACATGGCTTCGATGGGCCAATGAATAATACAATATCCTTGAGCAGGAACATCCATTCGTACTAGGGTAAACAGTACTATCTGGGATCACGTGCTGGCAAACAATGACAAACTCCTTGTCCCGGCAGCAACGCGTGTTAACTGATGAGCTAAAGTCATATATGCCCATTTTTGCAACTGCTCATACTTGAGGGAGATAAGAGATAATTCCTCCTGAGAAAGGCTGGTGAGTGTCCCCATAGAAATAATCAGTCTCTCTCTCGACTAGCCCCGTCTGAACAAGATGAGATTAGAGCTCATATCTGAGGAGAGATGGAAACAAATTCTTCCTGGGAAGGACATGGAAGTGTCCTCGCAGGAGCAATCGGTTATTCTCTCAGAGAGATGGTGCGGATTTCATCCTTGAAAGGAGTCAGAAACTAATTCTCCCTGGGAAGTACGTGAGAGTACAATCAGGCTTCCTCGCAATCGAGCACATCTCATATAGATGGTATTAGACAACCCATTCCTGAGGAAAGAGTGAGAGCGAATTCTCACTGGGAAGGACATGGGAAAGTCCCCCTGCAGACAATCTGTCTCTCGCTCACTTGAGTCAATCAGAAGCATTGTATGGGTGGAGAAAGAAATTCCCTTGAGAGAACAAAGGATTGTCCTCTAAACACCAAATTTTTTTCTCTCCCGGTTGCATTTCTGTGGCACCTGCTGATCTGTACATTCTTGCTCTACGCTCGACAAACCCCGCCATTTAACTTGACCATGAGAGGCGTGTAGAATCAGCTGCCTGGAAAAGGCCAGGCGGCAGCACAGTTGTAGAATAACTCTTTTATTTTCCTTTCTTAGCAGTGGCAGATATCTCCATCTCTCTCTGTTGCGTGAGAAGCGTTGATGTCTCTTTTCATGCAGGAAAGGATAGGAAAACAACCGTGCCAAGCTGCAGCATTAGTCATCTATTTTTATCTCTGAGCGCTTCATGTTTTACTACTGTTGTTGTTATTTATGGGGTAAGTCATGTCGCGTGGGGAACCGTATGGTATGCCGCGGACCTCTTTCATTAATGCGTGCAGTACAGCAAATGAACTCTACGTTTATTACTGACAATCTCCAGAGCTAGGATAGGAAAGAAAAAGAACAAGATACACTGTGGCTGCACGCGGAATAGTACGATGTTTGGGGAATCATATATTATGATTATAAACAGCAAAACATTTTAAATCAAATAATATAGAATGCCACATTAAAAGAAAGGACAACACTTGTTCGGTCGATGTTTTCTAAGCTCTGCTGTGGCTGCCTGTACAGCGATACTCTTTGCTTCTGCTTTAACCTCCTATATGTCGTACAGCAGGCAAAGATAAGTGTGTCTTCAGCAACAAACTAAGGGACATAGTCTGCTCAGTGCTTCCCAGACCCAGCAGACTGCTAAAGCTTTGCATACAAGTGTAGTGGCTGAGAAGTTAACCATCACAAATGATGCATTGCATCACTTACATAAAAATAGAAGAGAGAGATCAATGGGGCGTCGATTTGAGGCCTGAGAGTAATGGTACTCGAGGGAGAGGCAGGTGACGTAGCCGGAAGCAGACAGTCGCTCGCCCATGCCGTGCCTGTGCTCCGGTCCACGCTTGTCCACTGCACTGCTACTACATGCCAGTTGTAAAGTATCATTTTCTTTTTTATATATTTTTTGTTCTGGCTTACTGAACCAAGGGTATGCAATAGCATTGTGAACATTTTTGTCCGTAACTTTAATTTCTTGTGTCCGTTTTAATTATTTATTTATTTATTTATTTACTGAACTGTGCATAGTGTAAATAAATACTATTCTTATTAGTTTTAAAATATGCCAGGTTGTGTCATGCAAAATTGTAAAAACTACAATGAGAAAACAGGCGGATCTGTAAGTTACTGTAGATTTCCAAAAAAAACAAAGATCTTATGAAAAAGTGGATCTTTCTATGTGCAAGAAATGATAAATTCAACCACAAAACCATGAGCATTTGTTCCGAGCATTTCACCGACGATGACTACCAAAGAGATTTGCATGCTGAGTTAATGGGAGAGGAAAGAAGGAAACTGCTGAAACTGGAAGCATTTCCAAATAAAAACTTGCCGGACAGAAAGGAAACGGTTGATTGCGCGAGAAGCGAGAGGCTACAATGCAGAAGCATTAAAAGGAAACTTGTTGACGAGTTTACAACAAAACCAAAACAACTTTGATCAAGTGATAATGAAACAGTATCGCAGTAAAAGTATCAAATCTCTGAAACTGACAATATTACTGCTAATACTGAAGCAGCTCCGCCCCTTAGTTGTAAACCAGATCTACACTTTCAGAAAGAAATAGACCTACTTAAATAGTGAATTCTTACTTTAGAAAAACAGCTTGAGACCAGAAAAGAAAATGAGCTAAAGTTACGAAAGCAAAACAAAGTTCTGAAGTCACAGTTACTTGCTCTGAAATTTACCCACAAACAATGTAAAGTATCAGTCAGGCTAGACTTAAGGAAGATTTTAAGAAACATTTTCACTCCTAAACAAACAGAAAAACTATTAAATAAAAGCAAAAGGCAAGTGTGGTGGGAAGACTGAGATATAGCTGCTGCCATTACGTTACATTCTATCTCGCTTAAAGCTTATTCTTATTTAAGGAAGAAAGTTGGCATTCCTCTTCCTGGCCTGTCGACTCTATGGAAATGGACGAGAAACATGAAATGCGCTCCAGGAGTCCTCAAAGACGTTTTGACTGTTCTGCATGTAAAGTCACAAACAATGACTCTTTCTGAGCAGCTCACGGTTCTTTCTCTGGATGAAATGCAAATTGACAGAAGGTATTGTTATGATCAAACAGCTGATCAGATTTTTCGTCCATGCAAAAATGTGCAAGTGATAATGGCAAGAGTACTCATCTCCAATTGGAAGCAACCAATATTTTATGATTTCGACACAGGTCACTCGGGATTTACTTTTTCATGTTATTAAAAAGTTGGAAGAAAGAGGACTTATTGTTGTTGCAGTAGTCAGTGATATGGGTGGTAAAGTTTAAGTATATCGGTTCGAAATGTTTAGTTCCCGAACCCGTCGGACGTAAAAAGAAATGTGTGGGTTTTTGCTGACGTTCCAGATCTTATAAAATTACTGAGAAATAACTGTCTTGATTATGGCATACAGTAATATGCAAAGAACACATAAGCAATATAATAGAAGACAAGAAACTGAAAATGTGTCCCAAGCTGTGTACATTACAAAAGTCAGCCAGAAGTCGGGCAATTTTTTGAAACAGTGGATAAATTCTTTGATGTCATGAACTCCAGATTCATCAAAGATTCAAATAAACAGTGGCACAGTGCATTTGGTCTTTTCATTGATGAGCAGCTTAGCATTTTACAAGTCATGGAAAATGAAACAGCAAACATGAGAGTATTGCAACATAAATGTCTAATGCAGTTCCAGAAAGGCATATTAGTAACAACAAACTTACTTCGTGAACTGCATGAATTTTTTAATGTGAGATATTCACTGAAATGCATCCTCACCTCTCGTCTCAACCAAGACGTTCTGGAAAGTTTTTTTACTGATTAGAAGTGTCGGACATGGAAACCAAAACCCTACAGCCGTGGATTTCAAGTACAGGCTATGTTTATTGTTGCTAGGATGTGAAATGCCTCTGCCAGGTGGTGCGTATGTTAGTGATGAGAGCTTGGCTGACAAGCCATATTTGACAAGCCAAATGTTTATTTCTTTAAACACTTGTCAAGAGGAACGAGTGCAAAATACAACAGAGCATAAATTCTGTGACGTGTCCTTCCCTAACATGACAACAGAAGAGAATGAAGCATTGCATCATGTTGCTGACTACTTAGCTTACAGCACCAGTGATGGAAGTCTTGCCTCTGATGTTCCTGCAAACAAAGGCATTTTATTTCGTGTTTGTTTAGATGGATGGATATAAAAAATTAGTCGAGGTGGTCTAATTATTCCGTTGCCGGCCTTTCTAAATACTGTGAAAGTAGCGGAGGAAATGTTTCAGCATCTCCATGGAGAGGAGATAAACACAGAGGCAGACATCATACAAACATTTTATCACTCTCTGGTGACAAAATTTCCAGAGACTAACCCAAAAGTTTTTATGAAGCTTGCCAGAACAAGAAAGCAGAAGAAACTAGCAGTTTAAAAAGGGAACAGAGAAAGAAGCAGCAATTCACACGGTCTTAAAAGTAAGAATGCATAATTTCTTAGCCTATGAACATTCTTAAATGTAAGCTGTAATGTAGTATATTTCAAATGCATAAGTTTATATATTTGTAAAAATCCTCATTGTTCACAATTTCATAGTAAGAATTGTTCATGTTTTTAAATTATTTTGTGTTTTACAGGGTTTGGAAATTACTGTTTATTGCTATTTTGAAAATTGTTGACTGTTTTCCCCAAAATGTAATTTATTCTTGTTATGATATTTAAGACTGATATTTTAGTGCTACGAGATTGAAAAATCAGATATATATAAATGTATGTTTATCTAGTACTTTTTGATTCACATTAATTTCATGTGGAGTATTTGTATTAGAACTACACCTTATTCCAATTGGTTTTCAGTTTGGTAATTAGCGATTTGTAAATTGCATTTTGTAGTAACTTCCAAACGCAACGGTTCGTTTGTAATTTCTTTAATGTTGTGCTACTGCTTGGAGTTAAGACAGCAAAGTTATACCACGAAAAATTACAGTGCGCGAATAGGTTAGGTAAAAAATCTATGTCCTGTAATGATGTTACAAATTATAGGAGGTAAAAATAAAAGGAGAACAATTAAAAGTAGGCAATTAAAAATGTAAACTAATAATGACTGCAAAGGAGTCTCACGCATTTAAAAAAGAATGCACATACAAAACTCGGTCGGCATATCAAGGTTGGAAATAAAGGCACATTAAAATTTTTGGCTTAATTGTAGTATTATTTTACTAGTAAATATAACTTAAAATTAAATTTTGATAGGTTTTAAAATCACCACACAAATATATTTGTGTATACGCTTAAAATAAGAAATCATTTCACCCACAGTAGCAAACAACCAAAAACAAATATGACAGTGATTAAATGGTAATTTATTACCTGAAAGTTTAAAATCTGTCAAAACGCAAAATGCAAACCACGAAAACACGTAATCGATTATGCAGATAACCGGGTCAGGCGACCAATTTGGTTAACAAAAAGTGTAAATTGGAACACGGCTTAAGGCGGTGTTTCAATTGGTTTTAAGATTGGTAATTTGCGATTTGTAATTGGCATTTTGTAACTTCCATTCAGAACGATTAGTTTGTCAATTGTTTGCTACTTTGCTACTGCCTGGAGTTTGATATTTGTAATCTTCAAAGCAGGCAAAATCAAGTTACATGACCATTTTGTTAGCAAAAAGTGTGAATTGGAACATGGCCTTACATAAGGAAAATTTAAGTAACAAACATTCCTCAGTACAATACATGTTATCTAAAACACTATGGTGATAAATGTAAGGGAAAAACACTTTGTGTCATTTAAATTCTAATGTTACAAGAAATGTATGTCTTTATAAGATAAATACCAGTAAACATGCAGTTATGTTTTTACATAGTAAATTGCCAATGTTCACGAAAATTCCCTGTAATTTATTTCCTAAAATATTGGGTACATTTGCTTGTAAAATGGTCCGACGCAGAATACTACAGCAGTAAGGCCAGGGTAAGGCTGTGGAATGCGGGAGGGACTGCTCCCAGCTCCTCCTCCACCTGGGTAAGGCTGTGGAATGCGGGAGGGACTGCTCCCAGCTCCTCCTCCACCAGGGTAAGGCTGTGGAATGCGGGAGGGACTGCTCCCAGCTCCTCCACCAGGGTAAGGCTGTGGAATGCGGGAGGGACTGCTCCCAGCTCCTCCTCCACCTGGGTAAGCGGAATGCGTGGTGGAATGCGGAGGGACTGCTCCAGCTCCTCCTCCACCTGGGTAAGGCTGTGGAATGCGGGAGGGACTGCTCCCAGCTCCTCCTCCACCTGGGTAAGGCTGTGGAATGCAGGAGGGACTGCTCCCAGCTCCTCCTCCACCAGGTAAGGCTGTGGACGGGGGACTGCTCCCAGCTCCTCCTCCACCTCCTCTTAACAACCTTGAAGAGAGAGAGCATGTACACATACTCAACACTGTAAAGAATTTCAATATTCATGTTTGCAAACTTTCTTTGTCTTTCTTCTCGCAACCTTTCTTAGCATTATACTTCAATGTCTCTAGTTGTTGGCTGAAAGCAAAGTTAAGCAAATTTATAAATATTCAATATTGCACTATGATTAAAAATCATCGTAACCTTTTGCAAAAAGTTTTAAAGTGAATTTACACACTTCAAATATACTATTTTACATTATTACAACAATACTCTCATGTAGCAAACTGATTAAACACAGCATACAACACTTTACTAAAATTGCAAAAAAAAATTTCTTTTAAATATGACTTTAAAAGCTTTTAAAGAGTAAGTTTTAAACTTGATACTATATCATGAAAGGTTTCACTTGGGTATCATTGTAACTCAATATAAACTAACCGTATATTGAATTTTAAAGTCGTAAACTGGCAACATACAGAATTTTCATTCTTTCTTTGTTCTGTCTCTGTTCGTATTTATAAGAATGTACACTGACATCTTAAAGATATCACTAGCCTGGCTTCTTCTTATTACCGTCCGTAGCACATGGCACAAATTAATGTGTTCTAGCATCCATGTATTATAAACCACTCACTATGGCAATCTGACAAGCCATTTCCCCCTTCACTATGCCACTTACTCAGTTACGTAATTCAAGAATTGCAGGAGCAGCGAATAGCTGCAAACAAAGGCAAGTGCCTCAAACGTTTCTTGACAGGAAAATAATGCTAGAAGCATTCACAAAATGTCTAAGATTACGTAATACTCAGGTTGACATTGTACAAAGTAGCACTGTTACAACTGGCTAGCGTCTGGCGGCTATTCAGTTTCTCTTGCTGTTACACAACACTCACTTTTACTGCATTTTGGATGTCTAAGTTGGTCGGGGGATTCGGCCAGGTAAAATGGGCTGGTGGCCGCCATGGAGTCTCTTTGTAGTGGCTCGCATTAAAGTGAGCCTGATAGATGCAGGGCAGCTGGATCCATTGTGGACGTTCGTCGAGCTCACCGGTGTTCTGTGTTGCCATCAGGAGTAGACTGTAAGATGAGGGGCCCACCCCGGTGTTTCCTTGTCCACTTCAATTGGTTCGTAGACCATAGTGATAACTGGTACTGGAGAGGTTGTGGCTGTGACAGGTGACCCTTCTCGTCGTCCAAAGGGAAGTTGTTTATTTTGTTGCCATGTATAGTTGTCACTTTGTTGTTAATTTTAGGAGGACCTGAAGTACAGTGTCTTGTCTCAATCCTTTCACACCCTTTCCTCCATTCTGTTGTTTTGTTAAAGTTTGTTAAAGTAAAATTTTTTGATATCATACAGGAATAGATGAAGTCATGTTGTTTTAGAACCAGAGGTCAACTATGCATTGGAGATGTGGTACTGATAATGTGTTTGCGCGCCACCGCACGTGTGCACGGAGCGCTCTGATTGGCTGAAGGCTGGGTAACGAGAGTGATTACGTCAGACGAGGCCAGGTGCAACACGTTGTTGATGGAAGCCAGCTACGGAGAAGTCACTTTTTAAGAGCCGTTGTTGAGATAGCGTGAAGGCAGGTCAGTCGGACAGTCGTCAGTTGCAATCAGTCAGTCAACGAGGGGAGTCGATGGTTAGACTTCGAGACAGGTCTGAGAGAAGGCAGGATGGAGGATCCTGGGTTGGCCGTACAACATGTAGGCCTTAAAAAATATAAGTACTCTTTGTTTTGTAGTTGTAGTTTTTTTTTTGTAGGGGCTCCAGTAGGTGGCATAAAGTTAAAGTTTTAAGAATGGTTTTCGATGATAAAGTTTATGGATCTCTTGGAAACGTATTATAACTACAGTGAGGGGGAACTTTTATATTTTTTTTTTGTATGTGATGCCATTAGTTGACGCCATCGTAAGTTAAACTCTGTTGGTTCAGTAGGTCAGGGCCTTTAATGTCGATAATGTGAATGAAACAGTTGAGAATTTTTAGTTGAGTTAACAGACGTCTTCCTCCCATCGATAAATTTGTGAGCAGAGAGACATGAACTTTAAAATGTAAAACAGTATAAATGATAAGATCTTTATGTTAGTAGAAAGAAGTTGTGATCAGTTGCTAAAAGAGGAAACTCGGACAGGAGAAGTCAAATGTAGAATTTTTAGTTAAAATTTGTAATGAAGTTATAAAAAGACGTTTATTTGTTCTAATTGTAATATCGATAAGTAACAGAAACTATTTTTAAAGACTTTATTTATTTATTTATTTTGTTTTAACGTTAACAATTTGTAAGAAAGCCGAATCTAAATAATTATTTATAAACAAATGTTAACCTTATTTGTTATATTTTACTGTACAAATTCTTTCTGAAATTATTTCTTTTGAATTTTTGTAAACACCTTAAAAAGACATATATATTTTTTAAATTCATATTGACTACCTAGTTCATCTTGTGCTTTTTTTTTTAAGAACGAATTTAGTAAACTTTATAACTTGGTAACTATCTTCTTTCATTTGTAGAGTTTTTAGAAGTTCCCCTTTTTATCTGGAATAATTACAATTAGTTATTTGTTTTATTACTGTATTTACTGGATATAATTGGTACTGAGACAGTTTTCAACGTAATTTAATTCATGAATAAGTTTCTCATTTGAACTTAATATTAATTAATTATTTAATTTAATTTAAACTATTCCTATTGGTATCTATGTCAATATAACCTATCCCAAGTTCCCGACATTTATTTTCACCTCTCCTTATAAAGCGAGTGCGATAGCTATTCTGAGTTACAGCAGTTGGTCTGAGAAAATTTTTTTTTGGAAAGTTTTGTATGATATAAAGTCTTTTAGACATCAAGTTTTCTAGTTAAGGACATTTCAGGATGGCCTTCTAAACAGTTCTGATGGTGGAGTTGCCCTCCTGTTACTTTAAAGGTTCACCGACATAATTATAGATTCTTTTTCAAGCCGCAATGTTCATTTGATACTTAGAAGGTATTATAGCTGTTTAATTTATGCTTTGTGAACACTACGATGATAAAGATGAGTCTAGCAGTTTTCAGATTTAAAGGTTGTGAATGTTTAAGTGTGGTTGACTTTTGTCGACCTTTGAATTAACTACATATTTGCAGGTTCTTGTGGAACCATTTTTAGTTGCTGATAGTTGAGTCGTTGAGTGTGCAGAAGTTATTGAATTGAATTGATGATTGAAATGATGAATTAGTACTTTTCTAGAGATCCTGTTACTACCCCCCTCCCCCCTCAACACACCTTTAGTGTTTGCCATCATGGCAGCTATAATCTAAAATTTCACTATTTCCCCAGAAAGTTTTTTTCCACGTTGCCTCCTTCCTTAGCCCCCCTCCCCCCCATTCGCAATACTACTGAGCGGCTGCCTCTGCGCTTATTGGCTGACATCTTGAGGGGAAGAGGATGCGCAGAGCGGGAGTGACAAAAGCATAGATTCTCTGGTGTGACATCACCGGCCGGCTTGGAGAAGGAAGGAAGACACCGGCGAGACACACTGCGAACGCTATCTAGTGGCAAGCAATGGTACTCTGTGCCTTCAGCGCATAGCTTCAGTGGGCCGGTGAATAATACAATACCGCTGAGCAGGAACATCCATTCTTACTAGGGTAAACAGTACAATATCAGGTCGCATGCCAGCCAACAATGAAAAACTCCGTTGTCCCAGCAACAATGCGTGCTAACTGATGAGCTGAAGTCGTATATGCCCATTCTTGCCAATGTTGCCATGCATCACTGTCAAAGCCAAATTAATTTTTTTAAATTCCTACAATGATGACAATAAATATAAAACGATTAGCCAGACAATTTGTGTACTACAGTAACCTATGTTCTTCTGCAACATGCTATAGATATTCATGCCTAAAGCAGAACAGAAACTGCCGAGCTCAAAAGCACAGAAAATCACAAAATCATCACATAAGTGGCATTTAGTTGTTTGCTACTGGACTGCCAGCAAACTTAAAAATCATAACTGAAGAGGGTTTCTGAGATATATGCAAACAATTACTACCTGAAGATCTCATCTTCCTGTGTAAAAGAATATACAACTTTGTCGAATGGTTGGACAACACCAGCTTTTATCCCTTGAGCCATTTTACTGTGTATTTTCTTCTTCCAAGTTTCATTCATTTCAAACATCGCTTCAGGAATAATGCCAACCAAAGATACGCTGTTCAGAAATGTGGCCATACCTATAAAAACAGACATTTTAAGGTAATATTCATGCAGACTCGTATGATACATAAATGATTATTTAGTCTTTGAAAGTAATAATTTAATAAGTATTGTAAAGTAATGTGTGGATATTTTTTATGTCATAGAATTGCCGCTGTAAGAGTGGTACATTAAAATATTCTATAGGAGTATGTCTAAGCAAAAAATTAATACCACAGATATAAGTGAAACTGTAGCACGATTTTAGAATTTCCAAAAATCCTCTGTTTTGGCTACAATCCACATGAATATACTAGCTAAATCAAAACATGTGCCATACCTAGTTGGAAATACAATACTAACCTCTCTCCCAAGCCAGTCCGCCAGTGGCACACTGTCTAAATATTTTTATACAGTTATTTTAAAACCAATTGACAGCTGCAGCTATTTCATTTTAGTAATGACAGTAAAATAGCAAATTTTGTAACTGATATTGTATCATTTGTTAGAATGTCTTATTGATACTTACAAACAGGTACACTTACAAACTTAGTTTCTTACCAGTGAACTACAGACTATCTTGTTGGTATTAAAAATGTGTTTAATAAACAATGATTGAATAATTAACCCCTCGAAACGTAGCGTAAGGTTGATCATAAACAGGGGATCAGGCGTACATGTTAAGGTTACTATTTTGTGACTAACATTGCCTCTGACATTTGCACAAAACATGTTTTTAAATATTATCTTTTTTAATATACTTTAAGATATAAGTTTTAAACAAAATTCATACTAGCATGAAAAAATGGAAGGTATGGTTACAAAAGGAAAGAGCATATATAAGCTACACTTGAAACAAAATAATGGTTAAAATTTGCTGTTCACTTCAGATAAAATTATAATTATGTTATTTTGGCAATCTTACATATTTGTCCTAGGTGTAATACATACATTTGCACACACATCTATAGTTTAACATCAATAAAACAATGTTAAGTGTTTCAATTTTATAAACTTGTAAGGGCAAAAAATTGATACTTGCAGAGGTTGTTTGACCATGGAAAAAAACTTAACCTGGTTCACATATATGTATTTTACTGTTACACATTTTTCATACTTTAGAAACTGTTGTAAATTTAAATTTCACAAAGTTAAATTTTATTATACCAGTAACACGTACACAGGATTCACCATGTTTCACATACTTTACGAAAGAAAGTGTTTTTATCAGATCACCTTCTTATTTGTGTGGTTTCTGCCCCCCCCCCCCCCTTTTTCACCCCTGACCATTTACAATGAAAAATACTTTTTTAACCCTTGGACTAAATTACACCAAACTCAGAGATAAAGGCTGTTCACAGCTAAATGAGTACTTTTGAAAGCCCTACTAAATTTCTACTTTCAACCTGTTGGTTGCATATCTTTCTGTGTATTAACAAAATAAACATTGCCACATGACTTTCAGCTGATGTTTACATCAGTTGGCACATGTCCACTACATACTCACTACCTAAATAAACAAGACAAGGTAATAAATATTGTAATTAGCACCATAAATTGTACACATTAATTTCAGGAAATAATAGCTGTTAGTAGTGTATATAAATGATCTTTTCTGTGTGATATGTGTGTAACAAGTGTTTATTCAGAACATTTGGCTTTGTGAGACTAATTTTTTTAGACTAGACACTTCAAATTTGAGTGTCCCGAGCTCTACTGGCTCAGTAGCACCCTTAGAACTGCTATATGTGCAGTGGCGCTATCTTGGCTGCTGTTGGCCAGAATGCATTACCTGTGCAGGCAGTTGTTCGTGGACCATCATGGTGGTAAGTGGTGCAATCGAGCACTCATTCAGCCAATCTGCAATATTACCTGTAATTGTCACACATATATTCTATTGTTTTTATAGTCCATATCTATTTGCATGATAAAGCAATAGGCCTATCAGTTTATGAATATTGATTGAGGTATACAATTATTTTCCTGTTTAGACATAAATAATAGCCTTTAACTGTGGTAAACACTGAGACGAGGCGTCTCATTTCCTAAAAATCTTCTGCTTAACCAAGTTAACTCAACATTCTACACAATGCATGAGCAACTACGCAGTTGTTGACCTGCAATAATTTCAAGCTTAAATCTGCAAAAAAAAAAAAAAAAAAAAAAAAAGGAACTTTGTGTAAGATTCGTGCCTTACCTTAAAAACTGCAACTGGCGTATGCCATGGTGATTGATACGTGACATGACCTCAGACAATAATTAATGCCTTGAGGTATGGTCGCGGTAGCCAACGCACAGCTGCATGGTGCGGCATGTCTCGACAAACTGACAGCTGTTCTGCTGGTTCCCTCAGACCCTGCTGCGAGCGTTGTGGTCAACAGCCAGCAAGCGAGACGCACGAGGTTCAAGTAAAGACGGCGCCACATATGCTTGAATTCTAAGAATTGTAATAATGTTTCATAACCAACAATGTTTCTGATTGGCTGTAATTAAATTTTATCATTGTGCCCCAGACATGGAGGGGGCAAGCTCCCAAAATTTTGGTGCATAAATACCCCAGGATAACCAAGATAAGTACTGCTTTATGTAGCTAGAGCCCTTCAGGCCAAGAAATTGTATAAATGGACATTTTCAAGTCCTTGTTGGTAGCAAATAATATTTTTCGAAAAATGTTGATTTATTGGAATAGATGGATGTTCATTTTTAAAGTATTTTAAAGGTTGTTTGAAAATTAAAGTAAAAGTTTTCAGCCTTGATCAGACTATAATAAACTTTGTAAAATCATGTAAATTATGAGAGTAATTGTACTCATGTTAACATAATGATAAAGAGCAAAGTAGAGATACATAATGTTTGTTAAAGTAGAAGTTTCGTAGATAGTCATTTCTATGCAAAGGCTGTTTTAAAATTATAGAATGTTTTTCAGCCTTAATGAAATATAAAACTAGAGTTTGAAAATGTCTTTTGTAGGCATTTTTATATTTATGTCCAGGTTTATAAAATTAAATGTTTGCTTACGTAAAAATTACGTTAAGTCACAAAGTATGTGTAAACGTTGATGCGTGTCCAACTAGCTAAGGCTGGATCATGGTCGTGTGACTTTGGTTGCACTTTGGTTGGTTATGCATGCGGGTTGGCTTATGCTTATTTACGGGTTGGTAGAACATTCTCAACTTTACGGTTTAACAGTTCCTTGGATTGGTCTGGCTTTCGACTCGTTTCGGAGCTAGTTGTAGTCGACGACGGGTGGGAGGTGCTAGGGGTTGGTGCCTTGTCGGTTTGCAGGCGAGAGGTAGCGGGATATAGCTGATTACATCGCTCGTCTTCGGCTCAGGCGGTAACGAGGGCACGACGTGACACAACACAGAACTCACCGTTCCAGTCTTCGGAAGCCCTGCTCCAGAAGTTACTATTAGAGATGCCTAGCCGGTTCTCGGTCTTATTCAGTAACTCTCTTACCACTGGATGACAAGTTGGGTGTATACGTAGCAGTGCTGACAGGAAAGTAGCTGGGTTAATGGCAGGCGTTGTAGGTGGTGCCAGTGACCGAAGTAAGGCGGCACAATCTTATTCGGCTCATCAGCTAGCTGAAAGTGGGGTTAGACCAGCCAGTTGTCTGGCAGCAAGGCGCACAACTCTTTGCTCCTCTCTCCTGGTGCCGTGCCTCACCTTGAATGGCATAGAGCGGGTGTAATTACTGAGAACCTCGAAAGGAGCACCACGAACGCGGATAGCCATTAACTTAGTGTTGCCTGGCAACAGTCTTGCCAATGCGAGCTCTGGTGCTTCAGGAGATCCCTCACTGTTGCGGTCTGATAAGAAGCTTTGGAGCCGTGTGGGTTGCCAAGACTATCACTGGGCGTGCAATCCCAACCAAAGCCAGGCCGTAGCACCTACGCAAATACCCCCGCCAGCACCCTGGTGCTCCGGTAGGGATACAACTCAGATGTACCGTCTCTCCCTAATTGAGAAGTGTTACTAGTGGTTGTGGTTCATCTATTATATTCCTCCAGTACCTGTATATGTGGTAGGAATAGAATAGCTGGCCGCCTAATGGGTGTGTTTTCAACTTGGAGCGACCTGAGGGGGAGTCTCCAGTTGTAGCTAATTTCGAAATAAGAATACTTTCCTTTTCCGGTCGGCGGTACTCAGCTTGAGGTTCTCCCAGTAATTGGTGACAAATTAGGGGGTGTCTGTAGGAGACAAATAAGAATTATGTGTGGTATGTATATGATGCTACAGAAAGCTTCTGGTAGCTATTGGTGTTGCTAGAGTGTCCGCTAGCGGGGCTGCAGAGCTCTTACCCCGACGTCAATGGTGTCAGCCTCTAGTGGCTGCTGAAGACTGTTAGGTTGTTGGTGACAGCCTCTGGAAGGGCTGTTGAAGGTATTCATAGTACTCTAAACTCCAGCACCCAGGTGCTCGGAGAAGACTGCAGGAACAACTGGCAAGGACCGCCCCACTAGCAAGGCAGCGCGTGTCGTGGCGGCCACGGGGGAGGGCGTGTGACTTCCGTGAGGTGCGAGGCTGAAGTGGGGGTAGCACCCTTCAGTCATCTCTTGGCCTTTGCGTATCCTTGACTGATGGCTTGTAGGCTCTCAGGTGTGACAGGGGTGACGCACCACTGTCTTTCACAACCCCTTGTATCTACATGTCGGGCTGCCCTCCAGTATTGTGGCTAACCTTTACTTCTGTGTACGAAATGGTGCGGGGTTTGAATCTCACATGTGTAGAAGTAGTATACTAGGATTCCAGTGAGATGAGTCATAATTGTTTGTAGTTAATTGGTATAAGCGGCATACGTCAAAGTTCCTCGTGAGATGAGTTTATGAAAAGGCTGTTTTAACACTTCTGAGGACATAATAAAATATGTTTGATTTAGTTTGTCAATAGAGTAGCAGAAGATTTAAATATTATTATTTTTTCAGTTATAAAACAACGCCAAGTTGTTTTAAATGTTCGCATTTAAATCTCTTACAACTGAAATGTTCGCCCATACAAGAAAGGTGTGCTGTTGAATAAAGCTGTGTATTCATTCTATCATACAGCAGACAAAATGCCTCAATCCATCATTAAATGACCTAACAATAATGTTTAACAATAGTTAAAAGTAAAATTATATTCCATGTTCACCTTATACAACAATATATTAATCAAAGACTATGCACCTGCAAATGGCAGGTATTGCTTTTACATTATAAGTAACAAAAACAACTGTCACAAAACTCAGTGGCTCAACAGAATTTATCCATTTTTTACAGCACTCTTCCCAGTAATATATGTTACTCAAAGCTAGTTTCTTGAAGATTTGTTCAGTCACACAGTTTTTAAAGCATATAACACTAATGTTTCTAAAGGCCTATTGCTTTGCTTATGAAAATATCACTTTATGCTTATACAATTCAAGTGACCTCACTAATATTGTAACAGGAGACTGTCCTGTTCTCTTGTTGTCTCAGTAAACACCAACGGACTAGCTCAGCAAGAGTTGGAGACTTCGACTACGTAATATTGAAAGTTTGTTGATACCAGGATTGCCAATAAATAAAAGAAGAAGTCCGCCATTTTACATCACTGGGATGCTACTCCCTCAGCGCGGGGGTAGATCGGTCCCTTGTGAGGGACCTTGGCCACCCAGTTAGTTGTCAGTTAGCTTGCGGAGGCGAGGAGAAGCTAACCCCCTCCCCCCTCCGCACCCTTCAAACTTACCTTATGCTGCAAAGCTAGCATTCTTTTACAGGATTCCCAGGGTAGCGCCTGGGAGCTGTTTCCATAGCTGAGTTTTACTCTCTTTTTCCCTGCCTGTACGGGATAAAAGAGAGTGGTGAAGTTAATTGAATTTATCAGCGTGGAATTTTAAAGTTCAGGACTTGTGAAGTACTGTCACGAGCTTCCTGTGAGAGAGCTAGCGACAGTTTGGTATAAAAAGCGGAGGTTAATAGCCAAATGAAGTTAAATTTTCGATATAAGTAGCTTTCCCATGACTAGAGTGGCAAGGGTTTATATAATTAAATTAATTATATGTATATTGCAGTGGTGAATTTAAGTTGTGCGAAAATTTAAATCAGTGTTGTTGTTTCAGTAATTTACTTCATCTCTTATGAGTTATTGTTAAAAACCAGTTAATAATTTGATTGGTGTGTAAATGCATGTCTGAATGTACTGTGACGAGCGACTAAAAGTCAAGTAAAACATGTTAACTCGGGGAAGTCCGAGAGCGATATGGCTGGCGCGATGCTAGCGCCAAATAGTTTTGTTAAATGTGGTCAATTTTTGTCCCGGACCGATCGGAAAATTCCGGCCAGTTTCGGGGCCTTATTTCTATGAAATCGGGCGGTATAATTTTGCTGAAGGCGTGAATGTATATTTTTAAAGTTGTTTTGAACTATATTCCGTATTGATCATTATTTAGACTTGTAAAATTCGAAAGCATAAAAGAAGAAGTTAAATGTTTACTGGAGATTTATTGTCGTCTCAGCAAAACAATTGACACTCGCAGCTGACAAACAAAAAAAAATACAGAATTGCAGCCTTTACAAAACAAAACTTCTCACTTTGAAAGTTACCTTTTCTCTCCTGACACCCTATTGACTCCTTGCACCGATGGAAAATAAATTTAATAGATATTTGAAATGTCCGAAATACAAAAGAAAGTTAAAGTCGCAGGCGCTGGTCGGTGCGAGTCACGTGATCACACGCTGCAGGCTGTCCGACTGACAGCTGACAAACGATCGTGCTGCAACGAACTGTTGCGATACCCAAAAAAGGTCGCGCTTCCTTATATATTGGTAGAAAGTTTCCTCATTCGAACCATATTGTTTTCGAGCAGTCTGTCGCATCAGCCAAAGGTGACCTCTGCTATTTTCCTCGTTTCACCATGTTGTGCCTTGCGGTGGCGATGCTTATAGTTTACTAACCTAGTGAAAAGGAAAAGAGATGTTTTCGTCAACATCTGTTGTTGACGTCTTTACTACTAATGAAATGAAGAAAGAAAAATAACAAATTTCGAAACACGAAAATATATGAAATACAAATAAGTTTTCATTGCCACGACACTTCACATATTACATGAATTACTATCTTTGGCTAAAATACAGACAATTTAAATACTTCCCGAATATACAAATCATATATATCTAGCTGCAATGCTACAATATGAATGTACAATACCTAGCGGATGACAAGGTATTTCATGATGATGACAAGGTATTTCATGATACTGCATCCACACATTAACATATTCCTAATACTAAAGAAATGTTTCATATGCAATACAAAACATTTTATGCAATTTTTTTCTCAAAATGAGTGACACATGTGCCAGGTATTACCTCTATGAATGTAAGTTGGAAAATCGCCTAAAAAGTAAATAATACACACACACATTAATTTAAGTTTCAGAACTACAACACATTTGGCAAATATAACAAAACACACTCATCTGAAGTTTCTTCAAGCTGACACCGTCGGGAGAGAGACGAGACGAACGATGACACAAATACTTACTGGTAATTTGGGCGCCAGTGGTGCTTCCCAATCACAGCACTATTGAGACTCAGGGTTCTCAGGGATGCTGTGGGTTCTGTGTGTCTGTCTTACCAGTGCGTACTTACAAACACGTAGGCAATACAAGGCTGATTTCAACATAGTTTATATTGTTGACCGCCATAAGATAATATAATTTAATCTTTGCCATGGCAAGAATGGACTTTTCAGCCAGCAGATTGTTTTATTCACCGGCCCACCGAGACTGTGCGTTCTAAGACACTGAGTTCCACAGCACGCCGCCAGATGACTACACCAGTATGCTTCGCCGCCTCACTTACTCCAAGCCGGCTGTTGATGTCATGCCTGAAGAAGCTTTGCTATCACCACCACCCACTCCTGCAAAATACCCCAGCCAATGACCGCAGGGGAAGGATCCAACCAGAGTATAAATAGCGGGCCGCGAAACTTGCTCCAGACCAGTCTTCAGTCATCCACCGCACTTGCTGTCGGATACACTGACCAGCCCGCTCAGCTAAACTCCTGGCTCTACCTTCCTTCTTTCACCACTCTCTTAGTCTTGAAGGAAACACCTACTCCTTGGTCTCCACCGAGCTCGTCGCCGGAACCATCCTGTCTCGACCCTGCTTAGTCTTTACCACATTCATACCGAAGAAAACCAACTGCCAGGTTGTCTACACACTAGACACTGCAGCCCCTTCCAGGCAACAATTGCAAGTTTAATTTGTTTTCACAGCGCTCGTCTACCCCACCTTTGTAGTTCAGGGCCAGGTCACCTATACCTGGATAATGTAGGTTTAAGCTTCCCTAAAACTCTTCCCAACGTAGATGTTAGTACGACACCACGTGTTTATTTCCCGTCAGACAGAATAAACACTATGTTTTATCTGACTCCTAAGTATGCCTTTCCTGTAGACTTTGCACTTCTCCTAGTTTACCTCAAGCCGGTGAGAGAAACGCAGGTCACCCAGGAAAATTATTCAATTGAGCCAGCACACTATCTGCGTACCCACACGCACTAGCAATGGCCAACCTTTCTGCATACGACGGTAGGCAGAACAGTAGAGCCTACACAGGTACTCTGTCTCCAGACCAGATTGTCAATTCAGTGCTCGCCCTCTCCACCTCTCCACGTGTTTAGGCAATGGAGGGGTCGTTCCCTGAGTTGGGAATACTTGGCTGGGGCATACACCTTTGTGTAGGGACTGTCAATAAATGAGGCCTGACTTCCAGTGCTCACCACATTTAAGTGCCGAGAATTGTGATAGGGCGACCATTAAGTCAGCAGACGCTTCACATGGCGATACACTAAGTAGAGCAACACATTCCCTGCATTTCACGTCACGGACGTGAGCATGTGTGTTCTGATCTCCAAATGCCATACTCCTTTTAGAGTGGTATTCGTGAGAAGGTGAAACTGGTGCTAACTGCCTCCGGGCATTTACAAGAGCTTACCCCCCTCCCCCTTGACGCCTCTCTTAACCAGCTCAAACCTAAGGAACAAGAGCAGGCCCTGCGCCTTCTACTGGTACCTATCACCCCGGAGAACCCTAAGGACTTGTTTGAGGCCCTGACACATCTGGACAAGGAGGTTCACCCTTGGATCGCAGAGTACCTCAAGTCAACCGGAACAGCCACCTGCAATTCCTGCTGCGTACTTCAGACTCAAACTCTTTGCTCTTCTCCCACCGACATGATCGAATGTCGGAAGTCACGTCATTAACATACCTGCAGCACACGTATGCCCTACTTAAACCCCAAAGGTCAAGCCTATCACAGAGGTTATCCGTCGCCCATGTATCCCACAGAGAGCTAAAAACCTGAAATGCAAGATTACTTTGTCTGAACCCGACTGTGCCTTGCTGCAAAGCTACCAGGTCAGTCCTCTGCACTGGACGAGCACCAGTGCCACACAAGGACTAAATAGAAACCAGCAACCCCATCAAAAGGGTGCGCCTGACCTAGCGCCCGACAAAACTAAACCCTCCTTAACGTAGTGCCCGTCAGTCAGCCAAGGTGTTATGCATCAGCATGTTAAAGGAACAATTTAACTCTTATATAAACCAATAATATTGTATGGACATTCACAATTACCATATTATTTTGAAATAGTTAGTTGCAGCACACTGATGAATGCTTTTTTAACTCGCAAGATCTTTCAAAACGTTTTTATATCCACCCATAACCCATGCACAATCAACTTTCTCTATCTATATACACACAGACTTAATATTACACATGTATACTTTGTTTCAATTTCTACTCACCAAAGTGCATGCCCTCCTCCATCTCTGTTCTGCACAGCTGTATCAGGCATTTGGCTACAAATTGAGTTGACATCTGCAGGTAAGGTTCCTCCAGGAAATTAACAACAATGTCAAATAGTTTGTAGTTTCTCATCCGCAATAAGTTTATTCCATAGTTTTTGTCCCTCAGGTCAATTATGAAACTATCTTGAAGCTGAAAACAAAATTAATTCATGGAGAAGAAATAATAAACTTGGCTGTTCACAATATCTTTGAGACTTTTATAGCTGGTTACTAAGGATGAGAATGTGTATGTGTATGTGTGGAAAAGAGAGAGAGAGGGAGAGAGAGAGAGGAAGAGAGACTGTGCATGTTAGTGTGTGTGCATGCAGGCATGTGTGTGTGTATGTGTGTGTAAATATTGATATTGGTGTTAGTTAGCGAGGCAGTAAGTGGAAGTAAATATGTAGTAGTCTCAAGGCACCAGGCCATGATTTCATGCATGACCATGTGGTGAGCAGAGATTCTTACCAGGGCCCTTACGTAGTCATGTGGCTGGTTGCTAACACCGACACATACCTCTTCTGCTCCATTGTTAGCCACAGAGCATGCCAAATGCAAGTACTAGGGGGATGGCTACATACACCAACGAGAGTAACCACATGCATGTTAGATCCAGAGCCATCCAACATTTATTTCAAAGTAAATCAGAATTGTAATGGACGGAGCAGTACATGAACACAGAAGAATTATGCGTTACATTATTTTAACACTGCAGCAGAAAAAACTTGCACAAGGACTCCCCTGAACCAGCACGAAAATACACAAAGTTACTTTATCAAAGAAAAGCCAGTGAATAAAATAATTAGAAGAGCCCCTCAACCAACAGAAGGGCCAGACCAGCTGCGAGGGTAAAGTAAAAAAGTTTCAGAAGTTAATTTAACCGATAACTACAGATCAGTGAAGACAAAGTTAAAATCCCCGCAGGCCACGTGGCACACATCTGTCCGGCTAGAGCTCCAACGAGAGACTGCAAAATGGTCGTCGGAAGCAGGGACGCTTAGTCTGTGCTGGAAATGCAGGCCCCTTTGGACCACATGCATGGATATGAAGCATGAGGTACATACCATAATTAACACAAAAATGTGCACAGTGGTAGCTTTAGCCATTGCCCACTTTTGGTTCACTTAACTGCACATCACCCGCATGCATCATGCATCTCTGCTCGTCGTGTGCATGCGATCCATGATGAGTCTACACTGGCCAAGGGATAGGGTTGAATGACAAAATATATACTCACATATCCTTTAGATGGCCATTTATACTCTTTTTACTACAGATTATGGCCCACAACCTTGAGTTTGGCACTTTTGGATGAGAAATAATGAGTTTTAAAAGTTGATGCAACTCCCTTTCACAGGAATTAAACAGTTTAATCCCAGGAGGTAGGTAGGCTGAATTTCCTCCTGGGATATGAGTTTCCAGGTTCCCTTTGTGAAGGAAAATTGTTGGAAGTAGGTTTGCCTGGCTGGGTCACAGATCTTCCCATGTTGAAAAGTTGTGTTTTGGGACCTTTGGACTGGGTGACCTTGACAGAAGGAGGGGATCCAAACCCTCGAGTGAGTTTAACCAAATACGTCTCCCATCCTGGGAGCTTGGTTATGCTCACTGTAAAGGCTGTCAAAAATGTTTGTGACGCAGCTGTTACGGGAATAATAACGGGGTGAAATTAGGTGGAGTCGGAGGGCTTCTGCTGGCAGTGTCCTCTATAGGGACCCGGTCTATTGGGGATATGTGAGGGCACGAAATTGGATGAGGAGGCCGCTATGTGGTGTCGGCTAGCTGTCCGTAGGGGAATAAGGAACATGATCACTTTTCCTGCAGCGGTCCGTACCTGGCATGTAGGGACAGCAGGTCCCAAATTCTGTGTGGGCAGAAGGGGTTGTAGTAACTCTGCAATAGGTGGGTCTGGCTTATAATTATCCCAATAATCAAGCGTATGATAGGGCCAGTCTAATCCTAAAAGGTTGTCCCCCTCCGTGCTATATTACCTTACTTCTGAAAGGTGCAGTTTCGTCCAAATAAATTCCTAATGCAAATAATAATTCTGAAATAATAGTAGGATTGGTATTATAAGCTTCACTAATTCAAGTACTGTTGTCTAATAGGACGTCCAATTCAACGAGCCAATTTTTTGAGATTACTTCTGCGTCCTTTGGTCTTGTAAGGCATCTCTTTAATGAATTAAAAATACCAGGATATATTCCGGTTCTACCAGGCAGTATCCTTCTCCAGTCCGGCCTTGTGCAGGCTAGGATGGTAGCCAAGGACATGAAACCAGCCTGTGGTCCCGGCTTTATACCCCGCTGAAGGACTGGGCATCTTGGTGTGTTCCTAGAATAGTCTGGCCTTATTCAGATGGGGCTATCCAGAAAACTCTGCCATGTTCCTCCCTCTCTGGAAAAATAACTGGAGATGTGTTCACATAGTAAAAGGTCCTTTTAATCTCGCAAAAGCCCACAATGGTGCCTCCTGAATCCGGCCTTATTCAGGCTGGGATCAAGGTCATAGCTGGATTAACAGCCTGGTAAATTTAATTTGCGTAGTCCATGTAATGCCTGCCACATTTATTACAGGTCGTCCATGGTAAAGTGAGTACTTGTTAAATTAATGTTTGTAAAAATCAGTCGCTACCCACTAATGGTAGCGTATACGTACATGATGTGCTGGCTCCCTCTTCAGTCAGCATGGACTGAAGTAAACTAGTTTGATTACTTAATGTTGTATTCAGAGGGTAATATTTAAATTTATGGCAAATCAAATACATATAGTCTATTTGCGATTTCTTCACTCTTTTTGAATAAAACCTTTGAAACAACACCCCATGTATGCAGTGTTTGGTTGCTTCTTAAATATGTCATGTATCACAAGCATTTTATACTGTATTAACATAAAAGTACGTTACTTTTTGGTATATGCCATTCACGGTAAAGTGAGCACTTTTGAAGCCCTGGTTACTTTTTTCTTTCAGCAAATTAATATCCTTCCATCATGTTTTAATTTAAACACTGCCATATGGGTAATAAACACAGTAAACGCACTTTACCACACCCACATTCTAAAGTCCCAGACCATGATGAGATGTATTTATTGAGTAATATTCTTGATGAGACTATCTCTAAAAGTGCTCACTTTAACGTGAACGGCCTATACTTTAGGTTGAATTGATCTTTCACTTATATTTTATCAAAAAATTACAATATTTCATTCATCACTGATATGGATAAGAACAGAGATAAAATAGGTGTGTTGGTAATGCCTAGTAAGAAATAATTCTTACACAAAATATAATTACACTGAGTGTATGTGAATGAACTGCATTGGCTCTCTGGCGTAATTTTTCAACCTTTGTTTGCATGAGGTGGATGTAGAACTTCAGCAGGACTTCAGACAAGTTGGAGGTGACTATGAATGGACTATAGTGATTCTTGTGTACATTAAAGTAAGAAATGGCATATCTGTAACCCATTTAAATTCTTAAAAATTTAATTTAACTGGTGTATGAATAAAGACCCACGGCTATGATAATTTTACATGTGGTGGAAGGATACTAAATGAAGAGAAAAGTATATCTTACACAGGGCTTTCAAAAGTTCTCAGTTTAACATTAAGTCTATTGCAGAGTTATTCAAATAGCAGCACATATGTCACGGCCGCCCACCAAACATGACAGATTGGCCCGCTAACAAAATATTTAATCAGAATTTTCTTGTAACATGAGCTTTTGACTGGTTACCAAACTGTAACTATCAACTAGTGTAAAACATATAAAAAAACTAAATTTTATACTATTTCATTTATGTATTACATTTTCACGTTAACAAACTTTCTATGTATAAATGAGGTATGACTTTGTAATAAGTAAGTGTGGTCATTCAAACATTTTAATTACGATAGAACACAACTGAAATGACCCCTCACAACTAACATTAACATGTTTGTTACATCAGGATTTTGGAATGATTTTACCCTCCCTCAACCCATGTACATCAAAATTGGCAATTTGCATAAAGTCAGAATTCATTTGTCCTCTAGTGCAAAATTGAAAAATGTTTTTAATTAAATACAAATATATATTTAATAGGCAGATACCTTCTGAAGAAAAAAATAATACCCGAAAGGCATAGACTTAGCTTCTCCTTTTTTCCCAAAATATTAAAAACATTGAGCAATGAGAAGATTTACCAAGCATTGTAAGTCCATGTTCAAATCGCCATAATTTTTAAATGCAATATAAATTTCATTCAACAGTTAGATGTCTTCCGAATAAAATGATACCACAGAATGGTATCTGTAATATCCTTTGTTGCCAAATAAATACAAAACCTAACACTGGACATACATGGCCATGGATTTTCAAAGCGAAAATAAAATATATGGTGGGCTCTTACAAAAATATATGACAATATTTCAGTGAAATATTAATTTATATTAGTAAACAGATATCTTCTGAATAAAATGATGGCATAGAGGCGTATCTGCGACCTCCCTTGTCACCAAACGATTACAAAAACTGCAACATTGGATGCTAAATATTATCTGACGCCATATTTACAAACAAAACCAAAGTATTGTTGTATATACTGCACACAATCACTACTTTTCAAAACCTAGGTTGCTGAAACTCTGGTCTCAACTGATGATATAAATGTACTGAAAATCATGTCTGTCTGTTATGTCTGGTGAACCTCATGGGATGGACCAGTAAAAGTGTGGACGATGGAAGGAGAAGGCTGTAAGTGAGGAAGTGAGAATGTACCTGGCTCTTGTCAAGTGTCATGGACTAGTAGAGAGGTGGAGGCCCCAATGGGCAAAAGTCTTGCCATGGTTTCATAGTCCAGAGTTGTATTTGTGACTCAACTTATAGGCTTCCTCACAACTGATGTGTAGTGTTCTCAGCAGCTGGAATTAACTTGGTCTGTTTCACGGGGTAGGTTGTGGCAGTTAAGTGCAATAACACAATGCGAGCGAGAATCTATAGTTGACATCAATTTATTGATAGCCATACATGGTGCACTATTACAAGGAGTCACAACTGGATTTGCAGTAACATATGACAAACACTTGTACACTTTGCTAGTCTTGGGACGCTTTACGGTGATTCCCCAATAGACTAATTAGCCGTGGGGACGCGTTACAGAGACTCCCCAAAGACTACATGCCATGGGATGCGCTACAGCAATTTCCCTAAGGCTCGACGAGCTTCCAGACTAGCCGGGAAGTCCCTGACCATACTCTCAGAGCCTTCTTCATACTGCTCCTCAGTACGCACTTCGCTCTCCAGTTGAGGGTCATGTGCACTATCGTAGTGCCTGGTGCAACTGTGCCCTCTTGAACTTACTCTCTCTCTCTCTCTCTAGGGACTCTTACATTTGTCTCTGTCTTATGATCCTCTCACATATAATGCTTAGTTACATTCTTGTCCTTTATCATTAATTGCAATAAAATAGTACAGTTCTACAATTATACTACAGATGGCATGTACAAAAAAAAATAACTAACCATAATATGTAATCAACAAATATAGTACTCAAAACTGTCATGTAGCAAATTGTTAGTGTATAGTTATGTACCTCAGTGGCAGAAGATGTAGGATGACAACTGTGATGTGTGTGTTATTTACCATGAGTGTGGAACAGAACAGCCGACTGTTCGGGCGTGTGTTGATGGCGGACAAGGCGACAAAATAAGAAACTTTATTGGGACACATCCTCGCAAGATGGGTAACCAAGTACATAAAAGTGGCGACGAGGATTGTGAAGTTGTTTCGTGAGTACAGTGTTAACATTATGAAGTAGTAGATATGGCTAAGATCTGTGTAATTGGAGAATTTGTGCCAGGTTGGGACACGTGGAAGACTTACCATGAAAGAATACAGTTTTATTTTATTGCTAATAAAATCGAAAATGATGAAGCAAAGCGTGCAGTATTTTTTACAGTGTGTGGAACAGAATTACATGACTTGGTTATGTCTTTATTGATGCCACGGTCAACGGATAACATATCAGTAAGGGAGATGTTTACAAAACTCACGGAACATTCTGATCCGATGCAGAGCAAAATTGTTGAAACCTACTGTGGTGACGGGACTAGGTGGACTAAGGTTGACACTATATGTATTGTTATAAACATGTAATGGTGGCATGCCCGAGTCGAGTGTAAGTGCCATGTGGAAAATACAGTAGAATAAAGATGTTAAGCAGTAATAGAAGTGTATTACTACACTGGGGACGAGTACGGCATTTATAGAAGTAAGAAGAGAGAAATCGAGGCAGTCTGAGAATGGCGGCAATTGGGAGAGTGGGTGAGTTCTGCTCACAAGAAGAGACGATTGCATCATATACTTTGAGGTTCAAGAATTACTTCAAGGTGAACCAGATACAAGAAGAGAACAAGGTTTCAGTGTTAATTACACTGATTGGGCTGAGAATATTATCAGTATTGAGCAATTTAGTGTCACCAAAAGGGGTGGACACAAAGACTTACGACGAGTTGATAAAGGTGCTGGTGGAACATTACACACTGCGAAAAATTGTGGTCGCAGAATGTTATGCATTCTATAGTAGGGTACAGAAAAGTGGAGAAACGATAGCCGAATTTGTAGTGGCGTTAAAGCATTTGGTAACTACCTGTCAATTCGGCACATTCTTAGTGGAGACCCTGCGGGATAAGTTGGTATTGGGAAGCGCCAACAGATGCATTCGGCAGCGATTATTGGTGTAGGACTTCTCATTCCAAGAAGCGTATGAACTGGCCATTCAACTGGAACAGGCAGACTGTCAGAAAAATGCTACGGAATTTGGTCACAAGGCAACCAGCGAGATAGCGAGGTTAAGTTCCTCGGACAGGTGGAAGGAGTTGGTGGGAAGTGGTAAGCAGAGTAAGTGTCTTCGTTGTGGACAGAATGGACATGCAGCGAATAGATGCCCGCATAAGGGGGCTACCTGCTACAATTGTGCGCGAGTGGGACACTTAGCAAGACAGTGTAATGCAAAGAGCAAGCACAAGACACAGCCAATGTCGGGATCACAGCAGGTACATCAGGTATCCTCCAATAAGAGAGAGGAGTATGCTGGGGACGACGACGGAGTTGAAGGGGCAGGTTGTGAGTACCCCTTATACTCTATGTTTAATGTGAAGGCGGGTATTGGCATGAAGCGTTACCGGGTTCAGCTTGAAATAGAGGGTCAGCCACTGGTAATGGAGCTGGACAAGGGCGCTGCAGTTAGTGTGTAGCCAGAACATACGTATCAGCAGCACCTACGACACCCAAGATACATACCCACTATGAGTCAGCTGAATGCACATGGGGGTCAGATGCTACCAGTACTGGGCCAAGTGTTCATCGACGTGGCATACAATGGACAGATTAAGCGGCTACCATTGTTAATCATCAAGCAAGTAAGTAGTAATATGCCAGCGTTGATTGGACGGAACTGGTTAGAGCAGCTGAAGATGGACTGGCATTCCATTTGGAAGGTAGAAGTACTAGACAACGATACAGCAACAGTAGTCAGCCTGATGTTGCACAAGATCGCTTAGGTGTTCGGAAAAGGAGTAGGAACAATTAAGGATCATAAAGCGTCACTACATTTGAAGTTAGGGGATACACCAAAGTTTTGCAAGGCAAGGTCTGTACCGTTTGCATTACGGCTGCAAGTTGAAGCAGAATTGAACTGGTTGGAAAGACAGGGCATAATATACCTACTGATGAAAAGCGAATGGGCCATGCCACTGGTGTTTATATGAAAGGCAAACGGAGAGGTGAGGTTGACGCCGTCGGGTGAGACACAAGACCAACAATGACATAAATACTTACTGGTAATTTGGAGACCAGCGGTTCTTCCCAATCACAGCACTATTGAGACTCAGGGTTCTCAGGGATGCTGTGGGTTCTGTGTATCCATCTCACCCGTGCATACATACAAATACATAGGCAATACTAAACTTTTTACTAAACATCACTTGAAATAAACAATTAATAAAACATATGTGGCTAGGACACTGTCACTGCTGAATAAAAGATATAAGTTCACTGTAGACTTGTTTTATTGATATTATTCATACACATCAACATGCCAATGAAATAGTTATCTGGCTCATTACTAGCCAATTCCACTTGGGTGCTCCCCAACCCGTAATTAATCTAGCGCACGCCTAAAAGGATGATCTCACCGAGGTACGTGAAAGCACAGCCTTCACAAGGGAAGAGGGCCGACAGCCGCTAGGGTGGACTGACAGATTTTTCTTGAAGACAGGACACGATGAATTACAAATGAATACCCATAATACATATTAACATGTGTGATTACTCAGCATCACTAACGCAAACTCGTCGGGGCTCGCCCTCCAGCACATGGGTAGTGTGGTGACGGCCTATACACAGAGCCGGCTAGGACGGGAATAATTGCACCATACACTAATTACAAAATTACATTAACCTTTAAATGATACATGAAACAAGATGGAACAGGAGATAAATATTCACAATAAACACACACACGTGTTAAAACAAGTTTAGATGGCGTGGATGCCGCTGGATGAAGTTTGTAGCGGACCATGTGGTGCAGGTGAAATTGCTATATTTCTGCTTGGAAACGGCAAACTAAATTCAGATCAAATATTATTCTTGTTCAGAAATTGATTCTCTTTACGATTAGAGTGGCTACAGGCTTGTAACATGCCTGATGGCAGTAAAATCAAACATTAACGTGACAGCATGGTCAAGTACAAAAAGCATCAATTTACGTGAAAAATACATTGAACCCTGAATAAAATTGACATAGATCCCTGAAATAAATGATTGCACATACGATGTTACATAAATAAGCTCTTAAAATGCAATGATGGTGCATACAACTACTTGGCTTCGGTCGGCCATGTGGCTATACATGATGTTGCCGTAAAATATTCAAACACAAAAATTATCCTCAAATACATACATAAAAACAAAGTCCTTAAAATTGCAAGTAACAATAATGCAGAAGTTACAATGAAATGCCATAAACATAGGCGGATGACATCTGATTCAAGTTGTATAGGTCGCGTGACCTTTCCGACATATTTCTCCTCAATTATGTTAAAAATGCCACAAGGGTGCAATAAATTAATCAAGCGGAACCATAATGCTGGGAAAAATGTCTGGCAAAAACGTACGCAAGCAAAGGTTAACCGGTAAACTAAATTAACTATGGAAACCTAAATCAGTGAACAAAAGTTGTAGTGCGGTCGTGACAGTGTCTTACCTCACCAGCTCTCCTCGACAGACTGTCCAGATACAAGTGTCGCCCGGACCTACCATAGCCACCTACAGGGTTCACATAAGCGGAAGTGCTATGCATTCAGAGTAAAATGTTTTACTGTAGAAAATGAAATGGCACAAATAAAATAAAATATTGTTTTACATTTTTATAATTTTCTCATGAATCTTCATATTATTTTAGTGTCTCTTTATGACGGCGTTTATGCCGGAATATTAAGTGTTCTTAATCTCGGTGCTGCAGGCACATTGAATTTTATAACCAAACAATTTTACAAAGTAACATGTACTTGAACACATTTTAAGACATATTAAACCCTGCAAATACAATATAACACATTTTACACTGAAAAATAACATTTGTATGAAAGTTCAAAATTATTGGCCTCTTTGCGTACGTGCGGGACACATGACACGTGCGTGGTGAGCACCTTCATGGGCTCTAGCGTTGCTGGCTGTTAGCTGGCATCAAGGTCGTGTGATGATTTTAAGGTGACCTTAAATGCTGTATTGGATAACAATTACTACCCACTCCCCAAACCAGAAGATATATTTGCATCATTGGCGGGGCAGGCGGTGTTCTCGCCAATTGATCTGTCAACAGCGTACCAGTAATTAGAAGTCACAGGAGAATCACAGTCACTGTTGACGGTCAACACCCATAAAGAGCTGTACAGGTTCAAGCGATAACAATTCGGACTATCCTCGACCAGTGCAATATTTCAATCAGTGGTTGAACAGATGGTAGGTGGGATGGATGGAGTAGTGACTTATTTAAACAAAGTGTTGGTGTCCAACCCTACGTTCAAGTTGGTATTACAGCGACAGAATGGATGTTGGGACAGTTACAGAAATATGGGGTCTGAATCAATGTACCGAAGTGTAGGTTTTTGGAAGCAGAGGTTAATTATCTGGGACGGATACTTAGTCGGGCAGGCATGAAACCGACAGATATACTATTGACAGCAAGCAAGGATGCACTGGAGCCGACTAACAAGAGCGAGCTACAGGTCTATTGTGGCCTGTTAAATTATTATGGTCGGTTTTTACCACAGTTGTCCAGTTAACTCGGAGACTTCTACAAGTTGTTGAAACAGCATGTTCCCTGGGAGTGGACCTCAGAGAGGAGTAACCTGTCCCAGGAAAGCAAAGGCTGGCTGTTACACTCAAGTATGCTCGTGCACTATGACCTGGAGAAAAAGTTGGTGTTGACATGTGACGCCACCCCAACAGAGGTGGGAGCAGTGTTATCTCAGATCGACACAGATGGGAATGAACCACCAATTGGATTCGTATCCAAAACACTGTCGGCTGCGGAGAAAAACTATTCCCAATTGGATCAAGAGGCCATGGCTACTTGCACGGCCGTAAGTTCATCCTAGAAATGGATCACAAGCCACTCACAGCTATCTTTGGAGGGGAAAAGGGAGTACCGGCTATGGCGGCGGCCAGGTTACAGAGGTGGGCGATAGTACTGTCTGCCTACGACTACGAAATCAGGTATAAGCCGGGCATGCAGTTGCCACACGTAGATGCAGTGTCTCGGATAACAGTGAAGGATAATGAGACACTCGAGGCTGAAATGTACAGAACCGCACCAGTGACCCAGTTTACAGACACTATTAAATATTTCTCGCCAGTATTGGACAAGCCAGTCGTTCCAAGGGATATCTGTTGGGAAACAAATAAGGATAAAGTGCTGGCGAGGGTTAAAGATTTTACCCAGTATGGGTGGCCAGCCCAGAATGCAGTGGAAGAGCTGGAGGTGTACTTGGAAACATGAGTGGGTAGAGTTAATAGGTACTTGCTAGTGAGGCCTCGGGAGGTGGTAACTATCTTTAGATGTGCTGGTCCAACCCGTACAGTACTCACCAAGAGAAAAAAACAACATGCAGCAACAAAATATGTAACAAATTTATTTTTCTGCAGATTTCCCTCTTCATTCAATTTTTTGATTCGTCAAAAACAAATTTTTATACAAATAAGGCGTGTAAATGGAGTTGATATAGAGAGGTTTTACTGTATTTGGAAGTGGCCTGATAGATAAACTAATAACTGAATAGCCCTGATCTAGATAGCTGTTTGCTCATGCAAAAAGCATTAGCTACAAGAAGTACAAAGAAATGCTGACTGTACTGACTCACATGTGGGAACTTCTTCTTGAGGAACTGCCTGTGTTTGTTGCAGTGAACTGCCACGTACACTTGGAAGTTGAACTCCAGAGCGACTGCTATGTAAGCCTGTCCCACAGGCAACTGCCCAGGCTGGATCAGAATGCTGCCATGTTTCACATTATCTGAATTCATTAGCAGCGAGAAGTAAGCCTGTACATTTCATACACAATAATAACGCTCTGTCACAGAATACACATTCATCATCATCATCATCATCATCATCATCATCATCATCATCATCATCATCATCATCATCATCACAAGTGTATTGGGAACATACAAAGCCATACCATTAAATGAGTATGACATAAATTCCATTTACACATGGTGTGTATGTATGACTAACTATGTTACTCAAATAACAAAAAATATAGCGTAAAGAATTTTTAGAAGAATTATAAGGGTTTATTCCAAAAAGCTTAAGAATCACTGCAGATATTGACAAATGCTCAGTAAAAAATTTCTTATCCAAATTTAACACCAATGGAATTCTATTCAAGATTGGCATACTAAGCAGTGCAAGTTTGTTCAATAAATTGTTGCCTTAGGACCTGTTCATGTTAGGCATTACACTTTTCTTTTTGAAACGAGCATATTGTAGCACAATGCATCATTAGACCATTTTCAGTATTCTGGATGTAAATTCTGTCATTTTTGTAAGAACAAAATACTGTAATGAACTGAGTTTTAACATCCAATAATTGTAGACAGTCTGAGCACGAGTCAATTCTTGTAAGTAGAGAAGTCAGCACTACAAAGGAATAAATACTACTTAAGTTTAGACAGATGTGCTAATCATCAACATATTACCATTATTACACTGGCAGTAAAAAAAAATACTATTTGCACATTTCTATTGATTTACAGTAGGGTTACGTTCGCTAAGGCGAGAGTGAAGGCAGATTTACTCTGTGTGCAGTGAGAGGTAATGCATGGCATGCTATGAGCAATGGCTGTTGCCCCATGGCATGCTACAAAAGGAAACGAATGAAGCATAATTTGGACGCATTTACATAGAGTGGAAATGCTTGTTTTTGTCTTTACCGTGACACACTGCAGTTGCAGATGCTTGTTATATACATACTGGCAGGAAGAAGAACAATAAACATTATAGGAGGTTACTGACTGATATCAGAGCCCTTTTTGAAAATTCACATGAATGAGTAAACATTATTTAAAGTATTTTTTGACTAAGTGCCTACTCTAATAGCTAGAATGGACACAAACTTTAGAAAAGGCATTTCTGCTAAATTGTACATTAATATTATTTAGTGCCTCAACAGAAAAATCTTGCTACGCAGCGAGAGGTGCAATGTATTTATTGTCCTTATATTTGGGATAATTCAGGTCCCACAACTTGGGATTAGACCTATAGTCATCAACAAAGTCACATTTTTCTGCATAGACCATTCTATGCTGTCTGCCAAACTACATGCAACATGACTGATTTCCTACAGGCAATGGGAAATAAGTAGCAAAGAGCAATGATACATTGTTTTCTGCATGAAATGGAGGAAAGAAGCAATGCGTAACACAAAGCTGCATGCTAAATTTTGCCACTTGTTACACACACTGTAAATTCACCTTAAGACAACACGTGGATGGAGAAGCAGTGGAATGAAGTGGTGGGGGGAAATGGGAGTACTCCAGCAAAACCTACTGGCCATTGCCAAAGTCCACAATATTTCTCATAAGCAAAAATTTCCGACATGATTCAACAGTAACTGAACACAGATCATGTGTGCTTTAAAATTAATTTACTATTACTGTCCCACACATTTTTTTTTTAAATCAGCATGGTTCTCTTAGCAATACAATTTACATTCACACCATTGATTTGTTTGTGGTGCTGCTATTCTGTCAAGTTGGACCAGGCAGCAGTTACGGAAATAGTTAGTCTTGCACTGTAACACTGTTGAATAGAATCAGACAGACGTACAGTAACACGAGTAGAACATTAATTAAAGTAATTTTTTCATTAGTCAGTTGTGTGTAGGAAGACTCACATACTCGCACAAAAATAACATATGTTAAGTGCAAAGCACCACTGGAAGAGTGATGCAATCGGGTTGTAGTTGTGAGAAGTAACTTTGGTTTCTTCACAATTCATATTCGACTTAATCAGTCGTAAGTACAGTCCAAGAACTTATGACTCATACTTTACACACGCTCATGGATCAGCATGAAAAATGCCATCTTCAGAGGTTAAATAAAGGCTTCCGTGCCACAGAATCTAGTCTAGCTGAGCAGAAAATTTACAGGATCAAAATATAGTGAAAAGTTAGCAACCACAAAGGTTTGGAACCAACTGACTATATGACTACAATAGCACTAATACACAAGTAAATAAAATAAATTTCATAACCACTGTCTTTAAATTTATTTTAATTAAGTTTATAATACAGTAGAACCCGGTTATAAAATCCCCTCTTATAACATTTTCCTGCTTAATAAGTTACCTTCTCTTGGTCACCGAACATGTATCTCAATACAAAATAACCTTCTTATAAGTTTTCCTTTATATAAAGCTGATAATTTTTGGAGCCCTCGAGAAATGTTACAACAGGGTTCTACTGTAATAAGTGTGTGTATTCTCACCAACGAATACGCAAGTGGTACAGTCGCTGCATCGTCCAAGCTCCAGGAATCTGGCACATGCCATGTGAGATGTGGCTCGATGGTCATCTGAACAGAGTTGGACTCCAGACGAGCCACACCCATCACTTTCTGTCCGTTGGCATTGTACCCTGATACATCCATGATGCTAAACCCACTGGCATCCTAACAATTAAAGAAAGAGCTTTGTGATTATTGCAGCATTTACTGTAGAACAATACCTTAAACAAGACAAAGATGTCTGCTAAAAAAAATTTGCTGCAAAATTGTTAGTAATATCATATATGGTCATGTTTAACTACTTATAATGGCAGTGCCCTGCTATTAAGTTATTTTTCTGAATATGACTTCTAATTCTACATCCATTATAGCAAAATATATTGTTTTGGACCAAAAGTAAAAATTAGTATCTAGAAAAAAATTTTGCAGAGAGGATTATTACTTAAAAATTAAAAACTATTAGTAAACGGAATTCATTCTTGTTTATTGCATAGCAGGATAAGCCTAGCAATTTGATACTTAATGAATTACGTGCTTGTTAACCCTGTGCCTGACCATAGTCAACAATTCTCTGCTCCGTAGCAATGAGCACCTTGTGATCTTGCCCAGTTAAGAGGCACCTAGGCTCGAGGGGTAGATGTGTTAGATGAGGCACAGCTCTGATGAAACAGTCTTGCAAAAGGCCGTTCACAGTAAAGTAATCACTTTTGAAATCACTCTTTGGAAAAATATTACTGCCCATAACTGCGTATGTACTACAGTAGTGCAACCTGGCATGCAAGCTCTGGCACTAGGACAGCTGGGTGTTGGCCTCAAAGCCCTTCTCCCTCCTAGGGCCATGGAGCAAGGTCTCTATTGACGGGGTTAACTGGCATCCTGGTCGTGGTTAGTGGATTGGGTTTGCTTGGAATTGAGACAATCTGGTGGTGCGGGTTTACTGACAGGCTTGGTATTTAATCAGGCTGGCACAAACACGGCAGGAGAGGGCAGGGCTGGGTGGAACTGGAGCTTCCCGAAGGTGGGTGTCTGGACAGACGGCCGAGTAACCACAGGCTCCAGCCAAGTGGGAGTCTCAGAAGGGCGAGATTGCCCGGGGTGTAGCAAAACAACCCAGCAGCTAGCCTGGCAGGAACCCAGGCCTAAGAGCATCTTCCCTCAGTTTCTGTATATATGAATGTATTCTCCAGTAATACCCTCCTGCTTCTGGCTCCCAACCCTACATTGTGGCATTAACGGCAAACATATATGTGTGTGTCTATATATATCTGTGTGTGTGCACGTATGCGTGTATGTGTGTGTGTGCATGTGTGTGTGCGTGCATGCGTGCATGTGCGTGTGTGTAAAGAGAAGTGAGGCTCGAGCGGCATTTATGTGGTAGCAAAAGGTATGCTAAATCAATAAGTCTAAGAAGAAGTTTCACAACAAGAATATATATACATAGTCAAATCACATTATTATAACCACCTGCTAGAAGTGCCATCTGCAGCACGTAGCCCATGATGTATGGCCTGTGACGTGGGCTGGTGAAGCGGGTATATAATGTGACTGACAGGCTGGATGTACACATTGCACTTCTTGCTGTCATGGCTTATCCAAAGTTGCAAAAAGAGATGATCATCGTTTTTCAGGCCAAGGGGGGGCAGTATTTAGGAAACAGCAATGTTTGTGAACTTTTCACATGCCTCTGTGATAAAGGTGTATCATGAGTGGATGAATGGCACCACTGAAATAACCATCATGGAAACTGTGGAGCTCCACATACCATTGATGTATGAGGTAAACGTTGATTATGATGGTGTGTGAAGGCCAACCGATATGCTACAGTGGAACAGCTCACCATCCAAATGAACCAGGGGGCATCCAGACACGTGTCTACCACAACATTCAGCAAACTCTTCTGCAAATGGGGCTCCGGAGTAGACGGAGGGTGACTGCAATCATGCTAACACTGGTGCATCGACAAAAACTACTGGAATTTGCTTGACAGTATGGCGACTGAACCACTGCTGATTGGCGACAAGTAGCCTTCTCCGAGAAGTCACGTTTTCAGTTGTGTAGAATGGATGAACGTCAGCGTGTCCAGCGAGAAACGTCAGTGAACTGATACCCTGCATCCACTGCTGGATGAACACAAGGTGGTGGGGGCAGTATTATGGTCTGGGGAATGTTCTCGTGGTATTCTCTAGGTCCCATCATCCGCGTGGAAGGCACTCTTGATCAATTTGGTTATGAAACCATTCTTGTCAATCATATCCATTTGTACATGATGATTGTTTTTCAAAGGGAGGATGAGATCTTCCAGCACAATAATGCACCTTGCCACATGGCTAGAAGTGTCCGCACATGGCTGTAAGAGCACTATCAAGTCTTCACAGTTCTTCCTTGGCCCTCAAACAGCTCCGATATAAATCCAATTGAACATATGTAGGACCACCTCAATTGTCGGGTTCGCCATCTATCTCCTCCACCACGCATCCTTCAATAGTTGTGAGATGCACTGCAGACAGCATCGCTCCAGATACCTGTGGAGACCTATCAGCACCGTACTGAATACCTGCCATCTCATCTAGCTGCTCTCTGTACTGCAAAGGGTGGTTACTCTGGATGCTAATAGGTCGTCATAATAATGTGATTCGACTGTGTATATACAAAACACACATCAGAAAAAATATAGAAAATTTGAAAAGGATGTGATACCTGCATTATTATTTTACTAGTTAATTCATTCAGGTTTTCAGTATTAACTTAGGATTTCCAGTTTAAGAGAAGGGTTCATCTTAATGTCAGCTCACAAGCCATTCTGTCTCCGATCATTTCACAGTGGTGAAGTTGCTATTAAAAGCACATAAAATGACACAAAGGACACAAAATAACCTTTTCACTAATCAGAGAGTTTCAATAACACACTGCACACTTTGGCAGTACATGCATGCTTACAATAGAGCTAACAAAACTTTGATAGAAATAAAATGTCTTCCCTTATAGTCCTTGTGATGATTTCATACTGTGTAATCATTATAACCTGAAAATTCAAGGACTTTTCAAGGACCAACATAATTTTAGAACTTTTCAAGGCCTAGGACAATAATAACTCTAGAAGGGGCAGGATCTAGCACACTCCATAGTCCCAAGAAGGTTCACAAATTCGTTCCCTGTCTGTGTCTCCCCAATCTCTCCACTGTAGTTCACCCCACCCTCAAATAGCACTGTGTGTGTGTGTGCGTGTGGGGGGGGGGGGGTATCTGTCTGGTGAATTTTCTGCAGTAAAGATTTTAGGCCCTTGACACACTGTCTGGTGGAAATTTATAAGGCAGAGAGGAAGTGTACATCACTGTCACCTTCAGAGCAGAGAGCTGGACTAACTCCAAGCCTGAAGGGCACACCTTCCCCCAAAGTCGAGCAGTGGATGTGTAACCAAACAGGGTCAGCTGTATGAAAGGTATAGAAGCACAAAGCAGGCTGAGAACAAGAAGAGAAAAACCTGTATTTGTGTGTACTTGTTTAGTGTTTGCAATATACAATCTAAAACACACAAGCATGTACCTTATAACTACAGCCTAACTACTGGGTCTCATCAACTTCTGGCGTATTAGGGAGCTGGATGTTGTAGAATGTCTCAGCAATTGGATAAACACATTTAACTCTCTGTCATCCTATGCCCCCACCCTGAACCAGGAGGAATCTGGTTTGGGTCCTGCATTTGATGAAAAGCGTACAATGCTGTATCAAATATCACAGCTGCTGGCAATATTGTACAGCCTCACTTTAGATAGTCTGGTATCTGGTGACCTTGGGTTGACTGCATAACTGCACGATAGTGAGAAGTTCTCCTAAATATTCTTATTCGTAACTTGAGTACATGGAATTGGGAGCATTTTCCACTCATTCAAGGAACAGAAGCAAGTGAGCAATACAGGCGACACTAACATGCTCGCCTAGTACGTCATCATGCCTATGCGCAAGATGTGCAGTGTTTCCGTCAATGTGCTGTACTAAGCAAATTAGATCTGTAACAGTGGGACTTAATACACACAGCAAAAGCCTACAGATTAGTCTACATTCTTATGGTCGTACTTTCCTTTAATGTCTTAAGGAAACTGTGCAGGTAAGCTCTAATAATGAGTTTTTTTTTTTATATGATAAAAGCAAAAATGCAGGCTTTTATTTGATTAATTTTTACCTTTCCTGGCACGAAGTTGTGTTCCCAGAATATTTATTTACTGAGATACACATAACTACGCAAATAATGAGTGAAAAAATAACTGTTTTACTGCCTCTTCAGTTACTTTGGGATGCAGACACTCGGAGCTGGAAACCCAGGTTACACCATGCCTGATATTCAATCAGCTAGCTTCTGCTTGCTCTTGTTCTCTCAATAATTCCCTTAGCTGACACATGGCATTCTATTAAAAACTATCAACCAAATACATACAGTACTAATATTCAGGCAAATAGGGTATTTTTTATTGTTACTGAAATCTCAAATCTCTCTTCAGTACCTTAAATATGATAAATATCTCCAAGTAGATGGGATCCTTAATAAAAATACTCTACACAGTGCCAATTAATAAAGATAATAATCAAGAGCTCTCAAAAATTTTTTAATTGAGAGCTTTATAAATTATGCTTTACATCACCTGATTTCTATTCTGTGTAATTTTCAAGTTGATGCCAACAGAACTCCACTTAAAATTATTTAACCTGGAACAAAATAAAAAAAGGTAAATTATTTAAACTGTAAACAAAATATTTTTCAGTTACCTAACATATTTAAAATTGATTGTATGTCAGCTGTTTAAATTAAAGACTTAAACATAGTGCTAAATTGTGAAGGAAGACAATATGACTTGTAATCCAGTTAAAAAAACACAGAAAGAAACATTCCAGTTATGCAAGATGCAGCACAGACAGAAATACTATAATTGTCTGCTGTAACTTGAAATTCTTATCCAATAAGTATAGAATTTATTCAAGTCAGTTGATGAGTAAAAATGCTTTAAAAATTGATAAAATCTTTTTTCAGCACACAAATACATTTTCTGTTATGTTTATGACAAAAATGGATCATGGTGGACTATTAAACCTACATAAATAATACACACTATTACCAATGAGGATATGAATTTCATTGCTACAAAATGCAATTATCTAAACAAAAAAAGTATTGTGTTAAATGTTTGTAAATTGCAGTGGAACTTATAAGTAGCACCAATAGAGCTCGCCTAAGTATACAATTAGAGAATAACCAAGTTTCTATTAAATCAAATAAAAAATTATCTAGTTGCGACAATCAGAAAAACTTTTATGTCATTTTGAACCTGTCAGTGAGGATTTGCTATATGATTCCTAATTAACTACTATTGTTTATTATCTGTTTAAATAGGTCAGGATAAAGAACCTACATAATTCTCTTACTTAACATGTTGTGCATCAAAATTCACTAGGTGAGAATTCATTCAAATATATTTTTTATACTTGTTTTCATGAAAAATTTATAAAGTGCGCTATTTTATAAACAGTACTTCATTCATTAAATCAATATTTTTGTCACCACTCGCATTAACTTTAAATTCAAGCAGTACATTACTTTTTGGGTCTTAACATTAACTCTGTGCCTCAAAGTTGAAAATAGCATCATACCAGTACCTATCTATGTTTTGTAGTTTTTGTGTAAACTAAATCTAAGGTCTGCTATGACTAAGAGGATGTATATTCAAAGGCTTCATGGAAAACCCTGGGAGAACCATTACTGACCTCAAGTATAGTTTTATTTCTGACATTTACCTGAGAGCTGCTTTCAGTCTGTTCAGATCATTAGGGGCTGTAATAGGGCCAGTTGGTACTTCACAGTATCGCAGGCTGCCCCACGTTCCATTGTAGTAAATATTGATCACCAGATCTAGACTCAGCTGATCTGTGAAGAACTGATCGCTCAAGGAAAATGGTGGAGCGTCTTTATCCAACAGGAAAATAAACCTACAACTGATTAACATCACAGGTTTTGTGAAACTATAATGAAAAGCTTTTTTCCAGTACAATAATTTTTAATTAAAGAAATTTTATAGGAGTAAACCGATGGTAAACTAATGTTACATATTTTGATTGTAAAAATTTATGAAAAGACAGGAATTTGAGTACTCACAGTGTAGTACTCGTCGACAGGTGTGCGTGCGCGCACACACACACACACACACACACACACACACACACACACACACACACACACACACACACTCACGCACGCGCACACACACACAAAGAAGGATAACACATTTTCCACGCAGTTGTGTGATCGCAATGTTTCGCTGGCTAAGCCAACTTGATCAGGTGGCGAGTTTTAGAACACTGCAGTATGGTGGAAGAGCGCTGTTAGTAGTAAACCTAGTGGCCGGGTGGCGAACTACGGTGGGGTGAGAGAATTGAAAAATTGCCGGTATAGCTGATGAGTGTGGTTAGGAGCTGTGATTATCTTATGTTAAGGCTTGGTGGCTGCCTGGATTTTGTTATAAATTGGTGAGCTAATTCCCAGTGTCTCTTACAACTCTGATACTGTAGCATGAATAAAAATCTTTGTTGTGTAATGCTGCATGTGCTGCAACTGGTTTGTTCTGTAGGTTGTGGATGTGAATCAATTGTGGATTGTTTGGTGACTGCTCTGTGGCATCCCTTTGAGCTTAATTTTACAGTGAAAGAAATTAGATTATTTGTGAAAATAAGTGCATGTTTATTAATGCAGTATTAATATGTACACCTGGTTTAGTAACAGGACATTTGAAGTGCTAACTCAATTAGCAGTCTGCCAGACTTGTAATACTGGCTCGGGGACAAAATACTTTGTTATGTATGTATAAACAAATAAGTTATTGATGGTGCCACACTCATTCCATAATTTTTGTTGACTGTATACTTTCCAATACAACTGCTTAAATTACTGTAGATGTAGAACAAGAAGTATTACTACTCACATTAGATTCCCATGTATAAGCACCTAAGATTCGACTTTGTTATTGATAAGTGAGGTCCGCCTTGCATTAGACATATAACTAACTGAATAGCTCTTGTGTAAGGAACAACGATGTCTACCTCAACAGCTCAAGTACGGTTTGCCATGTCTTTCCTGCAGTCGACTTGACATGGGATTTGAAACCATTTATAACAGCATAACAAAAGGTGAGCTGCCAGAATTACGAGCCGGCGGGAGTCATTTTGCCTGCATGGTTAATTTTTACTGGAAAATTGCAAGTACTATTAGCTCTTTCAAACCTTTGCAATGGTATTTTTAAAAAAGTATAAATTATTATTTCATGTATTAAATTTGGTCACTTAAAAGTTTCAATTTTTTCTGCACATATATTTTATGAGAAAAAGTATGTTTCTCATAAAAAATTGGTAAATGTTTTTTGTAAGTTATGGAAAATAATTTTACTTGGGATTGAATACCAAGTAAAATAGCTTAGTTATTACTTTTTAATTAAATTTTGTAAATATCTTTAAATATGTTATACTGCAAAATATGTTTTGGACATAAGCATGTTTTGAACTGCAGTGCTGTGTATCTCTGTGCTTGAAAGGTAGTTGAATAAGGTATCTGCTCCCTCTTGGACATCTCATATGGCAGCTTGATAGATATACCTGCTGGCATGTGACCACACAAACCAGTGAAGAGAATTTTATATTCTAGCGCAGAAATGCATGTGTTTCAAATGTTGGTATTGCAGTGAGAAAAAATGGGGTGTCAGTAAAGTACAAAAGGAAATGGGATGTTTTTGCAAACAAGCACATGGCCGAAAAATAATAACGATGTTGTCCAAGTTGATAACATCTTTTTAACTTCAAGGAAAACATGTGTGTGTAAAACAAAAATACACTGGATTTTCAACATAGTAACAGCAGACATCTTGCAACTCGGTCTTTTACACTTAATTTTAGATAAATAATACATTAAATTGCAGTAAGAAGAAAGAAATCTGCAGCTGATCAAAGGAAATAACAGTCCACTATTTCTTAAATACTAGCCTACTTTAGTAGGAAAGATAGACTTATGAAATCACACAAATATCTGTCTGGATGTTATGCTCCCTCCCCCTTTCCGCTTTAAAAACTTTTGAACCCATTTACCGATTTTCACCAAACTCCATACACATTTAATACTTGATATATAAAATAATTGTTTTCTACTACCTTGAGTGCTTGTTTTAAAAATGGTGGCAATTAAAAATTTAGAATGCTAATTTATTTATTGGGAACCATTCACCCAATATAATATAAATTTTGTATTTTGACAGCCCATCATGAAAACATTTAATAAAGAAAAGTGTATGGTTTTTAATCTGCTGTACTGGAAACAGCACTTCATGAAAAATAAAGCTTTTACATTATGTCTGAAAAAACTTAATCTATTCCTGCCAAATATGGCATGTAATTCTATGGTAGGCAATTTAAACACATGCAATTTAAATGATAAGCCACTTATTTTCAAAATGGTAGACATTTAAATATTTTAAGTTCATTTGCTATATCCACCATATAATTTGACCAGTAGATACCAGAGAGGTAAGAAGATTTTTAGGTTTGACCTCCTTCTACCAGACAGAAATTTGTAGAACATTTTTCCCAAATATTTTGAAATAGAATCAGACTTTTGTTTGGGGTGAGTCCCAGAAAAATACTTTTCAGGCTCTGAAATTGAAATTGACTTCATCCCACTTTAGTTAATTTTCAAGAAGGTGACCCAATCAAAATCCAAACAGATGCTAGCATTATAGTAATAGAGGCTATTCTCATGCAAAAGAGAAAAGGAAAACTGCATCCAGCTGCTTACACCAGCACAGTCCAGATACCCAATTATAGGCTATTCATGATAATGTGAGCATTTTTGAAAGCTCTCTCATTTGTAATAACAGTTAGTAAATATATTTCATTTTAGCCTTCGACATTGACTTCCGAGTGCAGTGGAATACACACACTTTGTTTATTACTTAAATGGTAATATTAATTTAAGAAGGTGGTTAAAGGATAAAAAATGGTTGAAAGTAAAAAGTAACTAGGTCTTCAAAAGTGCTCACTTTAACTGTGAACAGCCTATAACCACTTGAGAGTTCCTTGCCTTAGCATATGGTTTACATTAGTTCCGACCTTGTGTTTACCTGAGACCCTTGTAATTAGTCATTTACCACCGTAGTTCATGCTACTAGGACAAATTGAAAATGTGACGTACCACAAGCGCTGTTGTACACAATTTAACTTCCGCCTCTGGCGCTCCCTCTAAAACCATCATGACATTGAGCGCCATTGTACAGTTAGCTCTGTGCCCTTCAAACACTGATGTTTACGAATCGCTGAGTTACGTTTGCTGCCTGGCTGGTAGCTGGCAATCCGCCTGCCATCACTCTCCTACCGAAGACACATGGCAGCTGGTCATAGGGGAAGTGACCACTTCCATCCAGCCATCACCATGCATCCCTCGCTTGCCAGGCTCCCGGGGCCTTATTTATATTTGCTGCATGCTTAGAATCGTAACAGTTCACTGGAGATAGGACTCAAGCCTGAACTTCTTGCTAACCAGTGTTCCACGCTCACACAGCTGGCCTTCAGCAGCGGGTTATACTTATGTTTGGTTTGCCCATCAAACAGTGTTTTGCCTATTTGTGTTTTTCAGTGCGTAGCTAGCTCTTGTTACAGAGCCATCTCGACGAATCTGAGTTGTCGGCCTGAGTGCCACGTCTGTGCTGGACTTAGCGTTCTGGGGTCACATAGTTACCTTCTTTTTTGTAAAGTAGCACATGGTGGAGGCTTTCCCTTGAAGTGTTTTGTAGTTATTTTGTAGGAAAAATTGTAGGTTCAACTAAGCTGATTTTTATCCACTTAAAATTATAAACATATTTAATAAAACACCTTTAAAAATTAATACATAATGTAAACAGATAAGTTTTGTTTATTGTCTTAGTGTTGATGGCATAAAAATACATTTTATGGGCCCTAATTTTCACACAAATGAATGTACACGGAGTTTGCTGAATTATATTCTTGTATCTAACACAGTGACTGCTTATGCTTGTAAATATAAGGGAAGTATTGCCAAAGGTAGTTTAACATTAAATTTCAATGTGCATGCATATTCAGTACAATGAAAGTGAAGTGAAGAGATTTAGGCGGCTCTTAAGAGTGTGGTCTTGAGAGCTGATGAGGGTGATTGAGGTGAGTATGGAGCAGTGCCGGATTGAAAGGGTGGGGGAAACGGGAGATCCCCAAGAAAACCCTCTGACCAACGGCATCATCTGGCACGGTTCCCACATGAGAAAATCCTGTGACCCAACCGGGGATTGATCCCAGATCGCATTGGTGGGATTCAAGCAGACTAACCGCTCAGCCACCTCGGCCCCAGTATGATGAAATGCCCTAATTTCATTAGTAGGTAACTGTAAATCACTTTTCAATAACCTGCAATACATTTGTTTGCAATCAATAGGCAAATTAATTTTTCTCAGTGTTTTATTTCATAATGCTCCATTTACTGCACACACATTATCTTCAGCTACCTCGAAACAATTATATATAAGTGCTGGAGCAGTTTACTGTCTTCATTCTGTTACAGGAGGTACAGGTATGATGTCAGCTTTAGAATTTTATTTGTATCAAAACAAATCATTCCACGTACCTCTTGATATGTTTTCTCTTGCTGGTCATAGAGGTGAGAAATGCTTTTACTTCATCCAAAGAAACTGTTTCTGCAATAAGGTAATATTTCGAATAGCCATTTTCATTCAGATTCTCTGGGAACTTGAAAAATGGAATCTGAGGCAAGCATATTACAGTTGTTCTTTCGTTTACAGGAACTTGCTGAAAATATACTGGTATTTTAAAAAACGTCACATGAATGTATTATTTCCATAAAAGTAATGCCTATGTTTTTGTAAATCCAAACTGTGTATTATTATTATTTTTGGTAGATGTACATATGATTACAGATAAACTCTCTGTTTTAAATGGACTGCAGTTAGAAATAAGCATGAAGTTTCAAAAATTAGTGTTACAAATTTAATCTGCCACTAATCTAACCACAACAAATGTTAAGAGTCAAATGCATTAATGCCAAATTTTCTTTGTACTAAGCATGCATACATCAATAGTAATATCTTAAATTATTAATAAGCATGGTGCTATTAAATGTCTCTGCAATGCAAGTCCATCAAGTTTGCCACTAACAATCCAGTAAATATCACGTATACTTGGGCTGTATTACTATAGGCTATCCATGGTAAAGTGAGCACTTTTGAAAGCCCTGTCATTTGGAATAATAGTCAGTAAATATATTTATTTGAGCCTTAGATGTTAACTTCTGACTCCGAGTGTAGTGGAATATACATGCTGTGTTTATTACTTATATGGCAATATTCATTTTAAAAAGAGATTGAAGAAAAAGTGGCTGAAAGGAGAAAGTAACTAGGGCCCCAAAAGTGCTCACTTTACCATAAACAGCCTATAGCACAATAATTCTATTTCCATGATGATGCACCATGTCACTGCTTAGTGGCGCAGGAGGTAAATGGAAATTATTTGAATGCAAACATATTTCGCATGCAGTTGACGCATGCCCGCTTATAGACTGTTTGGCACGATTGTTGTGGTTTCAGTGCATTAGACCAAGTGCGCATTTCGTACAGACGTGCGGTGGAAAATATATGTAGCACATCCAGTAGGAGCAGTCGGGATTACTCGTAACCTTAGTGAGGAGGCGTGGTCCCGTTCCGCCTGTCTTTCCTTCATAGGAGGGGCTAAGGTATTCCGCTGCTTGGCAGCATGAGCTTGTTGTCTCCGGTGATTCCCCACTGTAACGGGCAGATCAGTGACATTGAGCCGTGGGGGCCACAAATGCTTCTACTGGATGTGATATTCAGCCAAGGCCAGACGGCAACACCCAAGTCAATACTTCCTTCAGCACCTAGGTGCTCTGGTAGGAGATAATAACCTAGGCTTGCTGTCTCTCACTGGCTGAAAGTATTCCTAGTGGTTGTGGCTCCTCTGTTCCTTCTCTCCAGTACCTGGGTGCTCGGGGTAGTAGGAAGCAACAGGCGGCCCTCTAATGTGTGTGTTACCAGACTGGAGGACTCCAGATGGTGGTCCTCAGTCAAAGTTAGTTCGGATTTAAAACATACCCGGTTTTTGTCCACAGTGCAGTGCAAATTATTCCTAGCTGGTGAAGTAGATATTACTCTAGAAATAAAAGCATATGGATAGAGAACAAAGCTGTACCATATTTAGTGAGGACTCAATAAACACAATGACCCGTGCTATCTCCTACCAAGCAGACAGAGTACTGAAGGTAACCTACGTTAGCCAGGTGTAGGCGACCTGGTCCTAGGCTAGAGCGAAAGATTGAACTAGAAAACTGAAAATATAACTACTGAACTAAAACTGTCTAATTGCAGGTGTCTGGAAAAACAAAAAGAAGTTAAAGTTCCCTTGCTATAGTTGCACGGTATATTCGTGTTTGATGGTTGTCGAAGACTGTTGTCATCGCAGGGAGTAGCCGCGAGGACTACTGAATATTAGAGGTTCACTGGAGGCCCCAGCGCTAAGGTGTGCTCGGGGTTTTCTCTAGAGAAGAAATATGAATGACTCCTGGAGCCCCACTGCGCATGGATTTATATAGTCAGAAGTCTAGGCTGCCGCGACGGGGTGTGGGGAAGGCGTGTGACCTTCTGCCGTGAGGCTGGCGTGGGAGGTGGGAACTCTCTCGTCAGCGTTCTGCTTTGTGGATCTTCTGTGATGCTCGGCCACTCCCGAAGTGGCTGACAGCTTGCAGGCACTCAGCACGGGGGGAAGGGGAAGGCGGCGTGCTCGCTGGTTGCGCAACCTTGTAGCCACGTGTTCGGCCGCCCGGTAGATTTAAGCGGCGTGCAACCACCGTGTATTGGTTTACGGTAACCACTCTCACGTGGGTTGAAGTAATGGTATACTTCACGTGAAGAGTGATGAGTCATAATCATAGTTAATAGAATTGTAAGTGGCATGCGTCACAGTACATATTAATTTTTTTATTGGTTGTTCACTGTAAAGTATGTTCTTTTGAAAACATCCTTTGGAAAAAAATCACTGCCTCTTAACTCCATATATGCTACCACACACAGCGGCATGTAGCCGCCCAGTTATGTTGACAGCAAATTACATGAAATAGTTGTAAGTCTTAGTGAATTGTTTAAAATAATGTTACATTAAGGTAGTGTTGTTTTTCTACACATTACAGTGCAATATGGTGTATTAGTAACCCATTAAAATTCCTTACAATTTCACATACTCACTTGATCGATGCATGAATACAATCGTTAGGCCCATGGTGAAGTACATTTTACACGAGGTGGAACAATATGAAAAAGGAGAACAATTGTTCTTAAGCAAGATTTTCAAAAGTACTCACTTTATGGTGAACAGCATATACTATGATAGGCAATGAAACTCTGTAAGTAAAAACAGATCTAAAAACAATATTGTAGTAAGGGAGGAGGGAGATAAAATCATCATAGAAAGGTTAGTGGTCAAGGATGGTGGGTTCATAGACTAAAGATGAGGTAGACCACTCTCGCTGGCTGCACGCAACCAGTTTCCGTGTTCCAACATTGAATTGCTTTTCTGCCTACACGTCTAGCGAAAACTGCATGGTTTGAATTTTAGGTTAGAAAAGTGATTTGTAAAGAAATGCTTTGAAATATATGTATTCTTCCCCTAACCAATTTGTAATGCAGGTTGATCAAATTCAAATTGGTAAAAGTATTTTATTCATATAATATAATAGGGCTTGTCACTTAAAACTTAAAATAGTATAGATATAAACAAACATGTTGACCATGTGACTTTGACAGTTCTGTTCCTTTGGGGTAGGTCAATGTTGGGTACATGTGCAGATGACGAATAAGCAGTCTACCTCATCTTTAGTCTATGGGTGGGGTAAGTGCCAAGTATGAAGCCTTTTTTTTAAACAGTTGAATGGCAAAGAGACATGTAGAATGATTTGGAAGGGAGTGTGAGAAAGTAAAGGAGGTGTATCCAGTAATGAAAAATAGTTTCCAGTAAGGGAGGAATACATACAAAATACAAAAGCTGAAATGGTTTAGGAATGACAAGTGAACAATTGAAGAGGGGTGGTGCAGGGGAATAAGGGGCAAATACAATGTAAAACAAGTGATACAAATAAATTGGGGGCAGCTGTGGCTTAGTAACCAATATGTTCATCTCCCACCACTGCAATCTGGGTTCGATCCCTAGCGTGGGTTCACTTAGGATTTTTGCATGTGGGAATCATAATGGATGATGCAGTTTGCAGACTGGTTTTCTAAGGGTGCTTCCATCCCCCCTTCCCCCTTTGCATTCCAGAGACGCTCCATCCTAGGGTTTCATTCCATGTCATATCTGGAGATGACGAGCACAGACGGGTTCCTGTTAGAAAGCCCGTCATTAGGGGGATGTAGTTTTTCCCTGGGTGCACTCCTCACTTAAAATGAATTTATTTATTTAATGAATTATAATTACATGTAATATTAGGACATTTTGTGATATGTTGTAGGGAAATGTACATTTTGGTGATAGTCAGTAACACAAGTTGACCACAGGCTGGAAACAATCAAGTATGATGATGATAGTTAACAGTAGTGAAGCTTTATTACATAAAATATTTTGAAATTTATAATAACTGACTGCACTGGCAGGACTGAGCTAATATTTACTGCACTTCAGTACATTGCATATTAATTACTCTTTGATTTTATATAATGGAATTGAAGGCAGGGTCACCATTGCTGGATATTAATATTTTAAATAAAATTATTTATTTAAAATATTTTTTTTCAATATCACATTTAATCAGCTCCATTTTGTACCAAACAACAAGAAACAAAGTATATATGTCTAACAATTTTTCATACAGTTCATATATATATAATATTATTATATATATATATATATATTACTATATATAATATATATTATTATATAATATATGTAAAATATTTAATATAAAATATATTATTATTACATATATAATATTATATTATATATATACATATAAATATATGTTAATTTCCAACAACCATAGGTGAAACAAGAGAAGGCCATTGTGGTAAAGCCAGCTGCGCTACCTGAGAGACACATGTGGTTCCTGTTCAGATAAGAGTGGATACTGTGAGAATATAGATGGGTGGAGAGGCAATAGGAGCAGTGGTAAGGAAATATAGACACCTCAGGAAACCCACTGGCTATCAGCAACACCTACCATGTTTCCCAGGGCAATAATTAGAACTTCAATCTGCTAGGAATCAAACCAGGATTGTTGTAGTGGGAATTCAGCATATTAGTTACAGAACCACGCCAGTAGGCCAGTTCATGTTATTTTTAAGACTACCCTTGAAACAAGTGAATACACATCCATGCGAGAACATCAAAAATATACCAGAGTACATAAAAAAAATGATATACATCCTTAATTACCATCTTCAGGATAATCCATCTTCTATTTCCAAAACACTGTTCAGCTACAACTGCAACAGACTTGTCTGTCTCCAGCTTCATGCTGGACTCCAGTCTGGCCAACAGGAAGCCACCGTGGTTCCTCAGGAGACTGAGAGCTTGTCTCACAGTGGCGTCAGTCGCCAGCAGCACATTTCCGATTACTGTGTCACTCATGTTGCGTACTTCATCCACTCTGACTGTGTTTATCACAACCTAACACAAGATAAACAAATTAAAAAGTACAGTAAATGATGCTATAACACTTACTCAAACTATTTTGCCCATGTATATTGTAGTATAGTGTGTGCTTCTAAAATAAACATAGGCAAGCAGGACTTGAAAAAAGTTATTGCCAAATGTTTTAAATAAAAAAAACAATAAAAACTGCAAATGGTGTCGTAAGTACTTCCTTGTTTATGAACAATCACTAGTATTCTGGAGTGTCTGGAAGCTTAATCTCTGCATTAAAAATACTGTAGCTCAAATTATATACCTACTAATTACTTTTAATGGGATAATAATTGCTATGGCTTTGTGGAAATAAATGTAATGATTCAAAATTAACGTCACTACCGGACAATGAAAACGGCGACAACCATGAAACTATGTACATAGTGAGAGCACAGGCTGGTAGAATAGGCTATTCACGCTGAAGTGAGCACTTTTTGAAGCCTTCACGTTTGGAATAATAGTCAATAAATATATTTTATTAGTCTTAGATGTTAACTTTCGAGTCCGGTGACACATATACACTGTGTTTATTACTTATATGAGAAAATTCATTTTAAAAAGTGGTAAAAGGATAAAAATTGGCTGGTAGGAAAAATGGAACTAGGGTCTCAAAAGTGCTCACTCTACTGTGAACAACCTAGTTGCACATGATCCTATGTTGGTGCATTTGCATCTAACCGCACACCCACCGGGCTGCAAGCACCAACCAGCAGTTAGAATAGACACAGATATTTAGTTGAAACCACATAAATGCAAGAAACACCAAGTGATACCAAGAAAGCATACAGAGTAAAGATGAATGTACCGGGAAGATGCCAAAGACATCACTTTACATAGTTGATGGACTTTGTGAGAGGAATCGTACTTGGGCTGAAAACCACAGAGTGGTCGTATCACCATACAGTCCACCATGTGGATCATTTGCAGCATACAGTCTGATGCTGTTGGGAGAAGTGGATACATGAAGGCACTCACACATTATGAACTGGCTTAGAGCGAACAAGGTCGACCACCAGTCGAGAGTATCGATAGGTCATATGCCGGGCATGGAGGGATCACATGGAGAGCCGGTCTACAATGCTAGCTAGTGTTGTGACTCCTGTGTGCCCTTAACCGTTTACCAACACAACTACTTTCAGAGGTAAATCTGTGATTCCAGTGCCCCTTATGTGTGCTGTTATTAACTCTACAACACCAACAGCTCTATTTCCAGTGGTGCCAGGCCAAAGCAACGTGCAATGCCACAGACTGACAATGTGTGGTGTTTAGTGATGAGTGCTGCTTTGTTATGGGTGCTGATGATCATTGTGCTCAGGTGTGGATGGCTACTAGAGAATGCCACAATCCCAAACTTGCTATTGAGCAACACGCTACCCTCACTGCAAGCATTATGGTCTGGGGGAGCCATGGGCTACGATAGCCAATCCATTATGTGGAATGGAATATTGACGGCCCAGAAGTATGTGAATGAAATCCCACACCCCAATCTGCGCCCATTTCTGGCCAGGATTCCAGATGCAATATTCCCGCAGGATAATGCCCGATCACACACAGCACAGGTTGTCCAGGACTGCCTACGTCATGTCCTAACACTACCATGGCCTGTCCACTCTCCTGGCATGTCCCCAATTGAGCATGCATGGGACCTTTGAAATGCCAGCTGCCGCTATGTCAGTTTCCGGGATTTGGAACACACCATCCAAAACTTATAAGGATACACTGAGGAAATAGAACAACTTCGGAAAAAAAAATGACCCTTGTGATGATAATGCGAAGGAATTGGCAGAAATGTATTCATTTGTAATAAATATTATCAAGTGTTTCAGATTTATTTAAAAAAAATTTTTATAAGCAAATTGTTCTAAAACAGTACCTTAACATAATAGGTATGTACGCCATAAAATTATATTTCCTTTTAATTCACAGACTGTGTCCACATACCTCTGAAGTATTTTTGTTACAAATAATAAAATATTTGCAGATTTTTCAGCAGTGGGAGTCTTATGACTAACCACCAAGACAACATCAGATTCTCTTGGTGTTGCAAATCCATCGCTAAACCCTCATATTCCCCTGGAGGAACTGCTGTTGTGAGACCGGGAACCAAGGTTCCCATAACTTTTGTGTGAGATTAAAAAAAAAAAAATTTGCAGCCCAACAGACTTGGGTAAAATCAGTGAGCTGGTGGTGAGCTGCTGGGTTTATGTTTCAACTGCTCTATGGGCCCATAGTTAATGCTGTTAAACACTGTTTCTATCGTAATAAGTTTGTGTGTTGGTGTTTTGGCATGGGAGTGAAGCTCCCTACGAGTCGTGGCGACTGGCGTATTGTAGTGTCTGATTGATGACTATTATGATGAGTTTTCTGCAAGTGGCTAGTTAAACTTTTGTGTAATATGTGGGTGAATCCCTACAACCCAAGTAGTTGCTCTTCATTAACCCTGCTTGTCATATCATCAGTCCTTGCAGCACTTAAAGTCAGCATCCAGCCTTGCATTTAATCCTTGGTCTTTCATTGTGTAGTGTTTGTGAAGAAAAGTAGCATGTTATTAGCATGCTAGACTGGTGTCCTATAGAGCAGGAATGTTACCAGCCTTGGTCAAAGTTAGGGTTAACCAATGTTGTGGACATACATCAGCCTCCTGAATAATGTTGGATGTCAAGTTAATTGACTGTGAAGTATGCTAGCAGATGAGAATATGCTCTTCCTCTCCATGGTAAAGGGGCGGGGGTCTGACCTTTTCCTTCCTTGCAGAATGCTAGTCGAGAGGAGTTGTGGTGGAGCAAGGAAGCAAGGCAGTGCCTGCATATACCGGTGGCTTCACCCTGATCAGACTTAAATCTCCTACGTCCCTTTGTAGCTTGGACTACTGAACAAAAAGCAGAGTTCTCCTAGTCAGATCATCTTCCATCTCTCCTCAGAGATGAACTTTAATCTCATATTGTTCAGTCACAGCGGAGAGGGGGCAAATTGACGCATGACGCCTTTCTCAACAATGGTGAATTTAACTACTTCCGCTCCATCCTTAGGTTAGTTCTTGCGGAGTTGAAAGTTAAATTTGTCCCGTTAATATGTGAGATTGTACTGTCTGCCTTGCAGAATGTTTTATTCACTGATCCACCGTAGCAATGCTTAAAGACAGCGAGTTCTTTTTTCCCCACTAGATAACTCTAGTAGTAATTATCGCTTGTCTTATGTTTTGCAACCCCTTCCAGCCGGTCAGTGACGTCACAGAGGCAAGCCATGCGCATTCGCTACTCCCATGCTGTGCGACTACCCCTTGCCCTAGCAGCACGAGACAATCAGCAGTGGGCCAGGCCAGAATTTAGTATAAAAAGGGAGAGGCTGCATCCTGATGCCAGTCTTCACTTCTAGTGCTTGCCGCTCAGAATCTAACCAGATTGACCTCAACTCCTCCTAGCACTCGTCGCTCAGGAGTCGACCCTTCTTCATTAGTTCTAGCTCCTGTTGCTCAGGACACAACGCCCTGTTTTTTGCTTAAGCTATGCTTGCAATAGGGTTTGGTTATGTTAGTTACAAGCTCTCCGCTACGTTCCCCAAACCCTTTGTCATCCTACAGTTACGTATGTCTCTGTATTGAACCCATTCTTAAAGTCTTTTTTCCAGATTGAATCCTGTCACGACCTTGCTTAGTCACCCAGCTACGTGTCAGAATATACACAACGTTGTCCTACACACCAGTAACGTACAAAATGTAAGAGTTTGTTGTTGAGACTTTAAGCACATACACTGCATTCCCTTAGTTGCACACCAGTTGCCTCTACCTGCCATAGCTTTCCGGCTGATATTTGCACCATTTACCAGGAACTAGAGTCCATTCACCATGTGCTTACTTCCATTACTGAAATAAAACGTGGGTCAGCTTTCAAACTGAGTACTTTTCTTGTAGACATAGCATCCATCCATAGTTACTATCCCATAACAGGTTTACAGGTGATCCCAGGGAATTTCACTCAAACAAACAAAACACTATTTTACCGCACACGCACTAGCTTCGGCCGCCCTTCCCCTGTACCCTATGAGATTGACAGAAAGGAGGAGCCACACAGGTACACTGTCCTGGTAACAGCTTGTCGGCCTGGTGTTCACTTGCCTCTCCTGAGTAGTCTCCACTGGGAGAGACTTGCGTTCCCTAAGTTGGGAAGACTAGGACAGGATCATACACCCATGTGCATTTCTGGACAAGGTGAGGCCTAACTTCCCTCGTGTACCGCAGTCTCTGCCAGACTTGGGAATAGGGTGTCCACCCATCCATTGCTTGAATGAGGTGCCACACGTAAAGTTGTACATGGAGCTTGCAGGTGTGGTACAGTAGTAGTAGGGTAATGTCCACTTCCCCATGCCCTACTCCCAGATGAAAGGTCTTAAGAAGAAAGTACGACAGATACTCTCAGTATCAGGTAGAACGCACGAGTACCAGTCTTCCTTGGTCAAACAGATAGTTAGCTTAACTCCCCAGGCTCAGGCACAAGCGCTACATCCTCTGCAAGATCCTATGAAAGTTCCATTACCCAGAGATCTCTTCACTCCACCAGAGAAGACATGACTGACGGAGTACCCTTGGTGTATCGCTGAGCATATGAACCAACCTTATCAGCCGCCAACGCCCGTAGTAGCATATCTCGTACCAGCTGTACTGCATCCCACACCTCCACGTAAGCCACAGATCTCAGCTTACCAGTACACCGCACCAGTATCTGTCACGCCTTGCTCAAGAACCGCACCCTCGCACCATCACCCAGGTATATCCAAGGCAGTAGTGGAACCTAGACGCCATATTGTGCTGCCTACGCCTGATTTTGTGCCCTGCTGCATAGCCATACAGCCAGTTTTGTACAATGGGAAGGTGTCAACATCATGTATAGTTGTGATTTAAGTTTAAAAGCTAGCCATACTGCCTAAATCAAAATTTTGTTGCAAATAAGACTTTGTATTTCAATTATGGCACATTTGATCAGTTTGGTCACCAAACTCAGCATTTGTATTCATATAAATAAAATTATTCTTCAAAAACTTAGTTGGATATTAACTTACGTTATTTTCCCAGTAAGCACTCAGAGAATTTTTCACTTGTGGTCCCAAATTATTTGATATGCTGTTGGCTAGTTCAGTCATAATGAGAGAATTTCCTCCAGATAAACCAGAATTATCCAAAAACAACTGCACTGCTGCATCCGCAAATTCATTTGAATTCTGAAAATAAATACATTGTCAAATAGATATTGATTAAAATACAAAGCACTTGTAAAATTTTGTCAATCAGGATTATGCACATTAAGATATGTACCTAAAACATCTAACAACTACAGGGGCCATGGTAGTGTAGTGGAGAGACTACTTGCCTCCCACCTTGGCAAACCAGTTTCAATTACTGGCGGGGCTGCTCCCAGATTTTTGCATGTGGGAATTGTGCCAGACGATGCTGTTGGTCGATGGGTTTTCTCAGTGATCTCCCATTTCCCCCAACTTTGCATTCCGGGGATGCTCCATAATCCCTTCGCTTCACCCTCGTCAGCTCTCAAGACCTCAAAGTTACAAGCCACTCAAATCTTTCCCCTCTCTAACAACTACAATAGAACATAACTACAGTGAAATCCCTATTTTATACTGTTCAAGGGACTGGGGGAAAATGATGCAAAATGCAGGAAAGTGTAATAAGAGGGAAACTTATGCTGTAAAACCAGACATTGGGGCCGAAAAAAGTGCATGTAAAATGCAGGAAGTGTAATACAGGAGTTCCACTGTAGCAACTACAAGTCATATAAAATAAAATATATGGACATGGAAATATTTGTTTTATAAATATGGTAATTTGCATGAAAGACAAAAATTTTATTTCCATAATACCAATTTATGAATAATGTCTGTAAACTGAGTACTAAAATAGCTCCATCCTGTGTTAAGTTATTGTGGGTTCTGGTGAGCTTCGATTTCTCCTTTAGGCTGCCACTTAATGAAATGGCTGGTAACGTTACATAGATATTAAATACCTGGCTGGCAGAAAAAAAATTTGTTTATGAAAATTATAAGATTAAATATTGTTTGGTCTCAAACCTGAGGGTGTTCATACAAACATGTTCTATCCACAAGTGATATGGTGCTATAATTAAATGTCTGATCTTGTTGCCAACTACAGCCTTGCTCGCTGCTGTGTTAATGGTTTTACCATAATTGATTTGTTGTGATGATCTTCTGTAAATATTCTATTTCAACAAATGCTACAGTGTAAAGTACCTGATTAGTGGCTAAGACTGAAGATGTTAGTGCTGGTGCGTGAATGACACAAATTAATAAAATACACCTTTTCCTCACAACAGCATATATATCTGTGTGAATCTGTGAAAACTAAGTGGGCATTGTTCTCCAGTGCATGTAGTTTTCTGCTATTACACTCGCAACCTGGACTTGTGGTAAAATTATGTCACCATAATATTGCATTGGTAAGGGGTTGCTATAACACACATATTGATGTAACAAGACTACCAAGATTTGCCATTCTCACAAGGCCAACTACTTGCTGAAAATAACATGTTGGTATACAGAATGTTGTTGATACAAAATTACATCTATTTTACGTTACAGCTCTGCAAATTGTGATCGTCTATTCACTTTAAAGATTCATATTAACTTTTGAAAATTATTTATACATTTTATTTAGAATATGCCCTACCTGGTGATACCAATCGACAATATTGTTACATGGGACGTCTGAGGGGCGTATCTGAGTTCATAAGGGATTGAGGTCTTAATAAAAAAAATTAATTTGATTTCATTTTGCTATTGTTTACAGCATTTACTCTTTTTATTTAACAGTGAGCCCAATATTTAATGTCTATTTCAAATCTAATTAACATCCTTAATTGTCTCTGTTGATTAAAGTTAATTAACTCATGCTCATTACTAACATGTGTTCAGTCTATCAGTTGCCATCATTTATAATGTCTTTCTCTCACGCATCTAGTACAATAGTCCAGCCTGCCAGCCACATACTTCACTGCTTGAAACTCACAGTCGCAGACTTCTCTTTCGCTGGTCACTTCTCTTGCCACTCGTTCTTCTATCGCTCGAAACTCAGCCACTCATTCACTCATCAACTACAACTCCACTCACGACCCACAGGCCTGTCGCAATATTTATAGCATGAGTCCTGACCATCTGGCAAGTTCCTAAGGCACCCCGAGTCATGCTGAGAAAATGAGGTCAGTAATCCAGAGCATTCTTCAGATAAACACAGAAATGAATACAACCAGGGTCAGCAGCATGCACTGAAAGTCATTATCGTGTCGGCTCGCTTTTAGTAACTGATATGCGGCCACCATTACTCACATTGCTGCCGCTATCATATAACAACTCTTTGTCGTCCTTTTTACTCGCTCATGCGGGGTGGGCCAGCGACATGTAACACTGCCTCCTCCTCAGGTCTGTTCATCCCAAACAGACTCTTCAATGTCAGGACCTTCATAGAGTGCCAGTCGGTTGATGTGGACAACCTTCCACTTCGCCCGAGAGCCTTGACGACAAATCCGAAAGACCACATCATTGAGCTTATTCAGAATTCTGCAGAGGCCTTCCCAACATTTCTGTAGCTTTGGGCAGAACCTATTTCTCCTCTGTGGGTTGTACAGCCATACCAGATTTCCTTGAAATACCTCTCCCGGCATTTTCCTATCTTACCGCGTCTTCATCCTGTCACTATTTATTCTGAGGTGCTATCGAGCAAAATCATGAATTCCAACAAGTCTGTTACGTAATTCACTGGCTTTATCAGGGACTGCAGCTTCCTCTTCTGTTGGTCGGTCAAACAGCAGGTCACTGGGGAGGCATAGCTCTCTACCAAACAGCATCCTTAATGGTGTTACCCTTGGGGACTTGTGAAGTGCTGAGTAGTAAACAAGAAGAAACAATGACACCTTTGAATCTCAGTCCTTTTGGTTATCTGCCACAAAGATTGACAGGTACTGCTCAAGAGTGCAGCTAAGCCTCTCAACCATTCAATCCGACTGAGGGTGTAAGGCTGTAGTCATAGTCTTCTTCATCCCTAGAATTTTTATCACCTCCTGGAAGACCACAGCTTCAAAGTTTCTTCCCCGATCAGAATGGAGTTCTAGTGGCAACCCAAACCTCAACAAGACATGTTCTATGAGTGCCTCAGCCACAGTAGGTGCTTCCTGGTTCGAGAGGGGAACCTCAAGCCACTTAGTAAAATAATCTTAGGTCACCAGTTGATACCAATTACCTCTCTCTGTGATGGGCAGAGGACCCAGAATGTCTATCGCCATCCTTTCGAATGGGACTCTAACATTGTGTTTCTAGAGATGACCTTGTCCTCTAGTCCTTGGGCCCTTCCTCGCAGTGCAGGTGTCGCACAATCGGCACCACTTCTCAACATCCTCCTGACAATGAAGCCAGTAGAATCTCAGTGTAATTCTATCAAGTGTTTTATTAACACCAAAGTGCCCACTGGCTGCCTCATTCTGCAGTTCTTTTAAGGCGTCTGGAACCCGACATTCTGGAAGGACCAACTGTAATTGTGTGTGTTTTTTATCATTACTTTCCCAGTTTCTGTAAAGTACACCATTCTTCAGTATGAGGGAATTCCACTGTGTTCAGTATGCTTTGATTACAGCGCTCAGACTAGATATATTTTCCAAATTTGGCAAACAGCCAGCTTCTTTCCACTTTAATAATGGCTGCGAAGTGGGATCATTCATCTGGTCTTTCCCAATACTCTCATTACTCCAGGTAGGTGTTCCATCACAAGATAGAGAACCTTGAATTCTTGTCCTCTGTACCTTCAGCGATTCACAACTCTGTACTTCCTGATATTCAAAATGACGACAAGTTCGCTCACATGGCCTTCTAGAAAGTGAATTTGCATTACTGTGAAGGCGTCCATATCTGTGTTGTATTTCAAAGACATATTCTTGAAGATCTAGTTCTTAAAATTTAGTAGCCAGCATAATGAAGAATGGTCAGTTCTTAGAATAAAATGTCTGCCATAAAGGTAGGGGTGGAAGTGTGACATTGCCTTCACTATGGCCAGAAACTCCCTGTGTGTAAAACAGTAATTTCTCTCTAGCTTATGCAATACTTTACTAAAGTAGTCTAGTAGTCTTTTCTTCCCATCTTGAACCTGAGATAGCACAGCTCTAATGCCTACACCACTAGTATCAGTGTCTAAAATGAATACACCCTCACTTTTTGGGAAACCCAGGACTGGAGGAGATATCAGAATTTCCTTTAGTTTACTAAAAGCATCTTCACAATCAGTGATCCAATGAAATCTTCTTTTCACCTCAGTAAGTTAATGTAGTGACTTGGCAATCATGGTGAACCCATGTGCAAATTGCCGGTAGTAGGCACATAATCCCTGAAAACTCTGCACTTCAGTTTTGTTTGTTGGCTTCGGCCAATTTCTTATAGCTTTGGTCTTCTCGGGGTCAATTTCAATCCCATTGGCCAACACATGTCCCATAAAATTTATTGTCTTTTAAAACTGGTGGCACTGCTTAGGAATCAGTTTCAAGTTGGCTGCAGCCACTTTCTGGAATAAAGAGTCAAAACATGATAGGTGCTCTACAAATCTCCTTACTGTCACAACAATTTCATCTAGGTAAACCTGACAGATATCTATAGGCAAAACTTTTTCCATCAGACGTTCGAAGGTAGCAGGGGCATTACATTGCCCAAAACTGCGAAACTTTGAACTGCCAGGTTCCTTGCCCTTGGACACAAAATGAAGTCTTCTCTTGGTCCTCTGGAGCCATCTCACACTGCCAGTACCCACTCTTCATATACAAAGTGGAAAATCATTGTGAACCTGCTAGTCTGTTTAATGTGTCATCTATCCTTGGAATCAGATAAGAGTCTTTCTTTCGTCACATTATTAATCTGGCGATAATCTACACAAAACCTGAGAGAGCCATCTTTCTGCTAACTGATGATTCTGTGACATCTAACTCCTTTATTTACTTCAGAATACCCTCAACCGCCTCATGCAAAGCTTAAGGCAGTCATCTTGGTGGCTGCTTTATGGGCTTGGCATCTCCTGTATCAATGTGGTGGCAGGTCATTAGTGCTTCCAAGGTCATTTGGTCCACATCAGAAGGCATCCCTATTTCTCTGCAGTAATTCAGAGACAACTTTCTCCTGTTGCCAGTTAAGATTTTCTTTTGTTTGTGCTTGCAGTTCATCCAATACTTCTGGTAGAGGACAGTCTATTTGTTTTGCTCTAGAATCTTCTGGAACATTTAGAAGTACCTGTGTGACCTGCTTGCAAACACCTATCACGGCCCCCTCCTCAAGATGAATGGCCCTATTGGACAAATTTCTCATTCTAACTGGAAAACTGTCAGAATTACAAGAGATCAAACAACTTTACCTGACAGGACATTAATCTTCTCTGCTGACTCAATTAGACCCAAAGTCTGACAAACTTTCCTCGATATCTGCCTGAAACGATAATTTCACTAGAAGCAGGCAGCACAATGGAACCACATACTACTGGACAGCTAACTGGAGTAGAGAAATCATGCCTTCTCAACAATTCTTTACTGCCTACCTGTAGTACACCAAGTCAAGTATTGATACAGCACCCCAACCTACATATACATCAAGCCCCAAAAGACATTCCTCCTTTATTTCTGCTATGTAAACATTGTACTCTATGATAAGGTTACCAAGCTTCAAGATCACTTTCCTCGTACCTTTAACTGGCATGGTCTCACCTGTTACTGTAGTCAAATAGCAGTCACCAACCTTCGCCCCCTAAGATCGGTGTTTACAAGTTTTCCAAATTAGTTTATTGTCACCTGCCTCTCGCTGCCTCTTATCCCACTGCTGCTGCTGATGTGGGCAGTAGGATCTCAGGTGCCCCAGCTGTCCACATGACCAACACTCCGGCCATTTGGTGGTGTGGGGGGAAGCTCTGTAGCACAGACCCTGGAAGTGATGTCCTTCACAGCCATCTGCAACTCCTTTAGTGTCTTCTTCATGCTGTCTTCGTCGTCTTCATTCTAAGTCACTGCCCATACCGGATATTGGGGTGTGGCCCCCTATCTTGCTGACTTCACCTCCAGTGCTTAGGCCAGGGCATCTTACATGTTGTGGGATGCAGCCAGACATACCATTTGTCATACCTCTGCGTCTGTGATGGCATTGATGAAAAAGCAGACTGCGATAATGGTGCGTGCCTCCTCGGGACATCCCTTCAGAGATAGGTGGGAGAACCGCACAATGTCTTGCCATAGCTCCTGCAGTGGCTCCCCTGGTCGCTGGGTGCGGCTTCGCAACTGTGCATGGTGGGCATGCTGCAGGTACCATTCGCAGAAACATAGCTCCAAGGCCAACACCAGTGTAGGGTACTCCAGTTAATGTTGCTCTGGCAGAGGTTGTAGTATGCTCAGTGCGGGGTCTCTCAGTACTGCGGCGAGGTAGTAAGTCCACTGTTCGGTAGTCCAGCCATTAAGGGTAGCAACTATTTCAAACTGGTGTTGGTACTCCTGCCGAGAAGTCTGGCCATCATAAGGGGCGGGCTTAGTTGAGACCCCCTTCCCCACTCCTAGCTGTGCATCAACAATGCTGCAGATCTGCTTTCTATCCTCTGAGGTTGCTGTGTTAGTGACAACTTATACTGCTTCCCCAATTTTCTCAGCTGCAGGTATAATTGAAGTGGCACTCTGTTGCTGAAGAAATCCCTCCATCTGCTTCTTTACTGCACTGATCTTCAGTTTCATTTCTATCTCGACACTGTCCATCCTTTCATTTACACTGTCAAACTTCTTATCCACATAGTCAACACTTTTATTCACTAACTTGCCTTCTATTTTCCTGTCAACAATTTCATTTACTGTGTATATTTTCCTATATACGCTGTCAAGATTTTCTTTTACACTATTTACAGTTTCAATTACAGAACTAATTTGGATATTTAAAGTTTCATTCACACTTTCTTTCACACTGCTAATTTGAGTATTTAGAGTCTAATTTACTCTACTAACTTGGTTATTTGCATCTTCTTTCAAGTTATTTACACTTTCACTCACACTATCCATCTGGCTACCTAGCCCCTCAATTAATGCTCGGGGTGCTTCCAGTTCTGCAGATATTTTCCTTGTTAACATTCACTGCGTCTGTTGTACAAAGGAGTCTTAATTATTTTCACCTACAACTATTACAACTAAGTTATTTGTTTCAAAATCACTAATTACTTGCCTATATTATAACTTTACTTACAACTGATTAATTAATAATTGCCTCCATCCCACTTCTAACACCAGTGTTACATGGGACAACTGATGGGAGTATATGAGTTTGTGAGGGTTGGAGCTCTTAATAGAAAAAAATTAATGAAACTAAATTTGATTTCTAATTTATTCACTCTGCTATTGTTTACAGCAATAAATTATCTGCCTCATTTTTTACTCTATTTGTTTAACAGTGGGCACAATATTTAATGTCTATTTCAACTCTAATTAACATTTTTCTTAATTGTCTCTGTTGGTTAAAGTCAATTAACTCATGCTCATTATTAACATGTGTTCAGTCTATATGTTGAGATCATTTACAATGTGTTTTACTCATGCATCTAGTCCAATAGTCTGCCCTGCCATCCAAGTGCTGCTGTACGTTTCCAACCAACGTATTGAATTTTTGCAGTGATGTGAAAGCTTCAGTTTGATGTGTAGGGGTTACAGGGATGCTGATGTGGGTCCCCACCTTACCTAGCTTACCAAATTAAGGTAGAAACTGATGAATTAGCCTGGTACTCTTACTCAATGAGCATGAGTTACTGAGGGTTGTATGGTCGATGGCGTGTGGGTCCCTGGAGTCCTCTGTCAGTCGGTGGTGCTTGGAGATGAAGAAGTTACCAGTAACTCAATATGCTTATGCTTTTCACTATTATGTTGGTGAGCTGTAAGCCACTTCACATGCTTTACTTACACTGTTGTTTGATTCAAGTGGGTGCAGCGCCCTAAATATCCAGACATGTAATACAAAATGCTAGCTGTTGTTCAAGATGTTTACTTCTTCCATGACATACATGCGCACTTACGCCATCATATACCAAACTTATACGGAACCGGCACTAGGCGTGCCGGTGATCAATGCTGAACAAAAAGGCCTAAGCCATCGATAATTGAAGTTGAGAATACGTGTTACGCATTAAGTCCTGTTTGAATTTTAGGATGACAGAACAGTGGAGCAAAACTCCCATGCAGCCGGCCGGCCCGAGTGCTGAAGTCAGACTAACATCATGGCATCGACTTCTACTAAGGGTAACCAAATTTGGTACCAAAATTTGAGTAAAAAATTACATTCACCCTCTTACAACTAAACAAATTTGTACAATGAAATTGCATGGTAAAATATACAATGGTGACATCCCTGTATTTAATTACGAGTTAACTAAGTCCGTGACTGTGACATCATGGGGTATGTCACTGCACTGCTGCAATGAAAATACACAAATACTCTTTCACATAATAAAAATATCTGAAATGATTAAAATTAACACAATAATAGTTTTCAAAATGGCCATACCAATTCTGGTAGGGTTCGCCGATGGGCGAGTCCAAGTGTTCCAACCTGGGTGGGCTGGACGAGTCCATCACTGAAAAGGGGTGTGGGTAGCCATACTCAATTTGTAATTTAATAAAAGAATTACATGAAATTGATTGGCTACAGTGTTTGTAATACTTTTAATGGCTTTGGGATTTAATTCCCTACTGTTTAACTACACTCAGAATCATGTAGCACTACGTCCCTGGCCAGTAGGCCGGTCGATGTATTGTCATTGGGAACGACACCGGGCGTCGCTCCACAAGCTGCCCGACGCTCCCTGCAATGGACGTTTCACCTAACGGCTATGGTATTCAGGGGGACACCGTGTTGGACCATTTGTTAATTGCCCCAAGTGTTACCTCCTGAGTTAAATAAAGCAAGACAGTGACTTGAGTCACATAGTACTTCACGACGAGGCAGGTGCATTCCGTTCTCGCCGGCACATTCTGTCTATCTCATATAAGGTGGCGAGATTTTGACAGTCAGTGAGTGGCAACTTGACGTTAATGAAACAAACAATGTGCCATATACAAAATTGTGTATCAGCTGATGCACAAACAAACAAAAGTTAATATTAAGTTGGCTATTCTGAGTGCACTGGCGACACACATCAGATAAGTACAAAATACGTGATAACAAAGAGTTCCTAGGTTAATTAATATATTTTATTTTACATGGTAACAAAACAGCAGTTGTAAGTGTTACAAACTAATCTTTTTGCTAAAGTAGTAATGTATAGGTGTTCAAAATTAAATGCACAATAAGACAATTCATAGCCGAATGAAACGTGACTTCAAACCTTAGATCATTTCATGTTGTATTCCCACTGTCCATCCGTGCTTTCCATATGTGCTTGATATTAATTCCAAAAGCCTACAGAAATATTGCATGGTAATGGTAATATTGAATTATTTTTTCAAATAATTTGGTGAAATATATTTCAAATTCGTGTTGTTTCAAGACAGTAACAGGAGAAAAGTCAAGTTTTAAAAAGCAGGATATAGAGGCGGCTAACCTGCTGCTATCTATTGGAATTGTGCATGGCTCACACGCTCTACCATGTCATGCGTGCCATTTGTGTGCTCTTTCTCGAACCTAACCAGCTATAAAGATGAAATGAATACGTTTCGTATGTAAAATAACAAATTTACAAACAGGTACCAATAGTATTATTTTTCCACGAGCTCTGCATAATTTTTAAAGTAACATATATTTCGTGTACAGTGATTTTGATTACTAGTAATTTCTATTGGGCCAATAGTTGTCCGTCTATGTCCTAAACATGCCATGTTTTTTCTGGAAACCCATTTCCTTGTCTTCATGTAGCCTCCAATTGACACACCATCTGATGGCGAAAGAATACATAAACTAAAAGTAAACATTCGTTGAACTGTCAAAATCTCGCCAGTTTATATGAGACGGAGAGTACTAGCATGCTCGTGGTCGGGTGTTCACTTCGGCCCGGTGTCGGCTAGGTGGTGTAAGTGACTATGGAGGTGCAAGTTGTCATTAGAACCCATGTAGGCGCCTGGTTCACCTCAAGTTATATCAGAAGGCAATAAGCTAACAGCAATGCATAAAGTTGCACAAACAAAAGCAAAAAATGCACATAATATATTCAAGTGCGTGTGCAGCACTTAGAATGATTGATAACTAACAGTTGATCATGAGTTAGTCCTTGTTTAATGGACAGGTTAGATTCCTGGGAATTGCCCATTATTCAAAAGTATTTCAGTTAAATTATATTTCCCCATATGAATAAAATGTTAGCAGCCAAAGTTAAGTTCCTTTACTTTGCAGGAATTCCTCTTGAAAATGGTGCATCGTAAAAAGAAAAAAGTATGAGGGAAAAAATTATCAGCAACTAAATTATAGACACTAAATAGCTCCATAACATTTTTTAACATATCTGGAATTAGCTATTTTGTTTAAAATTTTTTTCTAAATCAGACTGTCTTAAACCTTCAGAATTTGATAGCCTAAAATTTGAGTTATTTTAAAGCCTCCATGCACTAGCACATCTTTCTGGTCATCATCCTTCCAATGATTTTAATAATATTCCACATGAGTACCCACGCAGCGATAAACAGATTAAGTGCCGAGTGAACATGGATATAGACCGGCCAGACGTTTATTCTTCGGCCGATCTTGGAAATTTTTGGTTCTCACAACAAAGTAGGTATTGACATGAAACAGTTCAGGTCTGCAAAAGCACTTCAACCTTGGAGAAAACACGTGTAGTTTTTGAGTTTCATTACTATTAAAAACCTTTCATATCACCATCAATGATGCCGTTAGCTGTGTATTCAAGTGGTGCTCTATCCCCCAGTGAAAGACTTCCCTATGGACCACTTTTGGTCTCAAAATTTATGGAGGATTTGGGTGGAATGATGAATTGCACAAAAAAATTACCAATAAAGTAAAGAAATTCTAATTTAAAACTTTAGGTCAAGCAACATGTAAAACGTATCCATTATGAGCTACCACTGATTTGTAATTTTTATACTAAAGTTCTGTGCCATCAACAATGTTTAGTTCTGAAATGACAGCACCTTTTATGCTGGGTGCTGCTACAGGTGTGGATATTAGATGAAAGATGATGGTCATGAATTTCTTTAGTTTATTAAGTCCTAACTGAAAACAATAAGCAAAAATTGTCTATACCATTAAACTCTTTAGCATTTGTTCATCACCTTATGAGACACTGGTTATCATTACACCAAAAGGAGCGAAAATAGCACTTAATTACTGACCTCTTAACTGTATCTCATACAGTGCATGATTTAATTTAAAAAATATTTGTACATGTTCTTACCTGGTATTGTGTATTCAGGTAGGGAACAAATTGAATGTTATGATTGATAACATTGATTCTTCTCCCCAGAAGTAATTCCTCTGTTCTTATTCCACTTATTTCTATTCCTTTGCAATGAACAGAGTGAGTAAATTCGTTGAATACTGCAACATACTCTGAAATTTACGTTAAAATTATTGAACAGAAAAATAAGTTGAATTACATTAATGAAAATTCTGTTGGGTCATTTACCTTAATTGTGTACCAATGCCACATACAAATAAAGAACAATCTTTTTAAACTATCAGAGGCTTATTTCGTATTGTTATGGACAGTTCATGCTAAATTGAACACTTACAGAAGCCCTTCTTAAGATCTACTTGTATGCACAGTGTGTATTCTTACATCATATGTAAAATTAACATTGCCACTGTGAAATTATCACAAAAGCAAATATTTTACAAATTTGCTCAGTTTTACACCTGCTAAATACATTAAAAAGTATTTAAAGCAAACAAAATAATTTTAGTATTCACAAATGTTTACCTGACATTTCGAAATTCAACTACTTTCCCTGCATTGTTACCAACTTTACTTTGGACGCATGCTAGTTGGTTTGACCATTAAAATATATTCCAGAAGCCTCTGATTTCAAAAGAGCTCACTTTATTGTGAACAACCTATACAAAGATTTTTTGGCATTTCAGAATTGTTAAATAAAAGTTTTTTCTTATGGTTTTTCTTTAAGGTGCAAGTTTTACCAGGAGTGAAATTTGATTTGTTTTGCTTTTTCTTAAAATCAAGGAGATATTAGGTAATTTTTTATTTGTAATTTTTTATAAGGGTCTTGACGTATGACATGTTCCGCGCCTGAGCAGGACACCAATTACAGGCAGACTTCATCCCATCTTAAAGGCAATGTACACCAGGGCAGGCTTAAGAGCCCTGCAGTAAGGAAGGCAGGACACAATTAACGTTGACAGAGTCTCAACAATCCTTCTATGTTCACGTGTTCCTCGCTATACTGAATTCCTAAAGCATTCCCCAGCTACACGCCGATAAGTATTCACCATCCCAAAGAAGCTGGATAAACACAGCCAAAACTACCAGTTTCCACTCTGCCGCTCTCACACGAGAAACCCGCACGGTTCGAACTGCGCACCATCAGAGAAGTGGCCAATCAGAGAGAAGTCACAGCCTCCCTGAAGGACAAGATGTTGCCTTAGATTTCATCGCCTCGGGCGAACATCACCAGAGGTAAAGATCCAGGTAGCCCTGAAATGACGTCGCAAGCTCCACCCTTGAGAGGCAGGGCTAACCCCCCCCCCCCCGCACCCTTCTGAGAGCAAACCGAACTGCCAAAATCAGTATAAATGTGACAGAAAAGCAGGCCTCAGGACAATTTTGCGGCGACACCTTCCTGGCTGAGTAAGCCAAAGGGGGCCCGCACATGGCAGAGACCCTCACCCATGACGGCTACCATGGTGTGACAGTCAACGCCATCCACCTTCGGAGCATACCAGCACACCGAAGGCCCTCAACTTCTTCGGCTGCATACTGTGGAGGTTCGACGCATGCAGAGGCCTTTATCTTCCTTGGGTCTCCAGCAACTCCAAGGACGCCACCATCCGTCGAGGCTCCCACACCATTGTCCTACCAAACCTCCAAACCCCCCTCCTCTTACCTACTACCAGGTATCATGAGATTATGACAATGACGTCCCATCTGGACCTCCCCTTAAGGCCCTAGCCCGGCCACTACTTCACCGCTGGCATGAGGCAATCCCTTAATCAAACACATTAGAACCTTTCAGGTATTCCCTAATTAAAGTTATAGGATTTACACCTGGGCAAATAACTTTTACTTTATTTTAGTATAGTTGTTAAACTACCAGTTCACTTGATATAAGACCACTAAACATTCATTAATTGAAATCTTATGTTGGAATTACTTTCATAATTTCTCCTAACCTTATTGTGTGGTTTTGAGTGCTTTTCTATGTATACTTGTTCAAGTGTATGTATTTTTGTATTTCCCTTGTATTGCTGGCAGAAGATTTCCATTAGGTAACGGGATCTCTGAGTCATCATTTTCAGTCTAGATCAGCGAGCCAAGAAGAGTACACATCACGGAGCTGCATCACGGAGGACTTCAACTTCTTTGTGTGATCACTGTAGCTGCAATAGCAAGTTTTGATGCATGCCACTTATACAACTAATCTAATACAATTATGCCTCATCACCAAGAGTACCTATTCCACCATTACAGGCATGAGTGAGACGTTGTCTACCCTACAGGCAGCAAGAACGTATGAGCGAATTTTCTTCACCTGGAGGATACGCAACCCGGCAGGCATGCCACCCCCCCTTCCCCGCACTGAGAGCCAACAAACTGCCCAGACCTCGGGCAAGGCCAAGTGCCACCGATGAGGCACGAAGCAGAAATGCTGACCAGAGTTTTCCCAAGTCAGCCAAGGCAAAGGGACCTCCCTGCACCCGCACCAGCAACCTACAAGCTTCCACTATGTAAGTCCGGATGCTGCTGGCCTCGGAAGTGATTCTGACGCATCCTCTCTCGTGACATCCAGCACTGACTCAGTGCTGCGACCTCCAGAGATCTTGGAAACTTCAAGTATGCCCCCGCGGCTACTTACAACGTCTCAACGACCAACAAACATGAACATACGCATTCAACTTCACTTTCTTTCCTCTAGACACCTTTTATTTAGCAGTTTAACTTTAATATATTTGTATTCGTCTAGAACCAGTATTCCTCTTTTTAACTTAGAACTAGGTCGCCTACACCTGAATCTGCAAGTACCTTCATTCCTCCATGGTTTGATAGGAGGTAGCACGGGTCACGTGTTTATTGAACATTCAATAAACTCTCGTTGTTCTCTACCTTTCTGTCTTTCATTTCCAGGGTATTTGTTTGTATTAATGGTTGGAGGCAGAATACGCCGTGCACCGCCAACAGGAACTAGGAAATTTATTTAAACCGAGTTAGCTTGATTGTGGAACCCTTTCAGGTGTCTGCACGTCAGAAGACTTACATATTAGACGGCTACCTGTTTCTTCCTAGTCACACATTAGCACTAAGTCGGTGCTCATGGGGGAGAAACAGCGATGCAACAACCACTAGAAACACCTTTGCATCGGGAGGGGTGACAGACTTAGGTTATTTCTCACTACTCGCACTAAGTCAGTGCGTGGTTTACCATAGCCTGAAGTTTTGTCGTTCAACCTAGTGTGAACGCACAACCAGTACAGACTTGGCGACCCCCATGCTCCACGTCCCTCATCAGCCCGCATACTGCGGGGGATCAGTGGGTACTCTTATCGAGATTGTGCCAGCAAGTCACTATTGGGTTACAATCTCGAACCTTCCTGTCTAAGTGCATCACATAGGCTGTCGAACTGTTTGCCCTATGCCACACGAGAAGAGGAGTAGTAGAAAATGTAGGGAACAATTCCTGGCTAACTCTGCTCTTAAACCATGTATCGCACTACCGCATCCTACGCAGGAGAGGCAGGTGGAACGGGAACACTCCGCCAAACTTAGATGTCAGGCAGTCGTGCCTGCTCCAGTTCTGATAATTGACTTCCCAAATCGAAGTGCAACAAGGTTGGGACAACCTCAACTTTTGGACCGAAGAAGCACACCTGTGGAATCTCCAATCCAGCCTAGACCGAATTCACCACGTCTAGGTGAAATCTACCCCGACTACAACACCCAAGAAGAAGGAGTGAGTGATTACTAACCAACACCCCTCGTCTCACACCGACTATCTAAATCAAACTACCCTGCTTTTGGTCTAGCGGACAAAATTCTCGACCAACATACCAAGTCAGTCTAATTGGGCAAGCGTCAGTTTATTCATTCCGGAACCTTTTTATTGACTTTTCTCTCCCCACGCTCACACTCTCATCTCCATTAAATTCGTAGTCCTGGAGATTTTTTTACCATTATTTTCCACTCACGCTTAGTGCTGTGACTGTATCAGCTTATTTAAGGCCTAGTATACCATGCCCGCTTCATTCGAGGGACTTAGTGTATTGCAGTGTGAATGTAAATCTGGCTCAGTCAATATACATTTCAGAATGACCTCATCTTATTTCCTTTCATTTGTACTTGGCACACTCCAGAAAGCCACATGCTCAATATGAACACTGTATTTGTGTAACAGGAACTTTGGTCTTAATCTCAACTTATTCTGCATTAACGTGAGCTGCAAGGAGACCGCCACATAGCTGTCGACCTTCTACTGCCCTGAGATACCATCTCCACGTGCTCACCCGTGTTTTAGATGAGCTGGCCCCCAGGAATTTTCCACATTTCTTCTAAATTGATTGCCATGCATCAGCGTTTCTCTCAAATCCCGCATATTCCGCCCCTCACTAGCAACCAAGCCAAGTTAATATTTTATTAACTAAACAAATTCTGAATTAACTTTTTGTTCTGGCAGTATCGATTACAACCATCAAATTTGTCTATACAGAGCCTCATTTCTCTGGCATTTTGTATGTTAGCCCCACAATAAAAATTAAGTTTTTGTGTTATATCACGGGAAACAATTTACACATTCTTATCAAATCTGGTGAAGGAGTTGTATTGTGGTAGGCCATTAAACATGACACATGTATGGTTAGCTAAGGCTGGATCACGGTCGTATTGTGCTTACTCACGTTTACGGTTGGATGTGGTAGCTGGGCATGTGGCCTTACATGAAGGAACAAAGTTCTCGATATTGCGATTGACGAGTCCCTTGGATTGGTCTGCCCTGTGGCTGGTAGCGTGAGTAGTTACCATAGAGGACTGGTGGGAGGTGCTAGTGGTAGCAGGCATACTAACGTTGTGAGTGCTAGGACTAGCTGGGTATAGTTGGTTGAGCCGATCATTCTCTGTCCAGGCTGCAGCAAGGGCCCGAGGTATAGCAACGCAAAAACTACAGTTCCACCTGGTAGCTGCTGAGCTCCAGAAGTTGGAGTTTGAGATACTAAGGCATTCCTCGGTCTGTTTAGTTAACCCACACACGACTGGGTGGCAGGCAGGATTCATGCAAAGAGTTGATGACGAGAAAGTAGCTGGATCCTCTGCTGTAGACGTAGGTCGTTCTAATGATCTGAGCAAAGCGGTACAATATTGTTCGGCTGGTCGATTAGCTGTAAGGGGGATGGAACCAGCCGGCTGCTTGGCAGCAAGGCACGCAACTCTTTGCTCCTCCCTCCTTGCACCATGTTTCACCTTAAATGGCATAGAGCGGGTTAGCTGCTAAGAACTATGCTGAGCACTACAGACACGAGAAGCCCTAGAATAGTGTTGCCCAGTAGTGGTTTGATAGCACGAGCCCAGTGATTCAGAAGCATCCCCCCCCCCCCTTTTTTGCGGGCGAACCAGAAGCGTTGAAGCCGTGTGGGCTACCAAGACTATTACTGGGTGTGCGATCCAAACCAAGGCCAGGCCGTAGCACCTAAGCAGATACCCCCGCCAGCACCCAGGTGCTCCAGTAGGAATATAACTCAGACGCACTGTCTCTCTCTGGGTGGAAAGTGTTGCTAGTGGTCCAGGCTCATCTATTCTACTCCTCCAGTGCCCGTATACTTGGCAGGAATAAAATAGATGGCCGTCTAATATGTGTGTATTACAACTGGAGCCGCCAGAGGGGGAGTCTCCAGTTATAGCTAGTTCGTAGTAATTATTTCCCATTCCCAGTCGGCAGTACTCGACTCGAGGTTCTCCCAGCATTTGGTTACAAAGTACTCATAAATGAGACTCAAAGTTTAAAGAAACAAAGCAATGTTTATTAAGAGCTTAGTAAACACGGTGACGGGGTGCTCTCCTACCAAGAAGACCAGTGGCTGGAATTAAATCTATGGTAGCCAGGTGTAGGTGACATGGTCCTAGGCTAATTGGGAAAGTGAAATTAAACTGTTGAAAATGGCTTACTACAAATGTAACTCTAATTGGGGTGTCTGTAGGAGACAAAGAAGTTAAGTGTGGTATGTCTGGTAACTACAGAAAGCTTATGGTAGCTATTGACTATTGGTGTCGCTGGAGCGTCTGGTCGCAGGTGCTGCAGAGCTCTGATGGCGACATCAATGTAGGCAGCCACAAGTGGCTGCTGAAGAGTGTTGAGCAGTTGGTGGCAGCCTTTGGGGGGGACTGCTGAAGATCTAACAGTGGTTGGAGGGCCTCAGCCTAGAAGTGGCGGAGCAAGTTTAAAGACTGAGATCCGCCACACACGGACTTATATAGTCCGGGTATTGCATGTCGCTGCAACTGTGGGGGAGGGCGCGTGAAATCCCTCTGTTGCAAGGCCGGAGTGGGAGTAGCACCCTCTGGTCATCTCTTGGCCTTCGCTATTCTCGGTGGCGCTCAGGCATGCCCCAAGGCGGCTGATGGCTTATAGGCTTTCAGTGTGGGAGAGGAGGGTTACGCACCGCTGTCTTGCACAACCCCTCGTATCCACGTGTCCGGCTGCCCTCCAGGATTGTGGCAGGCCGCAACTTCTGTGTATAGGTTGGCGCAGGATTTGAATCTTAGGTGTGTAGAAGTAGTATACTAGGTTGCAATGAGATGAGTCGTAATCGTCGTTCATAGTTGGAATAGGTGGCATGTGTCAAACTATATTAATTTTTAAGTGTGACTGACAATTTCTGAATGGCAGCTATAAAATCATTTTAGCTTATTATGCTATGTCTATTAAACTATGTAATCAATTTTGGCATTACTATACTTTGTGCACAGGCAATATACAACCATCAAAAGTGCTAATACATAACTTTTTTGTCCTCCATGGAAAATATGGAGGTTTTATGCAATATGTCAGAGACCAAGCAACCGATTTTCACCAAATTCTTCACGCAAGTAGCGCTATGGGGCCATGTAAATTTACGTGTTTTAAGTTGCTTAGTGACTTATTTTCAAAATGAGAGCCTTGTAAATATCTTGAGTAAGCAAATCCTATCATTCAAAACATTAGACTGATTAAATATGAAGTTTATGCTCGAATCCGACCTTCGTAATACAGTTGATTGTACACTAGCTATGGCATGAGGTTAGCTGGGTTTGAATACTGGGTAACACACATGTGTATTTGTAATTGTCTCACTACTGTTGCATCTCTAATGATATTGCTTTCAATGAGATGACACGTCCTGCCTATCAACTGAACTTTTAAGAAATTATTTAATAATTAATTGCACCCATGCTGAGGTAAGTAGGCTCATTAGTTATACCTTTTGTTTTTTTAATTGAGACACTAATGAAAATAGTTGCACACCACAAGTAGAAAATAAAGGTAGGTACTGAAACATGTGGGAACCATGCAGACAATAATGTCAAAATTTTATCACTGATCACTGTAAAAGTGTTCCAGAATATATTATGTACAGTACTTGTGAAATGAAAATCTAGACATCATAATACTGTATGTCAGTCAACAGAATTTCTTTTTTGGTAATGATAAAAATACATTTTTTTGCCAGGAATTATTTTATGTTAACTCTCTGTCAAAATATTCCTTAACGTAGTAGACGCCACCTAATTTTACACTTTCCTTTACTTTACACCTGATTTATTTGGATCAATTTACTGTTTTACCAGCATAAATTTCCCTCTTTTTAAAATAATTTTTCTGCTCCCTTGAAAAGTGTGAAAAAAAAGAGTTCCACTGTACTTAAACACGTACCATTTTGTGAAGTTGGTTCCAATGGATTTATAAGAATCTTCTGTATGAATTTGGGAAATTGTAGTGTTTGTTTTCCTTCATTTGAATGGAATATTGTCACTTGCAGAAGTGAGTCAATGTAAATTATCCAGTCACTGCTCCAATCTATGATAGCTTTGGAACCTTTGTAAAAAAAAACACACACACACAATGAAAGCGTTACGTGTACGAAATCCCTTAATTTAAATATTTGATGTGTTTCCATGTAATGGTAAAATTCAGTACTATTGATAATTACATGTGATAACACAGTTGACCAGTTACCACACTATACAAGATGATCCTGAACGCTGAATACAAACTTTGTGACATGAGTGGAGAATGCGTTAGGAGATTTTGGCGAGTCTTAAAATCAAGCCCTTGAGAGCTAATGAGTGTGAAATGAGATAAGTATGAAGCAGCACCGGAATGACCAAGTGGTGGGAATGGGAGGTCCCTGAGAAAACACACCGACCAGTGGCATTGTCTGGCACGATTCCCAAGTGCAAAAATCCGGGAGTGACCCTGCCGGGAACTGAACCCGGTTCACCGAGGTGGGAGGTGAGTAATCTACCCATTACACCACCGTGGCCTGATTTTATGAGATGATTCACTATTGAAAATGAGGCAGGAAATGCAATATGACCTAACATGATTATTGAAGAAGAAAGAGGCCATTGCAAATTGGGAATTAAAATTAGTTATTTGCAAAATGTCAAACTATTGATGAAACAACAGATTCATAAATAGGGTTAGCCTGATTTGATATATGTTGTCTGTGGACATTTGGCGAGTCATAACATTGCCCGTCTTTGGGACATAGTGTGTATCATGTTATTATGCAACAAAAATGTGTAGGGTGTTGCAAATGCAGCTTGTTCTGTTACAAAACGAGAACAAAATATATGCTAAGAACAGTCGTGAAACTGAAACGAAAATGAAAAATATAAGAGCACACAGAGTCTGAACCAAATTTTAACAAATTTCATAACATTTTACTTTTGCGAGTTATTCATTATGACAAATTTGTTTCAAATCCAAACCCAAAAAAAAAAAAAAGGATATGGAGTATTTACCCCAGGGGTTCTACCTACAATTAATTTCCAATTTATGTAGCTATCTCAGTTATAAAATAATAAAAACTAACAATATGCTCTGCAGAGAAAAATTTCCTTTGCTGATGCACTAAATGAACATTCATTAAACATCAGAATATTTATCGAAATCAAGGATTTTAGTTTCATTACAACTTTTGTCAATTAAATTTATTATCAAATCGAAAATTGTCATTTAAATTTTTGTTTGTGTATCCAGAATATCTGCACATCCCCATAATCCTGTATTCATGACATTTGCATATGTGACTCTTTGTGACCATCGTCTACCAGCGAGTAAAATATGCCAGGAATAAATGAGGTGTGTAGGCTAGGTTTTGTCTGATGTGGTACCATTTCATGACCAAGAAGAGGAAGCCAGTCTCCCATCATAACTCGCCCAGCCTCAAACCCAACTACGCCAATTTGTTCCCTGACGTACCCCAAAGCCTCTTACACAACTAAAAACTTTCATACAATTTAACTTTACATTTGCTTCTCGACATGATGTATCCTATGGAATTTGACACAAAAGAACAAGCAGCCATTTTGCCAAAAGTCTATCACAGGTTATGTGGAATGAATATCCGTTTACTTTAAAGCAATTTTCACCCCTGTATTTTGAACCAAGCTCATCTAAATTAAAGATATGGAAAACAAATGTTATGTGAAGAGAAAACATATTAATGGATACTTATGAATACAGTAAACAAGCAATTTTTTTTTGTTTGAAATTAAATTTTATTACATGTAATTAGCTAAGCTTATTTTAGAAACAGGTACGGTAAGTTAAGTAACATATATTTCTGAGTGATATGTAATGATTTACATAACAAGATACACATTTTTAAGAAGATAGCAAAGCCGATTTTCAATTGTCTGAACTTTAACTTTACAATTGTATTGTGTATCTGTGGTTTTGTCAAAGGAAAGGAAACATAAAGTCAAATGTTAAAGTGTGATATTGTGTAGGGACCTTAAATGGATCATAGCATAATCAATTAATTTATTGTTGTCCAACTTTTCTGAAGTTACGCTTTCTGGTTATTCCTCTGCATCATGCAATGGAAGCCTTATAAATCTAGAAAATTAGACCAAAAGGACAATGCACTACATTGGTGCACACTCAGTTTAATAATATTTTTTATGAGCACTATTTCGTACTAGGCATTACCAATACAAATATTTTCTCTTTATTTTATTCATATCAATTATAACTGAAATATTATAATGCATTGATAAAATATAAGTAAATTTTCAATTTAAGAAACAATATGATACGTTTATGTTAACAGAAGTGATACATGATGTACAATCTTAAGGAAACAACCATAACATATTATACCGTACATTTGGTTTGTTCAGAAATTGTGAAGATGCTGTGAATAGACTGTAGAAGATATATATTATATCTGTGTGTGTGTGCGCGTGTGTGTGTAACACAAGGTGTCCCTGACCTGAATCACTTGAAAGCACATCACAGCACAGACTCAGGTTTACTGCTAGCGGGGGGTGAGTATTGTGACTTGTCGTGCAGCGCTAACTAGCTTACAGACTTGTGAAAAGCAGGATTACAACCTGCTTGGCAAAATGCTTTACAGCAAGGACAACACAATATTATAGGCTCACTTTACCACATTAACCGCCTATAGAATAAAATATTACTTTCATAAGCAATACCAACACAAACTCTATTGCTAATATTTTTTTTCTTTTTCTTTTCTTCCAAAATTTAGTTCACAGCTGTTAATCATGGGTCTGATGTAGTAAACATAATTTTCTAAAAGAAAATGTTTTATACGCCAATGATTTTATTACTGAAAATTTTCTTTTTAACATAAATAACTCAAACGTGAAACCAAATATAAGGCTCTAAATAAAATGAACATGGAAGATATCAATTCACACTTGTTAATATGCTATATACCCAGCAAACTCAGGCATTTATGTATTGTGAAAGTTCACATACCTTTTTCATTAGGAACTATTTTGCGAATTTTTCTGAACCATCCACCAGGTTCATATCCTTTGTTCTCCAACTCTTTGTAAATGTCATCAGCTGTGAGTTCTTCAAATTCTTCTGCTTCGGGTACAGTTTCAGGGGAAAATTTTTCTGCAATATTTTCTACAGGCCTCATTCGACCCTTGAAATATATGGTGTCTTCCCAATCTTTAGTGATTTCAAAATTTCCACTACCTTGTTGGAGTGAGATATTGAGGTTAACTGATTCTAGCACACAGACAAAATTTAAAAACAATAAAATTAAATACAATACAAAAACTCTTAAAATATATACAAGGATTTCTGATTATTGACAGAAATTTCCTTCGTTGTAGAATATTATTCTTACCACTCTCTTGGAAAGTCAGAGTGTGAACTGCAGTTACGTTCTCGAAAATTACAGGTGTTTTCTTGAAATTTCTTGTACGAGAATTCCCTAGTAATCTCCATACCAATACCTGTTTGTAAAAAATAAAAAAATTACAACACTGAATTGTACGAAACTGTACAGGGAAATATCCAGGATTTTTTGAGAATAACACTGACAATTTTATGGTGTAAGGTGTTGTGAACATGATCAGAGTCCATTAGTCAAACCTTGATCAGAAATACACGGTTTAATAATTGGGAAAGTTCACCACTTGCAAGAAGAATACTAAAAATGTTGATATTGCTCAGCCAACAAAACTTTTATGTGAAAATATGGAAGTGATGCCGCTGGTTGCAGGTTTTCTCTGGGACCTTTTACTTCCCTCACCCTTGCATTCTGACACCACTCTGTACTCACCTCGTTTCACACTCATCTGGCTCTCGAGACTCTGATATTAAGAGCCACTCGATACTCACCACCCTCTTCATAATCATGCACCTCAGGTACTCACATTGAGCAGCTTTTGTAATGTATTTGCGTTAGGTTTTCTTGACGTGCTGCTCTAGTAGTAAAGTACCAACTAGTTTCCAGTCTGTCTGCTAGTCTTTCTAGGATGGCCGACTACTAGCCACAGGATTATAGCATTTTGCCAGGCCATTAACACTTTCCTCAAAGTGTTCCCACAAACTTTTGTAATCTTTACTGTAGCACATCACTTTCAGTTGCCGCTGGCTTGGTAGTACCACTAAGTACAATCCTTCACACACATACTACATCATTCTAGCTGCATAAAACAAGCTGGACAACTGTAACACCAACATATGATTCTTGTCAACCAGCCTGGTATGCCCATTTGCAGGCAAGAAGACCATTGCAGAGACAATACACAGCTGAATAGCATATCCATGCATGAATGTGTCTCATTCTACTTTAAGATGTGTGTGTGTGTGTGTGTGTGAGTGTACTGTAGCTGTCTGTCTGTCTGCAAAGTATTAGTGAGTGAATGCTCATGTCTCTGTCTATTTTACTTTTGAGATCAACACTGGCATTGCACACAATATCTTTAGTGAGATAATACTCATCTGTTTGTCTAGGCTGTTTACGGTAAACTGAGCACTTTTGGAAATCCCTGCTTAAACTCTACTTGTATATTTACGTTATGTATTCTTCCACCATATGTAAAATTAATATTGTCATGGACCCAATCATTTTAATTCATGAATCTGTCAAGTGAAACTGTGATTGTTTGTTTACAAATTTGTTACTTTTTACACATATGCATTGAGACCACCAACCGGAGTGGCTGGAGGGGTCAAAAGTGCAGGACCCAAATCTGCTTCTGGGATATACACAGACAGCACAATAATTATAAGAAACCCCCTCATAAAAATAGAATAGATGAAAGCATAAAAACAAGGCAATAGAACTAAAGTGCACAATCATTCACAGATAAGATCTCAATTAAGACACAGGAAACAACATATAAAATTGTAGAAGACTACTTGAAACTATCAAAACATCACATTATTTCTAGCTTCATAATATGAAGATCATACATTTGAGTTATTTTTATGAAATGGTTTTGACTGTGGCAAGTGTTTTATTTTGGTTACATAAGGATTCATCAGATCACCCAGCAATACTGTGACTGGAGATAGAAATTTAAGAACCTTGAAAGGTCCATTGTAGGACATAACCAGTTTTGTAGACAAGTATTAAGATTTTTTACTTTCCACCACTCTGCAACACAACACTAAATCTCGAACATCATGCATATTTTCTGGCCATTGTTCTCTTAGCTTTATTTAAATTTACATATGTTTACTCCTATATATTCTCCAACTCTTCATGATTAGTAGTTTCCAAAGCCTCAGGCATAATATTCAAGAGAGGAAATGGTAATTCTCCTCCTAAATATACCTTGCTAGGTGTAAACCCTGTGGCAGAATGATGAACAGAGTTAAAATTATGCAGAAAAATTACACCATGGCCGATCACCACCCCTAGCCACTGCCCAGTCAAAACTATCACAGATGACAGTCCGGTACCTACTACCACATACAGCCGCTCGAAAACCAACACTTATAACATCGGCCAGGCAACGACTCGCTCATGTCAAGTTGTGGTAACTTGTGCTGACCAACAAGAACTCCCAATCTGCTCTTGGCCCGACAACTGTGCTCTATACCACATCTGAGCCCCGACTCTCCCCACGACAGACTTGCACTAGCTAAAGTAAGACTGTAACACAACCAGGAGGCGACTCAACTGCTAATATTAATTTACAGAAGCTAAAATTAATAAAGCACATAAATATATACCAAAATTAAACAGAGATAAACAGTCAATAAATTTTACATAGCCAGCACGTGTTATAGTACCTTAAATACCAGGAACAACACACAAAATTAAAAAAAAAATGGTGTTGCGAACTTCTTCACAAAGCCACCAGACTACACAGCATATATCCCTGTTACATTGGAATTGTCACAGTGTTTAAAAAAGAAAGAAAAAGTAAAACAAATAATTTCAGTAATGACAAGTGTTTATGTAAAAATTTTAATTCAACATTAGTCATGGAACTACTTTCTCTGTGTTGTTAACAACTTTACTGGGAGCATGCATGCAAGTCGGCGAGCCTGGTAAAGTACATGCAAATGATAATTTCAAAAGTGCTCAAATAACCATAAAGAGCCTATAGCTAAAGTCTCTATATACTTTCCTGTTGAGGAACCAAAACCAACTGGCAGTGATTTGAGATCAAAACCCTGCACATTGTCTTTGCTGTCAGTTCCATAACGATCAGTAGAAGGAATTTCAAAAGTATATTCGCTAATAAGTACAATTCATTGCAATGATCTAGTGAACCTCAACAGTTGACTGTTTGTCTGATAAACGTATTGTCAAAGAAAAAAAGAGTGCTCACATAAATTCATTCTGTCACATCTGGTAAGGATATAGTGTCCATCAATGCCATTACAGACATTCATACGGGAGAAGAATTATCCTCTAAGAATAACTTTGCATGTAAACATTTTTCATTGCCTAATTTATTGACTTTTTATGTACAGAATTAATTCTACAAACAGCATGGAGAGTATTAAAACTTTAAAACTATAAAACAACTCCCTTGGTAAAATACTTTCTTCCGACATAACATTTTATCATTTGCAATATTAAAATTTTTTATACTTTTGTATTCATAAAATGTAATTACTAAAACTAGAAACAAAATTTGTACTCACCAAAACTGCTGAAATTGGCAAAATAAATTCATCATTTATTTTGTATCCTTTCAGAAAATGATATTTCCTTTCATTTAAACATATTTTAATGTGATTATTCAGAGGTCTCTTTTCTTTCTGAAATTATGTAAAAATATTTGTATTTATTAAACTCTTCAATAAGTCAGTTTTCACACTTAAAACTATTACACTCTATTATATAGTATGTAATTTAAGTGTACTGTATATTCCCACATTGTACTCAGCTTCAGGCAGGGTCAGAATGGATGAGTGGGCTGGTACCTACTGGAGCCAGATGATCTACCTGAGGAATACATCCATCATTCCAACTAATACAAGAAAGGCAGTTGATTCACTGATAATTGAGTAAAACAGTTATTTCTGCCATGCCTTGTCTCAACACACACAAAGAAGATGGAAAACAAACTCATAGCTTTCTGAACCATTTTAAAGAAATAGGTAGTTTGTTTTCAAACAACAGCCTTTATTTGTTCTCATTCGGAACATAAACAATACCTACCAAAGGCTAAAGACTATACAATCTGCAGATTCCACTCTTGCTTATGTCTTCACTATTACAAATAATCTGCAATATTAGGTACAATATCAATCATCTTTTGGTTAATTTTGTTTAACTACAATGATTTAGAACATAGAACTAACTGCTAGGGTAATTCTAAATGTTTCCATGGTTGTATTTTTGTCTTCCTCTTGCTTGAGCATGCTCATTAATTGTTCAGAACTTCTCCTCTTCTATCCACGCACTGAATAATACTTCTCTCCACACCTCCTTGTTTCTGTGAATGTAACACCACCTGGGTGTTATGTATATATTTGCAATATTGTTGAAAGGGAGTTGTCGTATATGATACTGTAAGCACCTACTTATGTTTGAGGGGTATTTGTGTCTCATTGTGATTCATAACTATGGAAGGAAGCAGCAAGGAGGAAGTGTGTTTTTTTCGAGGATAAACATGGTGGTCTGAAGACATGGAAGCTTGGTGTATTTATTTGGTCGTAATCCTGATAATCCGGACACAACACTGACTGGGTACAGGACAGAAGTCAACCAAGGCAAAGTGCACTTGTTCAAAGTTACCCTGCACTGTACGTTAGAATTTTTTTGACAAAAATGGTTGTTTGAGTACCATTCTTGAGTATCATTTAATTCAGAAGACATCTGGCTGATAAAAGAAATTAATATTATAGTGCATTGCAATTTTTCAGCTAGGAGCTACTGTAAATGGACTTTGTGTGTGCTTAAAATTATGCAGCACTACAGCAAGGTGCTATCTTCTGGGATATCATTTCTGTGGAACATGTCTTCCTGTAATTTTACTTGAAACATGTCAGCCACCTGAATTAAATTAACATTTTATAAACATAAGTTATTTTCATGCTAATCATGATTTAACATGGACTTCACTTGTAAAATGCCCTTTTAACACAATTCTTAGGTTTTTCAGGAGTCAAAATTGATCAGCTTTTATTTTACGATGATAGTGATTTTGCAAAGTCGTTCCCAGGAACCGTGGTACAAACTTAGTAAAATCGGAGGTCTACTGTATTCCCGTTTAGCATAACTGATCATAGGAATAAGAAATAGAGAAGATATTTTGTAAATCATCATTGGAGGAATCAAATAAAAATATTTTGCATGCAGACTTACCCTAAATCTTGTACTTAAAAGTGAGCTACTACAAAACCCATTCACTGATTACAAAAATAAATTGGCAACCTTATAATCAAACTAAAAATACATTTTTTGGGAACCAATTAAATTGATTTTCAAAAATAAAATTTTAATTGGCATCCCTACTGACAATACAAAAGCATGTGATGTTCCAAATACATACCGAGGATATATTATCAGCTGTGCGCCATATTTTGGAATGGTCCCAGGACACAAGAGACGAGATAGAGGGTGTTCTCCTGGACACTGGGAACTGTACAGGTGGATACAGAGCGCTGACAAGGGGCACTTTGCCAGTCAGATACAACCTGTCAACATACACATACACTTTGTATCATTCCACTTGTACGTATATTACACGTGCTGAAGAGACAGAGTGTAGGGTTGAGAGAACTCCCCGTTTTATGGGTTTTTTCTTCTTTGTACACACATTTTCTCTAGTGCTCCTCCTCATGAATTTGATAAAATTTGTCCCATATTAAAAAAAAATTGATTTATTTTTCATTTAATACATTTTATTATTAAATTTTCCATGAAACTATTGTCACCAAGTCACAGTCAATACTTTCAATATATTTATTGTCAATTCTTTCTTCTACCTTTTTTGTGCTGTTATTGATAGGCTTAAAGCATCAGTGAAAAGAAATTAATTTCTCAATTAGACTGAACAGTTTGCCTGCAATCTGGCCTTTCTTTCTTTTTCAATGTGAGACCATCCTCTGCCCGCAGGAGGGGGGTCAGGAAGTTTTGAAGCTGCTCCACCCGCAACTTATTCCTAACCTACTGATCCCGTAAGGGGATAGAGACGATAGTAGACTTAGAGATCTTACTTAAAGAACTTACTTCTTGCGGGTCTCCCCCTTGGACGAAGGGCAGTGTGTAGAGGGTACGGCCACATGTACCTTGCTGTGGGTCTCCATGGCAATTCCCAGTACCGGCCAGGTGAATGAGCGCCCTTGGCGGTACATGGGGGCATCAGGCGTCATGGAGCAGCTCGGGATGTTGTGGCATCTACTTCTGCCAGAACAGATTGGGAGAACACTCGTTCCAGGGACGCTGAGGCAGTGCGAGGGAGTGACAGGCTCTCTGCCCTGACTGCATGGGTTCCTACCCGTAGGGCAGGATGTTTCTCTGACGGGGCAGTGCGAGGGAGAAAAACCTCGACCTCAACTGTGGGCAACACAGATCATCGTGGGACCAGGTCGTGGGTGGCATCGACGATCTCGGTGGTCAGGTCCTTGGACGAGGCCTCCACTGCAGGTGTTGTACCAGTAGTTGGTAGCATCGGCGGTCTCTACAAATGCAGTGTCTTGCATAGCAAGATGGCGGGGCAGAGCACTTCCATGTTGGCAGCTCGACGTCCTAGGTGGTTGGAGGTCTTGCGTAGTAAGATCTTGGGGTGGAGCACTTTCATCTTGACAGCTCAACGTCCGGGTGGGTAGAGTTTCCTGTGTGGCAGGTTCTTGGGGTGGAGCACTCTCGCCGGAGCTCGACGTCATGGGTGGTGGGAGTTCTCGTGTAGCAAGATGGCAGGGCGGAGCACTTCTACATTGGTAGTTCGATGTTCTGGGCGGCAGGAGGTCCGCCTTATCTGAGCTCGCTCTGAGTCCAGTGTCCGGTGGTCTAGTAGCATCATGTTCTTCCTTATTGGAGCCCTCGGTCGACTTTGTTGATGGAGGAATGGCCTTGACTGCTGGCTTTGGAGTTGTACTGGGTGGAGAGGTAGGCGCAGATGTGATTCCTACCCCTCTCACTGAAGGTGCTTCCGACTATTCGCTAATGCGGCTTGAGTGGCGGGGTATCTGATGGGGGTTCTCTATCATGTGGACTCCACCATGACAATTCGGAGCAGCTGGTTCTTGCTGGATCGCGTGTGGCTGCAATGTTCTCAGCATAGCTATGTGGCATTGAAGGCATCGATCTGACAGAAAATGCTCCTTGACATAGCTCTACATCAGGCTTCCATGGTGCGATGTAACTAGGGACCCGGTCAGTAATGAGATGTGGTGGCTCAGGTCTCATTGCGGGTCCTGGTTTGGTATCTCGGACTATCCGTTCAGCAAGAGGTTCATCTTCATCTTCGGATTGTCCTGGTGTTTCTTCTTTGGCGTTGTCATTACCTCATGTCGGCATATCCCCTGGGTAGGGTCGGATCTGGCCTCGGGTGGCCTTGTGGATCCACCCGCGTATATGTTCGGCCCAGTAGACGTTGTCTTGTTTCCCTGCTATACGGTTACGGTATGGTCCATTCCACTTGTCAGCACCAGCGCTAAATTGGTTGCTTGCTTTGCTGAGAGGATGACTTTGCAGAAGGACGGCTTCTCCCACAGGTTGAATTCTCTCACCCCCGTTCTTGGTTAAGGGTATTTCTTTTGAATATAGGCTTTCTGGGCGTACGTGGTGCAGGCCAAGGCTGCTAGCCGAATGTCCTCAGGTTGAGGCATGTCTATGGGCTTGCTCTCCCACTGCCAGTCGCCTGGTCGGCATAATGTTTTCCCCAGGAGTAGGATGCTTGGACTGGTGTCGGCGGCTTTGTTCGTTCAGCGTCGGAGGGTAAACAGTATGGTAGGGATGTATTTATCCCAATGATCGTGATCGTTTCCCACACTGATAAGGAGGCACTTCTTGTTCTCCTGGTTCCTCCGTTCAGTGGGGTTGGCTTGGGGATGTAAAGGGGAGGGGGGTAGTCTAGGTTTCCACTCCCCATCCATGATAGGCGGTTTGCCATTGACGCCTTGTAAACTGGGTGCCATTATCTGTCAATATGGCCTTTGGATAACACCATCATGCAAAAACCTCTGTCTCCATTTTTCGTATGATTGGAGTGGTTTCTTGGCTGGGCAGAGGAAATGCCTCTACCCATCTTGAGAATTTATCTGTTACCAAAAGCAGGTAGCGGTTTCCTTTCATGCTACGTGGATACGGGCCCATCAAATCGGCGGCGATGTGGGTCCAGGCTGTCTTGGGTCTCCGTGGTTTTGCGGGGAAGGGAGGGGAGGACTGGGTAGACTTTGCTGCTGCAGCACATGATGCAGTTACTAACGTATTGGCAGACATCGCGGCTCATCCCATCCCAATTATAACGTGTTTTAATGTTGAGCAGGGTTTCCCTAGTGCCTGGGTTACCAGCTTGGGGATGGTCATGATGGTGCCAGTATATATCGGCACATAATTGCGGTGGGACCCAGATCTTCCAAGTTGCATTGCAGCATCCACTGCGCATCCACATGATGTCATCCCGTAGTTCAAATCATTGCGGCTGTTCCCGTAGTAGGCATCAAACATCGGGGCCCTCCTGCTGCCTTAAGGCTATTTGCTGGCAGGTTATTTGCAGTTGAAGAAGCCGGATTCACTCCTCTGGACTTCTTTCGACTTGTGGTGCTGGTGACATTTTCTCTTCCTCTTCAGCTTTTTCTTCCTGTGTCGGGAGTCGAGACAAGGCGTCCGGTAAGTCATTCAGTTTGCCGGGGCAATGTTGGACCTCAAAGTCAAACTCAGTAAGGAACATGTCCCACCGGCTGAGCTTGGTCTTCGAATTCAGGGACTTGTGTAGCCATTGGAGGGCTTCCGAGTCGGTCCGGTGAATTAAGTGTTGCCCTTTGACATAATACTTGTATTTTTTCATTGCCCAAATAATGGCCAGACACTCCTGCTCATTGATGTGATAGCACTGCTCAGTTTTGTTTAAGTGAGTTGGCGCATATGCTATCACATGTGGATGTCCTTCTTTGTCTTGCTGGTACAGTACTGCGCCCAGGCCATTCTGACACGCGTCCGTTTGCAGTATTAATGGCTTGTCTCCTTGTGGTCAGTGGAGTTGGTGGATATTCGTGAAGCTACTCTTCATGTCGGAAAACGCTTGTCGTTGTCATGGGCCCCATCGCCACCGTGTGTCTTTCTTGAGGAGGGGATGTAGTGATGCCATGTATTTTGGGATATTTGGAATGAAGTCTCGTAACCAATTACAAAGACCCAGGTACCGTTGAAGTTTCCGCTTATTCTAAGGTTCTTCCGCTTCTTCAATCGCTCGTATTGAACTGTGTTGCGGGAAATTTCCTTCCAGTGAGATGACGTGTCCCAGATAATCTATTGAGGACTGCTGAGGAAGCTTTTCAACAGCTTGCAAGTCATTCTATGTAACTCGAGTCTTTCCAACACTCTTTGCAGAGGTCTAGGTGCTCCTCCTAACTATTGGAATATATTATTACGTCGTCAAGGTAGGCAAAGCAGAACTCGCAGATATATCCTGTTAACACTTCCGCAGACATCAGTCATTGGAACGTTGCTGGGGCATTTTTTAAGCCGAATGGCATGACTCAAAATTGCTGGGTTTCGCCTTTTGGTATTGTAAAGGCAGTATATTTGTGACTGTCCGAGTGAACTGCAATCTGCCAATACCCTGACTCCATGTCGAGAGTACTGAATATTTTGGCATTGCCAATATCTCGTAGGGTATGAGACAAGTCTATAGCTGGGGGAGCGATCAGGTGGGTGACTTCATTTAGCGATTCGTAATTTACGTAGCATTGCAATTTCCCATCTTTCTTTGGCATGAGGGCCACGTGGGATTTGTATGGGGAATTTGATGGCTCAACGATCCCCTGGTCCTTCATGTCATTGACCTGCTCCATAATGCACTCTGTATGGTCGGTTGTAAACTGGTATGTCGGTGGTCGGCCATATTTTGTGCTAAATAGAACATGTTTGTCGTAACAGCTCTCCCTGTTCAGGCGTGCTCATCTAGTACGGCTTTTAATTGGTAGAATTTTGGTACTTCAAGTTCGTGGTTAATGCACATCAGGTCGTTGGGCATCGGTCAGCGGAAGGTCACCTGGATTTTGATCCCAGTTAACTGTGATCCAGTTGGTTTCTACCATATAGGCTCTCCGTTGTCCGTAATCTAGAGTACAATGATTCCGTATAAGCCATGGACACCCTAGTATTATCGATTTGGACAGGGTTGGTGACACAATAAATTCTGTCACTGTAGCAATACTTTGTATTTTCACTGCCAAGGTAATTCATCCGGTTACGACTAGGGTGGAGTCGGGTTGCGCCATTCACACTGTCCTGGTTTGCAGTCTTGTTTCGCCGAGTTGGCTTGGTGTTGACAAATTACTCCGGATAATATTGCCTGTGGCCACTGAGTCCAGCAAGTCGAGCACCCTGTCGTTGTTTACCTCCACTTCTATGTGTGGGGCTACAGGAATTGGTACTTCTTCTTTTAGTCCCTGGAGGGTGGGCCCTTGTGTACCGGGGTCGGTGGCCCGCTTCATGCCCAGTGTCAGCGTTTCCCGGCGTACTACTGGGAGTTGGTTTTCCAGTCTGTTTGGCTGGAATCGATGACGGCATTTTGTCAACTCGGTTCGATGGAAAGGCAGTTCCCTCTGGTTTTTGAGGGCAGTCCTTGTTCCAGTGGTTCTCTGGGCAGAACCAACATTTGGGCACGAAGGCCAGGTAAGGAGTTGGAGCTGGGGCACTCTTAAGAGGTGCCACTGGTGGAGCTTGAACTTCCGGGGTCTTGGGTGATATAGGCTTTTTGAGACTAGCCTGCGCAGCAAAATTTTGCTCTGCCTCTCGGGCTCGGTTAACCAGTTCGTCCAAAGTAGTCGGTCTAGTGGCAAGAAGGGCATTTCTAAGGCTGGGTAGAAGCATTCGACTGGTGGAACGAATGGCGATAGCTTCGTCAACACCGGGGAAAATACGTCTGAACATCTGTTCCTTCCTCCGTATGAAGATTTCCACTTCGTTCTCGGTCATCTGGGTCTGACTATAAAATTGAGTTGTCAACCTAGCCAACACTTCCTCGCCCGTGAATTCCGTCGCTAGCCTATTACTGAACTGCTTCCAGTCTGTTAGAAATTCCCCGTTTCTTTCCCATCAGGTAAGGGCGAGGCCTTTCATATGTAATTGAGCTCTATCAACCATTTGTTTCAGTGGCAGGTCTGTCACGCTGAATTCTTTCTCACATTCTTGTGTGAATGTTACTGGGTCTTCATGGGGCCGACCTACAAATTTGGTAATTTGAATGTTGTCTTCTCGTCCAGTTGCAGGATGGCCAGGTGCCATGCCTGGTTGTATATAAATTTGGGAAGGTTTGGATCAGCAGGAATGAGAGATGTGTTTTCTTTGGCATCTCTCACATTGTTAGGCCATTCCGGGCATTGAGACACGCTCATCTGGCCACCCTATACATAAATGATGATAGGGTTTGTTGCATCTTGTGCACCAGATGCGATACAGGTCTTGAACGGGACACGTAACTTCTTTGCAGAAGCTCGTAGGTTGTTGACGGCATGTGGCACAGCTGTATTCTAGTCCATTGGTAACTCATTCCTCTTCAGGCCACCCTATGCAGGCATAATGAAACCACTTAGCGCAGTATGCACATTCTATTTTCAGCGTGCTACTGCCGGTACAATCGGCATGGATACAGCGGGTATCAGGCTGACTGGCGTGGTTCTCGCCAGAGATGGCATTAACTTCCGAGTCTGAGATTTTCAGGTTTAAGGGTGCCACTGGATGTTTGTGAACTACATGAAGTCCACTTGATTGTTGGGCTTCGAACCTTAGCTCTCACGATATGGTTAGTCTAGTTCATGCTGTTCACTGCGCATAGCTATTTGTCTGATGCCCTACGTTGGGCGCCAGAAAATCTCTTGACGCGTGCCTGTTAAGTCACGTATGTCGAGGATTTTTCTGCTAGACCAAAAGCGGGGTGGTTTAAACTGGTTCTACAGTACGAGGCGAGGGGTGTTGGCTATTGCTTCCTTATTCCGTCATTTTGGGTGTTGCGGTTGTAGAGGGTTTCACCCAATGGCAGCAAGCTTGGTCTACTCCAAAGCGGCAATTCCAGTTATAGGCTTCACGGCTCCAGAAGTTGGAGTTTGCACAGCCGTATCAGGCCTCTGTTCGGTTTAGCAACACTCTTACCACCGGGTGGCACGAACGGTGAATGCGAATGCATGGTGGTAAGACTATTACAGTTACAGAAGCAGGCACTACGGCTTGTCATCTATGTTGGGCAGCGCAGTCCCGTTCTGCCTGCCTGTCTGCGTAGGATGAGGTAATACTATCCACGGTTTGATAGTAGCATGAGCCAGGTATTGCTCTCTATGCATCTTGCCACTCCCTCACCTTGTATGACATAGGGCACACCAGTTTGACAGCCTATGCAGTGCACTTAAACAGGAACGGTAATTAAAGTGTAGCCCAATAGTGACTTGCCGGCACAAACTCGATAGGAGTCCCCACTGATCCCCCACGCATGCGGGCTGATTAGGGACGTGGAGCCGTGTGGGCCACCAAGCCTCTACTGGTTGTGCGTTCACACCGGGTTGGGCGGCAACCCCCAGGGTGAGGTCACTTCAGCAGTAACTTAGTGCTCAAATTGAGAGATAACGTGAGCTTGTAACTCCTCTCTGCACGAAGGTGTTTCTAATGGTTGGGACGTTGCTGTTTCTCACCACCAGCAATGACTTAGTGCTTGGGGGTTGGGCAAAAACATGTTGCCATCTAATGTGGATGTCAGTACTCTGGGTTCCTGTTGGCGGTGCATGACGTATTCTGTCCCTGACCGTCACACAGACAAGTACCCTAGTAATGGAAAGCAGAATGGTAGTGAACAATGGGTGTTTATTGGAGATGCAATAAACACGTGACCTTTATGCTACATCCTATCAGACCGTGGATAGCTGAAGGTAACTGCAGTTCCAGGTGTAGGCAACCTGGTTCTAGTAAAAAGAGGAGTAACTGGCTCTAGGTGAGAGCAAAAGTGCTAAGAAAAGGGTGTCGGGAGGAGACAAAGTGAAGTTAAGTATATGTGTACGTGTTTGACGAATACTGACGCGTGATGAGTAGCCACTGGGGGCTTACTCTAACCTTCCAAAGTTCCCGGAGGTCCCAGCACTGAATTAGTGCTCTGGGATGTCACGAGAGAGTTTGCGAAGAATGAACTGCCTAAGCCCGGCAGCGTCCAGTCTTATATAGGTGAAGCTTGTAAACTGCCGGCGCGGGCTGCAGGGAGGGTAAGCATCCTGGTTGGTCAGCGTTTCTGCTTCATGCCTCATCGGTGGCTCTCAGCTTTGTCCTGTGGCAGGCAGCTTGTAGGCTCTTAGTACGGGGAGGGGGGCAGAATGCCTGCCGGGTTGCATAACCTTCAGGTGAAGAGAATCTGCTCATAGGTTCTTGTTGCCTGGTAGCGTAGGTGGCCGAGAATGCATGAAGAAATTTCTCTCTCCTTCTGTAGTAGTGGAAGTAGGAACAATTGGCGATGAGTCATAATCGTTATTTAGTATGTTGAGCGGCATGTGTCACTCTTGAAACAAAAATTTGTGACTTTTTTGGTGACCTTTTTAAAATTTCAAGGACCAACCTGTTTTTGTAACTGTAATGTTCTTACCTTACTGACCTGGTACACAGCACCTGAGTAGCATCCATCAACCCTCTGATGTTACGCATTCTGTTCTGCATCTTCTAACACTCATTCCCGGTTCACACCATAGCATGCTTTGCTTCAGCAAGTCACCATTTGTCCATGCATACACATCGCACACACAAGAATGCCAACTCTTCCTACTGTAATTATCCATCGCCTATGTACATGTGACCTATATACACGACAAACTCTTCCTACTGTAATTGTTTGTCGCCTATGTACACAAGTCCTATATGCACAACACTTTAGCATTACAGCACATAGTTTTGCAGCCTGTCTGGCACATTTCCCACCCTGCTCGATCTTCAGATCTGTGGTTTGTGGTCCAATTCTATGTGCAGTCCTTCCAGTTGCTCCTCTTGCATCTAGCCCAGTCGCTGTTCGAACCCTCTGAAGGGTTGTTGGCTGTGGTCTGGTGTTGGTACCCGAACTGGTGACTGTTGGTATTCACCTTGCTGGGCGGCTGGTTTCTCTGCTGGCTGCAGCTGTGATGTTCCTTCATCCAGTATGGGCTGGTGTTGAATGGTGCATTCATGAGTGGTCCCATTCCCTCCTTCGCCTGGAACAAGTTGATAACCATCAGCTCTTCCAGAACTCTTCGGCGGGTCTGTCTGTCTTGGCTTACGTGCAGGTTCCCTGCTCAGCAGCTGGTCAATATGACATGTGTATGTGTAGCCATCCCTGTCCTTTATTTTGTATGTTACGGGCCGTTGTTTAGCTACTATGCTTCCCATGTCCCTCTGTAGTGATGGATAAGCATCTGCTGCCCCATGGTAAAGTGTTGTACTGTTCTGTTGTGCATGACCTCTTCACAAGACTGCTCCAACTCCAAATTGGTGTTGGGATGTATCTGGTCAAGCACCGTTCTTAATGGTCGCCCCATGAGGAGTTCTGCTGTTGTCTTCTATGAGTTCACGTTGGGTATTGTGAGCAGTGCCAACAACATTCTTGCCACTTGTGTCTGCCAGTCTCCCACACATATCTTTCTGAGCTTACAGTTTACGGTCTGCACCAATCACTCTGCTTGTCCATTTGTAGCTGGGTGGAATGGGGGCACATAATTAGGGACACTCCTTTCTTCTGCAGAAAATTCCCCATTTCTCGGGACACGAACACAGTTCAACTGTCTGAAACCAAGTACCTAGGGATCCCATGGCAACTGAAAATCTCTCGCAATGCCTGGATAACTGAACTCAATGACATGCTAAACTTTTTCCTCACCTCCCGCCACTTGGAGGGTGCATCAACCACAATGAGGAAAACTTGCCCATGAAATGGTCCCAGAAAGTCAATATGTAGCCTTATCCATGGCTCCGTTAAAGTTGCCCATTTGACCACCTTCACCTTAGGTGGGTTGGCTCGTTGTTGCTGGCATTCTAGACACTGTCCTACCATCTGCTCAATGTCCTTGTCAATGCCTGACCACCACATGTAACTACAAGCAATCTTCTTGGATTTAACCATGCCATCATGTGCAGCATGTAGAATCACCAACAGTTCCCTCCTCCATGCTTCTGGGATGACCACTCTGTTGTGCCACAGGAGGCAGCCCTTGTGTAAGGATAATTCTTACCTCCTATTCCAGTACAGGCGTAACCCATCTGGGCCATTGTCATCTTCCTGCCATCCCTTATGTGTGTGCTGCTCAACTTGACACAGGATGGGTCTGAGGCCAGTACTTGGGCCAGCATGGTTGCGCCGATAGGTGGGCTGGGCATGGCTTCCAGCATGAGCACATCGCCCACTATTGGTATTCGCATTTTCTCTATGGAAAAGGGCAATCGGCTGAGAGCATCTGCATGGCTTACGTTAGCCCCTGACTTGTAAACTATTTGTTACTCAAACATTGAAAACCAAATATTCCATCTCAAGAGGCGAGGCGATAGGATATCTGGGGTGTGTCTCATAGGATCTAGGAGGAATAGCAGTGGTTTGTAGTTGGTCACGATAAGATATGGTTGGGCAGTTACATACTGCCTAAATTTGGTTACACCAAACATAACAGCGAGTGCTTCCTTGTCAAGTTGAGAATAACTCCTCTTACGTTTCTGCAGAGTGCGAGATCCAAAAGCCACAGGTGCTTCACTGCCATCCTCTCTGGTATGTGCTAACACTGTGCCTACCCCGTATGACGCATCACACATCAGGGTGAGGGGTTTATTCTTGTCATAACGTGTAAGCACTTGATCGGACTGCAAAAGATTCTTCACCTTTTGCAAAGACTCAGTGTGCTCTGGTGTCCAATCCCACTCTACCTCTTTATCTAACAGGTGATGCAGTGGTTCCTAGACAGCTGCCTTATTAGCCAAGAACCTCTTATAAATATTCAGTATTATGCCCAAAAATGCCTGCAGTTCCTTCTTACACTTAGGGATTTAGGCCTTCTGGATTGCTTCTACTTCGCCGGCAGGGAACATGTAAGGTTATAAAACAGCATAATTCAGTTGGAGTGCTACAATGGTCAGCATGTACAACCTATAGGACAAAATACGACTACAGCGTCGAGTACCCAAAACCCGAGATGAGAAAGTGCTGACATTTCAAGTTGTAGATACAGAACATAAGCCATTAATATCGGCAGAAAGTTGTGAAGCAATAGGCCTCGTAAAGGTATGTGTACAGCTCTGTCACATTCAGAGCAGAGGGTCCCAGACAAAGGACACAATAATGTCTCGATGCTCAGGTGTCTTCAAAGGTATTGGATATTTGTCAGGCAAGCACCACTTGGAAATAGATACCGGTGCCACGCCAGTGCAGCAGCCTCCTTGCCGATATTCAATAGTACTCTGGCCCAAAGTAAAGGAAAATTTGGCAGAAATTATCAAGGACAATGTAGTGGAACAAATATCTGAACCAAAAAAATTTATTAGCAACTTGGTGTACGTAAATAGAGATTAGGAACTGAGAATGTGCTTGGACCCATATGAAGTAAATACAGTTTTGAGAAGAGCACATTTTGTAATTCCCACAATCAAAGAGATCCTGCCAGAACTGACAAATACAAAAATATGTTCAGTTCTGGATGTAAAGCGAGGATTTTGGCATATGCAACTGGACAAAGCCAGCAGCAGACTGACAACATTTTGGGGACCAGATGGCGAGCGATACAAGTGGCTCTCATATCCTTTCGGATTGTCGACAGCACTGGAGGATTTCCAAATTGTCCTGATGGAAACACTTTGAGGACTAACAGGGTTGCAGTGATTGCTGACGACATATTGGTGTATGGCAGAGGGCATTCTGAAGAAGCAGCAACAGTAGAGCATGATGAAAACCTGGAATGACTGTTAGAAAGAGCACTGGCAAGTAATCTTAAATTCAACCCAGAAAATCTTAGACTGCATGAAAGGCAAGTGACTTCATAGGCCATGTGTTAGTGCAAATGGTATTAAAGCAGACCCACAAAAAGTGCGGGCACTCCAAGACATGCAGCTACCAACCACAGTGAAAGATCTGCAGCATTTCCTGGGAATGGTTAGTTATTTGGCTAAGTTTCTTCCGTCATTTGCTACACTTTAGAAAACCCTGCGACAACTTTGTAGCGTTGCAGGTTATGTATTTTTTAACGGTTATTATAATTATTTTTTAATTGGATTTTGGTTGAATTCCCTGTTTCCTTTGTAAGCGAATGTAATGTTCTAAATTTTTGTTTGGTGCCACGTAGAGTGGGGACAGTTGATCAGTTTTAATTCATGGCCATATTCGAGTGGTTATCAGTAGTGCGTTTGTCTTTTCGAGTTTCAGAGCCGCGGTTCAGGTTTCGTCAGTTTAAGATACGAGATTTTTCAACTTCTATTGTAGCCCGAGGGTAAGCAGTATTTGTTCTAAACCTTCTCAGTGACGTAGTTAGTTTAGCCAATGGAAGGCGGTGAGCCCCGGGAATTTCTATTTTTAGTAACATAGCTGTAGGAGAGGGGATGGGCATGCACTGAGCTGCACCCAGAGGGCCTTTGTCTTTGCAACAAATTAAGACCAACCATAATGTGAGCAGGACGTGTTCGATTTCTCGCTATGCTAGTATTTTGAAAGTACATTAATTACTACTTGTGGCGCTATTCCAAGTTCGTTTATTTAGTCAGCCTGTTAGTGTTCGTGTTGTAAACCTGTGATGGGTTTCGAAAATTCAATAAAACTGAGTAACTTTTCCGAAACAGGAATTCAATTGCTTTTTATTTTAAATAGTTATGCCTTGTTTCTCATGCTTGTTGATTTACCAACTGAGAAAACCAGGACAGTAATTGCAGCGAGGCTATTATTTTAGCCTGTACAATGATACAAATGGGCACCCAACATGGGGCCTATCTTCTACATGCCCGCGATACTACAGCACAGTTTAACACAACAGTAGCAGCAGAACATTAATTAAGGTTCCATGGCAGATTTTCCAAATGGGTGGTGACCAGCAAGTTCGAAACAGAATTCCATTCCAGTGCAACATATTCCAGTGTTCCTCAAGGTTCAAGTATCGCAGCATTCAGCATTTCCAGTGTTCCAGAAATCCAGAAGGATCATCATACAAACAGACTACAGTCATCAACAATGTGTACAAAGGTACAAAGGTATTTAATACGTCGGAAAAGTCCTCAGTAAACATTCAAGCCAGCAGTCAAATAAATTCAACATTTTTTTATTTTGTTTGTCAGTATTTAACTTCATGTTTTTATTTCTACTTGTTTTCGTTTCTCAGGTGTTAAATTTTGCTGGACAGTGTGTTTACAGTTAAAGATTGTACAGGTAAAATATTTACAAATCAGAATGACTAACTGAAAGGAAAAAATGCTGGACATGAGTGAGCAAACAAGCCTGCTTATACAGATCATGACCAAAACAATAGTCATTGACTGAACAGAAAAACGAGTTTCAGAAATCTAACCTAAAGTTGAAAAACATGTTGAAAAACAAATTTGAGGAATTTAAGAATAAACAAAGAAGTGTTTCGTGATGAGTTTAATGAATTTAGAAACAAAATGAAAATTGAGTTTGATGGCTACAAGGTGTTGCAACCTTAGATGGTACGGGATTGAACGTTGACACCCTCTCAGAGCCTAGCTATGCCTACCACAGCGAATAATACTCATTATCACAGGCCGATGAGGCGTAAGGGGGTTGTCCACAGTATTCGTCCGCTTGTGGGTAGGTTTACGTTGAGAGGAGTCGAACCCCAGAGTGAGGTGAATGGAAGTAGCTGCCCATCCGGGGAGCTCTATTCTCCTCACCGTGAGGGTCACCAATATTCGGGATGCCAGCGATCCTGGGAGGATGAAATGGGATGATGATTAGTTGGTCGTTGAGGTGAAGGTGTGTGATCTGGTGGAGGAGACCTTTACAGGGCGAGTGGGTTGGCATGTTGGGACAAAGCCAGATGAAGTGGATGCTGCTCAGGGTTTGACATCCGGCAGATTCGGGAGTCGAACCCTAAAAACTTCCCAGACGCTAGCTTAATTATGCAAAACTTTGGGAGTTTGGTAACCTTCGGGTGTGCAACCCGGATCATTCTACCCGACGTGAGTTTGATCGTGCTAGTCATCTTGGCTGTCTGCCTAGCAGGGATGCCCAGGTGAGTAGCACTATCTATCTGGGCTAATTGCTTAATCTGGTCCTCGTATTTGCTAGTGGGATACTCGGGCTAGTAGGCACTAAGAAAGTGATCAAAGGGGGTAGTGATCTCAAGTGGTATTATGGGGGAAATAGGTAGCGGGACAAGGTCGGGGCACACTGAACGGGGTTCGTTCTCGGACATTGAGCTCACCTGAGAAGTGGGGTTGTTGGTAAGTTCTAAGGCATGTCGTTCACTACATTGCTGCCTACTTTGCCTACCACCCCTTCTGTTGTACATTGAACCACAGGAATTACACACTGACACACAATACCAAGTTGTAGGAAGTATGAGGTAACTATTTAAAAATGACGGAATACAAACAATTAAACCTGACGAAATGTTTATTTTGTTGTTCGCCCTGGAGATTCCCGGCTATTCCAGAAAATACAAAAGAATAATTAATTAATTACCTGGCTAATTACTTTACAGTGTACACGAGATATGCGGATGGAATAATTCAGGCAAAGGTGAGCCTGTGAATAAAGAAATAAGAACCTCTGACAAACTATAGCAACACAACTTACAGCTTGCTCACTAACTGGAAGTTAATCAAGTAAGTACTCTACAACGTGCCGGCTCGTTACTATGGGGTCATAGGAAGTTGACTAGGGTAAGGGATAACGGGGTCAAGGTGAGGTATACCTGATGAAGGCGTAGTCGTCTCTCAAGCTGGTCTTCCGTGACGTATGTCGTGGAGAGGAGAGAGAGTGTCCTTCACAGACTGACGGGAGTCTTAAGCAGAGTCTTTCGGCAGGCTCGAGGTAGGATGGACTCGGTTAGGAGTAGAGTGTCCTTGGCCAGACTAGACAGAAGAGTCTTGGTCAGACTTAAGATGTTGGATAATCTTAAGCAGACTAAGGTAGTGAGGAGTCTTAAGCAGACTCAATGTAAGTCTTGGACAGATTCAAGGTAGGAGAGAAAGTCTTTAGCAGGCTCAGGATGGCTCACATCCTCTTCAGCCGACGAGCCAGTCACATCTGCCAGTGCTGGATGCTGGAGTCGTATTTATACTAAATTTCCTCTTATCAGCAGTTCTCCAAGGTGCGGGGGGGGGGGGGGGGGGGGGGGGTAGCGTAGCCTTTCACCATGGGGGCAGGTTTATCTGGGGTGCAGGAGCACTGCACTTTTCTTATTGACCCGCGTGGAGGCGATGACAAATTACAACCCCTGTTCCTGAGGTGGCCCAGTCATGACGTCACAAGGCCACAGGGGTGCTGCCATCTCTCGAGGTCAGAGGAACTTCTTCCTGGGCTAAGCGATGAGTAGTAGAATTCTAATAATATTTATTTATTTCACGGGGGTGCCTTTTGCATGCATAAATCTGGATGGGCAATGGGGTTTTTAATTACGTACGTAATTGACAATGATGTAAATCAGCTACTCAGCCTTGTGGGCTTTCTTAGCTCGATACATTAAATTTGGTTCTCCACTTATATATTTCTCCCCTGAGCGCACATGGCTTATAGATGGAACAAAGTCGCCCGTAGAGCGCGCATTCTCACTGCGCAGTATGTTAGCATGCATCAAGTTTCAGCAGCTAACAAGAAAATTCTATGAACAGAAATTAGAATTTATTGAAAAATGTGACGAAAGAAGTGAAGTGGTTAATAAGAGAGTAGAAAAGTAAATATTATTGCAGGTTGTGACAATGTAAGTAAAGATTGTAAAAATGTAGAATCTGTTAATGATTGCGATCAGGTAAGTGAAGAGTTTCGTAAAATGGGTGGAAATGTAAAATTTGTTGGGTGGAAATGTAAAATTTGTTACAGTTGTGAATATGTAAATAAAGAAGGTAATATTGAATGTAGAAATTGTTTAAGGGACACAGTTTTGTAAATGAAGATCAATTGCTGCGACAGATTGATAATTTTTTTAATATTGTAACAAAATGTTGTGCACTAAATGTGGTGGGGGGAAGTGCAGTACAAAAAAGAAAACTTCAGGTTAAGGGGTAAAACCTGTTCGTAAAAAAGTAAAGAAGCAATTAGAATCAGATATTAAGTTACCCCAGTCAAGAGTTTAATAAGAGTACTGTACATGAAGTGAAAGATTCTTTTGAAAGTGAGGGATACGCTAGAATGAAATGTGGTTTTGTATCATTAAGAAAGAAGTGTTTAAGGAAAAAGAAACAATAGAAACAAAGGGCTAAACAAGCAAGGAGGAAAAGAGGGAGGAAAAGGGGGGTAAATTTAAGACAGTAGGGATATGCAAAGTTGTAAAGTACAGTGGAAGGAAGGTTGTGAGAAAGAAGCGATGGAATTGGAGAGAGAGTGTGAGAATGCTCTGGAGAAAGACAAGGAACAATGTAAAGAAATCAAGGCAGAAAGACTGCAATGGGAAATGTTACCTGCCCATGTTGGGCACCTGGGGACCAGCTGGTGGTGCCACTTCTCTTGGGTAAGTAACGAATTGGAAGTGTAGTGATTGCCCTCCCCTGGAGAAAGGGCTGTGTCTCGAGCATTGGCACTGGAAGAGAGACTCTGCCTGTTCAGGATGCCTGCTCCCTCCCCACTCACACACGGGCTCCGTCTTGCTTTCACTCAACCATGCCATCAACACCCTGCCACATGCCCTATCACTGTGTCAGCGACCCCGTGTCAAGAGGAAGCAGTCCACCAGGACGAACATCCAGACCTCCACAGGGACTTGATTGCCAGCCAACAGCTCCGCCACTGCCCCTGGCTATATCCCTGATTATTTCAACATCCATGCACTGCCTGATACTCCACCTGAAGATAACCTCTCTGTTCACCACCCAACCAGTGCTCCAAATGTCACTCGCTGCATTTCCTGCCCACCTGCACCAACCTGACAAACCTTACCTATTCCCTCCGCCAATGGATATGCCCCTGCCAGGGCCCCCATCTAACCTATACACAACTTGCTCCTCACCAGCCCGAGAACAGGATCATCAAAATTCCAACCAAACCATAGTCAGAACCATAGTTATACCCAACAATGGAACACACGCAACAGGTGTGATGACAATTGAATGTTAATATCGCACACATTTCTACATGAGTCGCTACCATGCTCACACTTGGGACAACACCCACTCAGGACACAAGAAAAACCATTTAGTTACCAGACAATAAAAGAATGAAGAAGGAACATTTACAGCAGACAGAGTATAACTTGCAATTGTTCCTTGATTAGCAGTGCATACTTGTTACAGGTACCAAAAATAAACATCAGTCTCCTCCAGACTTTGCGATGTCACATGTCCACTGAATATAACTAGGAGGTGTTTAATAGTTACATTTCACTTGTCAAGCTGCAATACTTACTTCCCAACAGCAGATAGCAAGAACTCAACGCCATGTTCATGCCCACGCTGCGTGAGAGGGATGTTGATGCAGTCGCTTCCCATAGAGCGTTTTAGTATTGCCTGCAGCAGGCCGTGGGGTGCAATCTCAATGAGGATGGCGTTCTTGGGGATGTGTTTGCTGGCCTCCTCAAACAAGACTGGCTTCAGCAGGTTGTTGGTGTGGTACTGTGCTGATGAGTATCTCACTTCATCCGTAACCCATAGTTCCTCTGGGGCGGATGTGCTATACCAGCGTGGAGACCGTAGTTTTGGCTCGGGAATTATCTGCAAACATTGACACAGCTGTGTTATGGGGAAAACATTACACTTACTGATAAAATCTTTAATCACTATATGGAGGTTTCTTGGTTTTGCTGACTACAAGTCCTTTAAAAATAAATAATTTTAATAGATCATGGGGTGTTGTGCTTTTACATTTGAAATATACTTTAAATACACTGCGTCCAACTCAATAATAACCCTGAAAAAATAGTAGTTTAAATTGATTCAATGGACTGTACACAAACGAAAAAGTAAAATGCTGTACCTGCTTGTAAAAGAAATGGGTACAATCACGTGCTGGAAGTGCCCTCCTTGAGCATCCTGTAAATCTTTCAGCAAACGTGGATTATCCCTGTACACATATACTTTACAAGATGACCTTGCAAATAATTATGTCTGGTGAGATCAAATCTAAGGCCATAGGCCTTGTGAAACGACTGGATGGTCAGAATTACTCATTCTTAGTCATATTCATGGCTGAGTTGCCGCAGGTTAAGATTTCACTTTCCAAATTCTTTATGTCTAAATAGGTTATTTTCTGCACTCACCAGCAAATGAGATATGGCCCAGTCCTGCTTTAGGCACTTAGCACATTCTTTCTGTACTGTGTAAGTGTAACAAAGGCTATATGATTTAAGTCCTGTTTTGTGTTTGTACATTTGCCAGATTGCCTCTCGACCCATTTGGGAGCTAGTCCCATCAACCTGCACCTTGACCAATATCACTGGCAGATGTGTCTTTTCTCAAAATTCAATGTAACCTATGTTTTACTTAATTTTATGCAGGTGTATGGCATGGCCTTAGCAATTCCATTGTCTTCTGTGCACAGACTCCTACAATTCTGCTTCAAGTGAAAGAAAAGTGAAGAGATTTGTGCAGCTCTTAACACCGAGGTCTTGAGAGCCGAGGAGGATGAAGCAAGGTGAGGATGGAGCAGTGCCAGAATGAAAGGGCAGGGGAAATGGGAGATTCCCGAGAAAACTCGCTGACCAGCAGCATCATTCAGCACGATTCCCACATGAGGAAAATGCAGCCTGTGTCGAAAATGTCAAAATATAACTGATGATGCCATGCACAATTACTACTTTCCCAATATTTTTTAACCAGAATCTAAGTCAAAGAAAAAACCTGTTTTATTCCCAATCTATACTTCCCCTGAGTACCTCTTCATATCATACTGTAGAATATTCTGCCACTCCTGATTAAAAATTTTGTAATATACCTCCTCAGAAATTTTAAAGAAAGAACTTTTGTCCAATGGCAACATTAAAAAAATGTAAAATGTATTATTATATACAGTTCGATGAGTATTAACACTAATTGCATTTTGTTAACAATTCTATGGTTGTATGAAATACTGTGGAACCCTTTTATAACCTCCCTTCTTATTATATATTCCTGCTTAAAAAGTTGCCTTCGCTTAGTCCACATACGATTCTGCTCACAGGACCGTACTTGTGGATACACAAAATTACCTTCTTATAAAGTTTTCCCATATATAAGGCTGCCATTTCTTAGGGCCTTTGAGAAATATTATAACAGGGTTCCAGTGTACAGGTAAAATTACACTATTGAAAACTAAATTGAGGCATCTTGTGATTAATTATTTTAAAGACTGCTGTATTTTGTTTGAAGCAGATGAAAAACATTAGCTATATTTCCAAGAAGAGTGGTTGACCTTGGTTTCATACCTGCTTCAAGTAATTCAACAGTTTGGGAGCAGCAGGTTTAATATATCTGCTGTGATAGGCAATGTTAGACACGTTAACTTCCCGAGCGAAAACACCTTCTTTCTTCAGTTCCTCCACGAACTGCTTAATGTCCTGTGATGGTCCAGAGATGGTACTGCTTCCTTCACTGTTGTGGCAAGCAACGTCCACAGTGGGCGGTATCAGAGTCTTCACTTTGTTGTAGCCAAGCCCTGGAAGTCAAACAATATCAAAAAGAAATTACCGTACTGTTTTCACATGTTGCCTTTAAATGTAAATCTCATTCCTGAACTGTTATGTAAGTGGCAAATGCATAAAATTTAAGTAGTTACATTATAAAAAGGAGACAGAATACACAAGTACTCAGGTAGTACTTGTGGATACACACACATGTACACACACATGCACACTAATGTTCAGACGAACCCAATTTCCACGCAGATGTGCTGTCGTTATGTTTTGCTGGGACATTGCAGTCTGTCGTACAGTGGTTAGCAAACAGTGAACCTAGCGGCCAGGAGGCGAACTAGGGCGAGGCTGGAAATTTTAAATGTGGCAGAGGGGTTATCTTATGTTTAAGTCAGGTGTCTGTTTGGATTTTGTGATGAATTGGTAGGTCGGTTACCAGCGACACAGTTCTGCACTATTATTAGAAAGAGAAACAGCAGATACAGCTGCAAACAACTTGGTAAGGATGCATGAAAGGTCATGCCCATCCAGAGCTGCACTGTTGCAAGAATGCCTGCGATCGCTCCACGGAAATGCGTAGTTGCCAGACATCAGTAGTTACCATATGTGAACAAACCAGCTTTAAAAAAATCTTCTGCAGCTTGTACACTTTATTTTAATTGTCCCACTTTTAAATGCTCAAAGTCCCTATAATTAGATAGGTCATAAACCCATTCACAAAATGAAATTAACTTCTACATTTGGTAAACAAATAACATATTGTATTTTCTAATCTATTTTTAATATTATAAGTTACAGTTGACTGTATTTGACTACATACCAACAGCAGCCATATGTCCTTCAATGAGTTCTGCCTCGAGCGAAGCAAGACCACGGTAGTAAGCAGCAAGAATCATCTGCTCCATAGTGAAACAGCCATCAGCATAGGCACAGCCCAGCTCCCCTACTGAGTGGCCGATGAGGCCATCTGGCTGGATGTTCAACATCTTGAGTGTTTCCACTAGCGCCAACTGTGATAAGAAATAAGTACACTAACTGAAATAATTCTAGTAAAATAATAACCTCAGATAATACACATGTACTTGTATTGTAAAATGTATATAATTATCTGATCCACATGTTGTATACATATGTAGTTGTTCAGCGTTCCATCTTGGTATGCAGATGGCTAATATGTATGTACTGATGTTTACTGAACAAACATATGTATGCTTGGATTAAGGATAAGGATGCAATAACTGGTGGGATACAAGAATATATCTTACCCCACTCCCAATTTTTCATGGGTGGGGTAGAACATAGTATTGTACCCCCTTCAAAAAAATTATTGACACATCCTTAGGTTCCTCAAACAAGTGTGCATCTATACAATCTTAGTAATAACAACATTTTTCTATATGCTGCAGCAGAAACCTTTTGTATCCTTTTAACAGATACATTAATAAAAAATAAAAATACCTAAACAGCAAAATTTAGCCATTAAAACTAAAAACTTTTACAGAGGAGAAATCTCCTTAATACATGCTCATCTGTCTAAATAATGTTTATTCTGTAAGCCCTAATGCAGATCCAAAAAGATCAAGTACAATAAATTTTAAGTTAATTTCAAAGATTATTTTGTATGAGGATTCGTAAGTTGGCCTTCATGAAGTTATATATATATATAAGCAAAATCAGGGTGTGAAATGTGTCTGGGACAGGCCATAGGTATTATGTGAATACATCTGCATTATCAGATAATATTTTGTTTGGATATGTGAATGAAATGAAGGTAATGGAATGGATAATTAGTTTTATGGCTTAAATCAACATATCTACACAAGACTTTGTTTGACACTAAAATCAGTACTCTAGCAGATTTATGTCATGAGATATACCGCCCTGAAATTTTTGCCTGAGTCCAAAATTGTTGCAAGTTGCAGTGGCCCTCACCAGTGCCACATGCACGCGTGGTCCCAATTCAAGGTCATGCTTGCATCATAGTCATATACATATATATTCAACAGAATGAGAAAACATTTATTTCAATTGCTGTATTAATCACGAAGTTATAGTGTCGGAATGGATCACCCTGCAAACATTACATAGCTGCTGTTACCTTCCTGGTCGGTACACTCCCATGTGTAAGTCTGGTTTAAATGTCTGTGAGCTCTTACCTGTGCTCTTACATATTGTGGCTCAGGTAAAATCTTAACTGCCAGACTGTAGCTCACCTGTATGGCTGCAATGCCGACAAAGGAGTGGAGAACGTTGTCAAGCATGCCCGGGTCATTGTTAGTGAGGATGGCCATAAGGTCCACTCCTTTAGGCTGCAATATGGCATGGCACTGATGTAGGGTATCTGCTATGACAGGCAGCTTCATGAGGTGAGTGGCCATACCGGGCCACTGGCTGCCCATCCCAGAGAACACGAACCACACCGGCCGCTTGGCCCCATCGAAGTGCTACAATGATCACACACGGTATTAATAAAATAACACACATGAAACTAAAATGTTGATTTGTACACTGAAACTTAGGTAAGCCATTCAATAAAATGAGAATTAAAGAATTTTCCATTACAAAAATCACTCTGCATCAAAGAGCCTAAGTAGTAATTCACTAAAAAATGCCTAAAAAACATTTTTATTTATGCAAAATAATATTATTTACTGTGCCATTTGATATCAAATGACAATACTGTATGCAATTTAGTTAACTCCAACCCACAAGCTGAAGATTACGTAAAACTCAAGAATTGTTATGAATTAAGTTTATGTGTGCCACTATCTGCCTTATTACAAACAACTAAGACTCAGCATGCCACGTATTTTACATCACCCGAGGAAGGGTCAAAGCAAGGCATACAGCCATGAGGGCTTACAGGATCGTCCCTTGTTGCGGGGGCAATTACAGACACGTGGAAATGTATGTCGCGCAAGTGGTCAGAAAACATGCCAGCCTCCCCAAAGTGCCACGAGTGGCTCACATCAACCAGCTGCCACGAAACACCCCACGACAAACTGCCACAAAACGCCTCAACTGCCACAAAATGCCCCAACTGCCATGAAGCCCCCGAGCACCACCGACGCCATGTAGTCGAAAGCACGAGGGTGGTTACCCCCACCCGACTCACAAGAGACATCGTACCTCCCACTACCGCCCTGGCAAGGACATGGCCTGCAAACTATACGTACTACGTACCTCTGCACGGCTCTTGATCGTCGGCCTATGTTCATATAATAGCATTTCTTCTTGAAGGGTTTGTCATAAATTCTTGCAAAAATACTTTCAACCTAAATAATTTTTTCAGCCCTTCACAAGGTACTAGTCTTGAATTCAGGTTTAAATATTTTCCCTCAAAAATATTTTTTAGGAAGGGGTTATCTTAGATTCAGAGTCATCTTCCTTTCGGGTAAATACAGTATAAAAGTAGCAGACTGTCCAATAAGATGATGGTAAATATTTACGATAGTGATAAAGTATTAAGAAAGTGCTCTCAAATAAATATAGTTTATGCTGCATTACAAATAACTGTTCAAGAAACATTAAAATGCAATCAACTTTATGGCAAATTCATAAACGTTGTTCAGTGACAAAAAAAATGTCTAAGGTTTTGGGAGGGAGGAAGGGTCATGACCCCCATGATCCCCCCTTGTTTCCATGCCTGTGGAACCTGAGCTGTATAAATACTGGCCACAGATCACAGTTCAATGCTGGTTCAGCTCATCACAGTTACAGAACGTCACTCTGCCCAAGCATGCTCCTATTTCTGCTCCATCTACAAGCTCTATGCTTCACTTCAGTTTAGCCACAATGCTAACCCCTTGCTCTCACTTGCAAAGTATGCCGTACATTGCGGATTGCCCTCGTCCCATCAGCTTCCACATCAACCGCGAGAAACTACCTGCTAAGAGCCATTGGCAACCTAGGCCTGGCACTTCAGGCCCTCATATGTATACAAGCTGGTTATGCTAATTTTGTTGGTTCACCAATAAAACGGACATAAACATCCTGAGTGTCTTTCTCGCTATATTTCGACACCCGTTTTGCCACTTTATTCCCTGTTTCAACCTACGTCCCTACACACTCTTCAAGGAGTTGGCACACGTTCAAATCCCCATTCGCCCTTCAGGTTTATTCAGCATCTTACATCCCTCTTTGTGCTGGGGAGCAAGGCATGACGATAATCCCGGTAATCCCACCTTGTCGGCCACCACTGAAAGGGGGAGTGTTAACTACTAACATTACCTTCAGTGGTGGAGTGCTTTACATGTTGGTGATAATCTCGCCATACCCGAGTACTTGCCATATAGCTGGACAGCAGAAGGCAGCCAGGAAGGACTTGCCTTTGGCCAGAGAGAAGAGAGACTATGGGGTGTGACCAGGTAGACAGCAAAGTGCACTCTGTTCAGTGTGAGGAAGCTGCAAGGCTAAGAAACGCCACTACCGCCCGGCAGACAAACACCACTCCAGCTATGGGAAGGGGCTATCAAGGAGGAGTCACTATTACATGCTTTAGTGTGCCTCATGCTCTCTCTCCACTTCCCCCTACACCCCCAGGGCTGTGACAAAGCGCCCACCAGATTGCTGTACCTGCCAAGGCCATCCATCAGCTAAAGTTTAGCAGAAAGACATTTGCTCCTACTCGCACAAATACACAATCTGTGATACATCCAGCACTACCAAAGCCCAAAGGACTATGATGGAGCTCAATCGTATTAAGCTGACACCTGTATAATCTCTCCCTGTCAATGGGGCTCTAGCATCCCGGTCCCTAGGGGAAAAGCTTTGACCCAGCTCACCTGCTGAAGGCACCACTCCAAACAGGTGCGGCATCAGTATTGATGCTAGTGAATAAGTACATTGCATTGCTAGTTTCTACCTGTGGCAGAAGAACACACATAGGCTGAAAGAAGTGTAACATAAATTTTAAACATGCTCAATCAAAAGTGAGCCAGCCATACTGACACTCTTAATTTTATACATTCAGATTAGAAGGATTTTCTCATGAAGAGTTCTATATGATATTTATTGATAACATGAAACTAGAATCCACAATCTCTTGAAAGTATGAGTTCTTCAACTTTATCATGAAACTTGGTGCCAACTCAACAACATTTAGGATTCTAGAACCTGTAAACATAACAATACATGCATTTAATGATTTACCAGTAGTTATGTACAGCACTGTTACAATGAGTCTCTCATGAGGTTTCTGTGAAGAATATCAAAAAGTTAATTACGAAATTACTGTTTTCCGAAGCATGACTACCTTCACTTCCTTTGCATTGGTTTCTGAAGGTGTGATAACAAATCCCCTGTAGTTGTGATTTAAGATGTTTGATGAATGAATATCTTGCAGAAGTCTTACAAATTCTATGTCTGGAGGCATGCTGCTGATCTGGAAAATAAAAATATATAGAGATACAGAGATTTATTTATTACTTAGCTTACCTAATTCATTCAACTTCAAATTAGTATTTAAAAATTTTTTTATATACCTAACATACTATAAAGTACATGTTATTTGGAACATTTTGAATGATCATAGGTGGTAATTTACCTATAATATTAGTTAAATATTTGTCTTAATATAAGTGGTAAAAGGGGAAATTTGGAATGAGCTTCAGTCACATTACCAAACGGAATGAGAAGAAAAATTTCAAACAATCAATTCAATTGAACATTCCATAATTCCGTACAGCAGATATACAGTACAGTATAAGTCCAGCTACAGTGTCTGCTACAGTGTCATTTGAATATAAAGTTTTTCATAATATGCAACCAAGTAAAAAATTAAATTAAATCACTCACTACATCCTTAAACAAGTTTCTTTTACATAACAATTGCTAATGCATGACCACTGCACAATCATTTTCAAATGCCGAAAAAGTAAAACATGTCATTCATAAACATTATTTTACAGTTTCTGTACAGCTGTTGATTGATGTGTATTTTATATTTAGTGAGCGAGTGCAGCCTAGTAAACATGATGTTAGCAAAGGTCAACGCAGGAAGCACTGTGCAGTCATTAATCAGCTGCATCCAGCATTGTTTGTTTCCTTCGGTTGTGTTCATTGCGAGTTTCATAAGATTCACATCATCTTATTTCCCATACAAGACCATAATCATTATTGCTAGCCCTAATTGCCCACTCGTACAGATACATTACCTGTCTGTGTAATGGGGACGTAACAGTCACTACGCTAGCGAACAAGCTTCCCACCAAGGCAATTGAGTCCAATTTATGGTGAGCTCACACCCAATTTTCACATTTAGAAAACCAGACAGATACTGATGGCTGACAGAATTTCCTGATTCCCATTTCCCTCTCTCTTGCATTCCATCACTGAGCCACCTTATTCTCATTTAACTCACCTAAAATCAATTGTCTGTGTCATCAGAGCAATTGGCAAACAACCTTACTTGGATCTGCTGAGGGTAGCCATGAAGATCCCATTTATACCGTATTTGCAGGCATATAAGAACAATTTTTACATATTTCGGGCCCTTAAAACTTAATACTCGTCATATCCAGGTACAAAAATTTTTGGTAACCCAAAAATTGCTTGAAATTTAAGTTTTAAATTGTCAATTTCAATGTCACTAATATTAAATTATATTACATAATTTATTATGTGCTGCTGGCACCTTTTCCACTATACTTAGTGGTGCCACCTGCAACATCGGTCTCCACATCCTCGCATGCAATCTCTCCTTCCTTCTCATGTTTCCCTTCTTTGATCCCCCTTCTCCTTGTGTGTGTACATTTTCATTCTGCAGGTCTATCCAGTGCTTACAATGTAAGGCATCGGCCTCGCGGGGTCTCCGCTCTTGACACCTGTTCTGAACCATCTGAGTTCCTTCTACAGTATGGGGCATCAAATGTTGTACAGTGAGCATAAGTGATCATGTTGGTGGTATGCCAGTAGTTGTGTGCAGGTAGTTTTTTAATTATTGCGGCATGGCGTAACTTGTGCTTGGGACGTGCTGTTAAGTAGTGGTTTTTCGAAATTCATGTTTTGGTCACCATTCAAATTTATGTTTGGGTTTAACATGAGTCGCTTCACTGCAGTAGCATTTTATTTTAATGTCTAGGGATTGTGTGTATATTTTTTGTGTGGCAGCCCCATTTCTTGCGTCAGAGTTTTGCCGATATTAATAACGGTCATTTTTTTGATGATGCGGGACATGACACTCATGGCCCAGTTTAATTCAGAATAGGGTGCTTCCCGGCAACATAATTTTAATTTATTTTTGGTGCTACATGCTCAAGAACGTTATCAATAAATTTCAATATTTTTTTGACATGTTCTGTAATTTTAATTATTGTGATGGCTATGTTCAGGACTATTAGCTGACCCTCTTTTAATTTTGGTTTTTTTTTTTTTTTTTTTTTTTTTTTCCAGTCTTATAAAATGTATTTAATTGCCATTTAATTTTTATGGGATTTTTTAATCTAAGTATTGTTCAACTGAGACATACTTTTGATACTCTTTTCAGAAAATGTACTGTTTCATTGTGGTTGAATTTTTGCAGAAACCCAAGAGAACAATGTAAAATAAAACTGTTTTTTTTTTTAATGTGAGTGAGTGTTAAGATTATAAGTGAAGTCATCACAATAAGACTTAAAAATAACATTTTCTCACAACTTCACATGAAAACTAACACAAATGCATATTCTGTGTTACAAAATGGCAGCTTGAATAGGTTGATAAATAGACCTAAATGAGACCATCTGCCATATTGAAAACTGTGACACATAGTAGCAGAATTCTCATCATAACTAAAATATTAACCTTGATGCGTGACACCTCAGGGCTAACAAGGTCGTCACTACGTTAAGGAGGTTGGCTTTGTCGGGTGCTAAGCCAGGCGCACCCTTCTGTTGGGAATTATGGATTTCTCTCTTGGTCCTTGCACAGCACTCGTGCTCGTCCTGTGTAGAGGAATGGCCTGCTAGCTTTGCGGCAAGGCACAAAACCAGGCTCAGTGAGAGTGATCTTTAAGTGATACACATGGGCGATGCATAACCTCTAGCGGTGGTTTGACTTGGGACAACTCTGACTCATATGAGTGTGAACTGGATTGATTTGCGGTCAATGGCTCAAAGGTGGTGATGGGCGGCTGTGTTAGGCTCCACTGGTTCTACTCCCCTGTAGTATGAGTTGGTGAGTCTCAAGGACTGGTCCTGTCTGTTTAAGAAGGCTGTGAATCACGGGCGTGCTTCTCCGCTTAGATGGATGGGGTCCTTGAAGACGTCTGAGATCTCTGGTACGACTGGAAGCTGGAGTTGGCGCAATACTTGGGCTTAATCCTTGGGGGAAAGTTGGTGAGCATAGCGATGAGGAGTGGGGTAAGCTCCTACAAGCACCCAGAGGCAGTTAGCACCTATTTGACTTTCTCTTGGATACCACTCCTATGGGCATAGGGCATTTGGACTAAGTCACACACCTCACGTCCATGAAGCGACTGCAGGTGGTGTGTGGTCTTAACTGGTGTACAACCAAGTGTAGCATCTGCCGACTCAAGCGGACACCCAATCTCAGTACTCGGTGCCTAAACGTAATGAGCACTGAGAGTCAGGCCTCGCCACTGACAGTCTCTGCACGTGAGTTAGTGTCTCCAGTGGGACAGTCTACCCACACACAGTGAAAACTATCTTCGGTGCTGAAACATGGTGTAGATAGAAAGCAGCTGAGGGAACTAAGTACCTAGTGTCGGGGCTCTACCATTTTGAACTCCGTGGAGTGCAGAATGGGTGGCTCTCCAAGGTGCGTATGGGTATTTGACTGGTGTGCATGGTTCGTAAGAGTAATTTCCCGAGTCACCCAGTCACCTGCAATCCCTTAAGCAGTATGATGTCCACTGGGAGAGGTTCTATGCTACGGGAAAGGATACCCTTGAGTTGGTAAAACGGATGTTCATTCTGTTTAACAGGAAGTAAACAGTGTGGTGTCGCAAGACCCAATTAACATTTTTTTCTAAATCTTAGTCGCCTAAAACCATGACTTGCCTTATATGCTGAGTCATCTATTCAAGTAAATACAGTAATTGGAGGGTTCAGAAAACATGAAGACCAAGTGCAATTGACGCCGTGGGGTGAGACACGAGACGAACGATGACACAATTACTTACTGATGATATGGGCGCCAGCGGTGCTTCCCAATCACCGCAAAGTTGAGACTCAGGGTTCTCAGGGATGCTGTGGGTTCTGTGTATCCATCTCACCCGAGCGTACTTACAAACACGTTGGCAATCCTAAATTTATACTAAACATTTTAACACTTTGAAAAAGATACACATGTGGCTAGGACACTGTCACTACAAATGAAAGAAGATGGGTCACTGTAATACCTGTTTTATTTATACCATTCGTACAAATCAACGTGGTATTAAATTAATGATACACTTGATCGAGTCTAGCTAACTCCGCTTGGGTGCTCCCCAGCACACGCCTAAATGAATGATCTCACCTCGGTGTATGAAAACACAATCTTTATAAGGGAAGAGAGTCGACAGCTGCTAGGGTGGACTGACGATTTTCCCCGAAGATAGGACACTGTAAATTTCAAAATGAAGCACTTGATGATACATTAACATGTGTGAATATGTGGCATCACTAACGCAAACTCGTCTGGGCTCGCCCATCAGCATGTGGGTAGGGTGGTGACGGCCTATACACAGAGCCGGCTAGGATGAAAGTAATATCACTGTACACAAATTACAAAATTAGATGAATTGCATAAAGACCTTTAAAAGATGATGGGGCACGAGATGAGTAGTTACAATAAACACTCACATGTGTGAAAACAAGTTTATATGGCGCGGATGCCGCTTGATAAAGTTTGTAGCGGATCACATGGTGCAGGTGAAATTGCAATATTTCTTCATGGAAACTGCAAATTAAAATCCAACAAAATATTATTCTGGTAGAGAAAATTATTCTCTTTGCAATTACAGTGGTTACAGGCGTGTAGAATACCTGATGGTGGAAAAAGCAAACATTAAGGTGACCTCATGGTCAAACACAAAAAACATCAATCACATGAAAAAATACATTGAACCCTGAATAAAATTGACATAGAACCCTGAAATAAATTATAGCGCACATGGTTTTACACAAATAAACTCTCAAAGCACAAGGATGGCGCAGACATGGACTTGGTGGCGATTAGCCACGTGGTTGTACGTGATGTTGCCGTAAAATATCCAAACATGAAAAATACCCTCAAATACATACATAAAATTAAAGCCCTTAAAATTGCACGCAGCAATAAAACAGAAATTACAATAAAATGCCTTTAGCAAAAGCAGATAGCGCCTGATTCAAGTTTCACGGGTCGCATGACCTCTCCGACATCTTTCTCCTCGATTATGTTGAAAGTGCCACAAGGGCGAAATAAATTAGTTAAGCGGAAGCATAATGCTGGGGAAATGTCTGGCAAGACATACGCACGCAAAGGTTGACCGGTATACTAAAAGTGCTATTGAAATCTACATCAGTGAACAAAATGTTGTAGTGTGTATGTGACAGTGTCTTACCTCGCCAGCTCTCCTAGACAGACTGCCCAGAGGCAAGCGTCGCACGGACCTACCATGGCCAACTACGGGGTTCACATACGCGGAAGTGCTGTGCATGCGAGTACACTTTTATATACTTTGAAAATAAAATTGGCACAAATAAATTAAATATTGTTTTACATTTTATAATTTTCTTGTGAATTTTCTGTACTATCTCATGTCTCTTTATGACAGCGTTCACGTCGTAATATTAGTGTTCTTAATCTCCGTGCAGTGCACACTTTGAATTTAATTACCAACCATTTTTTAAATAACAACAAACATTTAAAACACTGTAAGACATATCAAACCCTGAAAATAAAAATACAAGACACATTTTACACTGCAAAAAATAATATTCATTATGTCAAAGTTCAAAAATATTAGCCTCTATGTACACGTGACACGTGCGTGGTGAGTGCCATCATGTCTCTAGCACCGCTGGCTGTTAGCTGGCGTCACATTTTTTAAAATCACTTATAAAACTCAATAAGGAAATAATTCAAGCAGAAATTTGACTATGATCAGAACTTAAATTTAAATACCAAAAATAACTAAATGTGGAGTTTAAATTATACATGGTCACATGAAATAAATTATGCATTATTAATTTGAAAGTTTATGTTTCTTGTTAAATTAACTTCGTGGACTTTATTTAATTGTGCACTAAACCCTCCATATACAAAACAAAAAAATTATTTTTGCTGTGGAGGCAGAGAAAAACAGGAAAGTAATGTTAAGCACAAGAAATCTGGCTGCAAGCACTCACCAAAGTTTTATATAACTAAAACTAAATCAATAGTCAACCTTGTCAAGAATTTTCCCCATCTTCTCCTCATCCCTTCCGGACATGCAGATGAGCCTGGGTATACCATCAATACAGTTGCCATCCGATGGTTTCTGTTTACTGAGAGGCTGTAGCACAACATGTCCATAGTTTCCTAAAGTATCCATTATATTTATTGCAGCATACTTGGGCTCCCACTTTGTGTTTTCACTGACAATCTGAAATGCATAAAATCTTTACAAATTTACACAAAACTGAAATTTTTATGCTATTATGAAAATTCTGTTTTGTTTATTAAATAACTTTATGCCTGTCAAAGTTAGATTTCAGGAAAAAAAAAAATTATATAGCCAATTTTAAAGCGTATGTGACGGAAAGGGTTATAGTTTGACACATGGTGGATTTTACACAGAATAAGTATATATTTTCACAAACTTACATATTAATGAATATGTTGTTTATTGGATACTTATTGCCCAAAGTCCCATGTTTACCGTCTTGTGAGACATTTTATTTACAAATATTTAATTTCCCTACTGGTTGTTGTAATATATTTTGCTGCCACCAGTAATTAGAAATTATTTTTGTTACTTTATTGATGTAAGACTAGGTTTGTGTATATGTCTTACACTGTAAAGAAGACAGAAAACATAAGTACTCACAGTATGGTACTAGGGGTGTGTGGGATCCTGATTTTCGGGAAATATTTTGAGAAAATTTTTCCATTTTCCCTTCGGGCGGGAAAAATTTTTTCCCGAGAATCTAGGGTTGGATTTTTTACAGTTAAACCTAAATTTGACACAAATTTTGATGCAGTAAGCATAAGCAGAAAAGAAACATTTCAATATAACTTACGAATATACTTGAAGAGCGCATAAGAAAAGGTTAAAGCCGTATCCGAAATGTCAAAATTTGGGGAATTAGGGTTTTGGAATTTAGAGTGGATGGTTTCTAACGGCTTGTAACAGTGCTACATGTGACAAAGTTGGAAACTACAGGACCGGCGTTATAATTAATTCACATTAACGCCGATAAATAATTTCAATTTTTTTATATTTTCTCGTCAGTTACACACTTTACATCAGTTATAAAATTGCTTTACGTGCATAAACGTAAATTAAAAATGTAAATACGTAGTTGCAAGTTCATCAACCTCTGTATTACCTACTGCAGCATACAAAATGGGGTGCGTTCCAGTTTACGCTCGCAAGCAAGATATCGCAAGTTCTTTTAAATCAAGGTAACTTATAGTACACGAAAAGTGCCCCGTTTGTGTTTTTGTTATATTGGTGGAGTCGATAACGCAATATACATCAATCGTCATCGCCAGTTATTTTTCCATTCTTAACCTAAAATTCACAGTTGAAATTTTTTATTTGTATTAGTGCTTTTAGAGTAAACCTTTGGACTGGATCGAACTCGGATTGGAATCACTTTGTAGCGAACTCATAGTGAACTCGTATCGACAGTAAGTGTTTAAGGTAAAGTTTCAAACGTGGACTTAAGTGTAAACAAGATTGAATGCGGATTGAAATGGGATAGAAGCACTCGATTGGCAACTGGCAGAACTATAAAACGAACATAATATAAAATGAATTTCGCATATTTCTCCGTCCAAATATTTCTCAGTTCCTTCGTGGCCATTTATTTTTTGCTTCACTTCCAAAAAAACACTTATTTTGCTAGTCTCAGAATTATTCTAACCTTTTACATAACCAAATTAACAAGTCAATATGGCGGGCACTTCTTTTTTGTTCTACTTTCAGTTCGATCAGTGTTTATAGTAACATTTGAATCCAGATTCTACATTCCAGTCCACCTCGACAACTGAACTGGATTATCTCACTCCACTCCTACTTCAGTCCAGTACGGATGTGTTTATACTAACATTTCAATCTGGATTCTTCAGTTCACTCCAGGTTCAATCCAGATATAAAAGTTACCGTAAACGCACTATATAATTTTTTACAAAATCCAACCTGTTTGAGGTAAACAAAAAAGTGTGATAAATGTCTGAAACAAAGCAATCAATTTGGAACTTCTACGACAGAAGTGGTGATAAACTACTGTATCTGCAAGATGCAAAGTGTGTGCAAAAAGTATGAAAACCAACTTTGGCAGTACGTCGGGATTAATCAGACATTTAGCTCAGCATCCTTCAACCAAGTTAAAATACGAGTCATTTCAGGGCAACAAGAAAAATGATGTTCCATCATATGTTGCCTCAAGCTCCAAACAGATGCGGATAGAAGATACATACAAATGGCCATCAAATCACCCAAAGGCAAAAATTTTAACAAGGAACATAACAGAATGGATGGCCGATGCAATGTTGCCATATAGTGTTGTGGAAAATCCACATTTCAAAAAGCTCATGCACACAGCTCAACCACTTTACACAGTACCTTCCCAAACCACATTTTCCAGGACAGAAATTCCCACTTTGTATCGGACGGTAAAACAAAATATATCAGAAGAAATTTCTCAAGCCATTGCTGGCGCTGAAATCAGGTCTGTTTCATGGACATCTCGAAGCAGTGACTCCTTTTTGTCAATCACATGTCATTTTGTCAAAAACTTTACTCTGAAGAAGTACTGCCTAGGTTTCCCAGAAAGTCATACAGCCATTGCAATAGGTGAAAAGTTGTGCAACAGTTTGGCAGAATGGAATATGTTGCAGCTCAGTAGTGAAAATATCCCAATGTACATTATAACCGACAATGCTAGAAATATTACTTTGGCCTCAAGTTTATGCAAAGCACCTTTAATTCATTTGAGGTGTTTTGCACACACCCTCCAGCTGGCTCTAGGAGATGCAAAGAGAAGTACTGAAGGTTTGGGGCTGCTGATAAAGAAAGTTTGCTCTATTGTTGGGCAATATAAACACAGTGATTAAGCAACGGCAGAATTCCAGAAAATTTAAGCCATTATGGGGTTGCCAGATTTACAGTTAATCCAAGACTGTACAACAAGGAGGAATTCAGAATACCTAATGCTTGAAAGGTTACTGAAAAACAAATCTGTACTCGTACAACACTTGCCATGCTTGAATATTGATAATTTGACCATAAGTGAATGGCGACTTGAAAGATATGTAAACATTTTGCAGCCTCTTCATGAAGCTATTGTTGAACTTTGTGGCGACAAGACTCCTACCGCATCAATAGTGATTCCAGTTCTGTTTGCTACTGAATCTTGCTTACAAAACTATAATGAAATTCATGCTGGTGAAACTGGTTCTGGTGTTACCTTTTCAAAAGCACTTCTGTTGCCACTGAAGGCACAATTTCCTCTTTATCTAAAACAGGAGCCTTACCTAACAGCGATGCTTCTTGATCCTCGTTTCAAGGCAATGATTGTGTCACAAGATGAAAATCATGCTACAGCATACATTTCAAAATTTGCCAAAAGAAGACAAGAAACCAGGTAACAATTTGTTTTCATAAAACTTCTAAAACTGATGTTCAATTTTAAAATTTTGCAATCACTGTAGCTCCTTATCAGTAACTTATTTTGACCATTGGCTTTGTCAGCTTTGATTAGTTTTGTTTATTAAATTTAAACATTTCAAAAATAATATTCTAGGTTACACAATTTCTCATTTTTATCCTGAAGTAAGAATGTTTTACAATTATTGATGTGCTACAGTAATTTTGATTTATATTTTTCCAGTTAAACAACATGCTCAGCCAGAAACATCCTCCACATCCTTCTGGCATGCCTTCAACAGTTTAGCTGCAGGCTCCCATGCCCAACAAAATACAGAAATCTCTTCGTATTTTAACATGCCACTATTAAAAAGAGAAAAAATCCATTAGATTGGTGGAAAGAAAATATAGTTGCTCTGCCAAAACTGAGCAAGCTTGCAGTGGGGTACTTGGGAATCCTCGCTACTGAGGCTGCCAGTGAACATGTTTTCTCTAGTGCTGGAAACATTGTTTCTTTAAATGAGAAACATTGACAATGCAGCATGTAGAAAAATTAATGTTTTTACATGAAAACCAATGCTTTTTTTAAATAAAATTATGTTGTATGAGTCACATTATGTATTTTTGTCATAATAGACACATTGTTGGTGTATTTTAATTTAATGTTATAATTAGGCTAAATGTTTTTTTTTAACTCGTGATATTCTCAACTAAATTATATTCTGATGTTGCAGTGTCAAAATCTAAATACAAATTGATTACTTTTGTAATTGCGTCAGGTAGAAATTTTTTCCCATTTCTTCCCGATTTCCCGAGTGGAAAATTTTTTCCCGTCCAAATTTTTCCCGAAGGCCAATTTTGCTTTCCCGCACACCCCTACGTGGTACTCATAGAGTTACAAACACACACAAAAGTCGGGCGAACACATTTTCCTCGCAGATTCATGGTCACAATGTTTCACTGACTGGGCCATCTTCTTCATGCAGCGTGTGGTGGTACGCTGCAGTCTGTTGAGCGGATGTTGAAAAACAGAGAACCTAGTGGCCAGGAGGAAAATTAGGGGGAGGTGGAAGTGAAGAAGAGTGAAGAAATATGGACGGCTTCTAACATTGATGTCTTGAGAGCCGATGAGGGTGATTGTGGTGAAAATGGAACATCACTGGAATGAAAGGGCGAGGGAAACAGGAGATCCCCGAGAAAACCCGCCGACCAACGGCATCGTCCAGCAAGGGTGAGGTGGAAAATATTAATTGAGTCAGAGGGGTTATCTTATGTTTCAGCCAGGTAGCTATCTGAATTTGGTGTTGTATTGGCAGGCCAGTTCCCAGCGACACAGTTCTGCATTATTATTATTATAAGGTGGTAGAACCCTCGCCAATTTCATTCCTGTTACACAACCAGAGTAGGTGGGCCCTACCACCATCCAACAACAGTGCAGAACTGTGTCGCCTGGAATTACCCCACCAATACATCACCAAATCCAGACAGCCACCTGGCTGAAACATAAGATAACCCCTCTGACTCAATTCAAATTTTCCACCTCACCCTAATTTGCCTCCTGGTCACTACATTCACTGCCACTCAACAGACTGCAGTGTACCACCACTCTCTAGCTGAAGAAGATGGTCCAGTCAGTGAAACAATGTGACTGTGTATCAGCGTGGAAAATATGCTTGTCCCACTTTTTTGTGCATTTGTGAATGTCTATGAGTACCATCCTATGAGTACTTATGTTTTCTGTCTCCTTTTTACAATGTAATCTGTAGTCTAGCAGCCTATTCTTGCCATGTCTCTTTATGTGGGGGCCATGGTGGTGTAGTGGTTAGACTACTCGCCTCCAACCTCGGCGAACCAAGCTCGATCCCTGGCGGGGTCACTCCCGGATCATCACATGTGAGAATTGTGGCAAACGATGCAGCTGATCGGAGATTTTTCTCAAGGATGTCCCATTTCCCCTATCCTTTCATTCTGGTGCTGCTCCATACTCACCTCGCTTCACCCTCATTAACTCTCATGTTAAGAGCTGTCAAATCTCTTCACTCACTCATTCTGTTTATGTAGCTGGTTACATACATATTATGAACAAGTCCATAAAAATGTTACTTTCAAATGAAACTCTGTTGAGATTGAGAGCCTACAAAAGATGACTATCAAAACATTGTGTTCAATAACACAGGAGATACTTTTGGGCTTTTATCTACTCGTTTTAATAGTCACACCAGAGAGTGGTATTTATACAATTTGCTGCATTTTTAATAATGATGGCAGCCAACATATGTGTGCAATTTTGCTGTAAAATGTTGCTGTTTTGGGTTTATTTTGTGAATATAAGATGAGCACAAAAAAAAAAAAAAAGTAATTTATGAATGGTAGCAAATTTTCAATTGCTGCACACAATAGGGCCACTGCCACAACACTTAACATTAGTATACACTACAAATGGGGTTGATGGAAATAAATAACAATGAAGGAATGTCTAACAATTCCAACACCTCAAAATAGCATGGCTAAGAATTTCTATGTTTGTCTCACATCTTTTTCACCTGAAATGGCTGAAGATGATATAATATAATTTCCATATACACAAATTCTCATAAAAGTTAAGAGCTAGCACAATTTATAGGTTGTTCACGATTAAATGAGCACTTTTGAAAGACCTGTTACGATCTACTTGTATGCACATTGTGTATTCTTCAGCCTTAGGCAAAATTAACACATTGCTATGGGCCTCATCACTTTATTCATGCGTTGGTCAAGTGCAACTGTAAAATTATTAGCAACAAACGGTTACCTGTCACTCTTTATTTGACGTTAAGATATGGAACTACTTTCAATTTATCATTACCAACTTTACTGGGCTCATGTCACTCTTTTTGTACGTTAAAATATATGCAGGTAGAGAAAGTGACTTTTTCTAAGGTTGATTTCAAAAGTGCTCACTTTATCATTACATACAATTAAATGTGAAGTAAAGCAAACTGCTATTGTATTTTAATTTATATATACCAATTAAATAAAAATGAATTTACTTAATTTGATAAACTTTTTTATTAATGACCTGGATTTTCAAGTAACCCAAGTCACCATACAATTATATTTTTTGTTTAGTACCTTGTGCCAAAATACCTTTTCAATATATTGAAGAAAATATTTATATTAGAAATTATGCCATCCCACAAGACCCACTATCTCTAGCTGGACCCTCGCACGTAGGCATGGGTGCAGCCAGAATTTCAATCAGAGAGAAGCAAAAATTAACTTTTAGGGAAAAGTTATTAATTTTAACCAGCTTGTTGAATTTATTTAATGGATTCAAGTTTACTCGAAAACAATTTATATTTGTTTGTGGATGGAAAGACAAATGACATTCATCTCTTAAAAATTTACCTCATGATACTTATAATTTGTTTCTTGTCTTACAAGGGGAAATCACGTTCCTGACTACTCCCATACAAATGGGTCTGAATAATGTAACTTAGCTGTTGCACCAAAGCACATTTAGCAAGTAAGATAGGTATGCTCTTGGTTACCCAATTCCCCTAGCCTTTCACCCATCTTCCAGGGCATAAGAGGAGAAGAGATGTGAACCACAGTACAACATACCCTCCACATGCAAGGTTAACTTGTACACTTGTCCACATCACTACTTACAACTACTCAAGTTACTTAGATACCAACACAATTTAGAGCATTCAACATAAACCCATATGCCCAAGAATAACAAGAAAAATAGAATCCAATGTTTTGAACAATTGGGTTTGAGTGCATTACATGTCTGAAACAGCACCCAGTCAGTTATCATAGTTTTAGCTTCCAGTCTCATAACACTACATATAAATGTGTGGGCATATGAGAGCTCAATGGTGGCCAGGGTACAGTCCTCCAAAGCTCACTCTATGAGGCTCTGTCACTGAGACTTATATGAGGTTCACTGTTTGTTTGCAATGGCTGTATGACATGTGCTCGCGTCCCTCACCTCCTACACTGTTTGCCCGGCCGCACAGCAGCCAGCGCAGCATGCATCTGCACCCTACCTAGCGTGTGAATGTGTAGTGCGACCATACATCAGTACATCCAGTGCAGTGCATCAAGCCCATGAGTACCCATGCCATGAGTACCCATGTGCCATGCAGAGTCATGCACCCAGTGTCATGCAGTGTAGTGCAGTGTATGGAAATAGAATAGGGCCAGCACCATAGGGCTTAACGGCGACTGCCGAGAGGACCCTTATAAAAGAGGAGAGCAAGGACACCCCTTAAAAGTGTCCTCAACAAATATTGTGCCATGCGAAGGATTTTTAATAAATATTGTTGTTTCATCATCTCACGTGTTTCACATTCAACTCATTCATTATTTGTGCAAGTGTTGTTATTTTGTGTTACCAATATGCTAGAGATATTATGTCAGTAATTTTAGCACCAGGTAAGCAAGTTTGAGTGTTAATTATGTGTTTATAGCAAGAGTGCAAGGAAATAGTTCCAGCTTGGCATGCCAACCCCCACTCCATCAGGTTCAGGCACCAAGCTGGAGCATCAGTAGCATCTCGATCATACAAGGGCACGGCTGCGGTCACGTTCCGGGGGCAAGCACCGTTTTCGCACCAACCATGTTCATTACAATAATCAATGTAATTTGTGGAACCTTTCTGTTTTATCGCCCCGGAGACGCCTGCCCTTCTCCCCTGGAGTTTGCATTGCCCAGAGGAGCATAACTATATTTCACCATAAATGCTTTTGTTGGCTTTGCGCCAATTTGTACCATATTGCCCAGGCCGGCAGGCTGTGCCCTTCATCACTGCAAATTGTTTCTGCAAAAAAAAAAGTTTTTTGTCATGCTGAATATACATGTGGAATGAACGCCAGTGTATCATTTAGTTGTGTCTAGCCTCATGGCTCTTCAGGGCATGGGTCCTTATAATACCCATTCCAGTGCAACATATCTCTTTTTATTATTTGGAAGTTTTAATCAATATGATATTTCGCAATGTGTGTGTGCTCTAAGCAGTTATGCAAAGTCTCAATGGCATATGACCAGCCGAAATAGGTCACCGTTCAGGAAACCATTTGATGCAAGTTTTAATTACTTTCATTAATTATGTCATGTAATTAATCCAGCTTCGTTAAGGCATGTGGTCAGCCCTGATAGACCACCAGTTCGGAACCACGTTATGCCAGAGCTGTAGGTACAGTAAATGATAGGGGAAGCAGGTATTAACAGCAGAGAATTTCATCCAGGGGAACGGTCCACAGCACCCTGAAATCACCCAGTCTCCAGCTCCAACATCATTGATGCTACCTTCGAGCATGTATGGCATCTGGCTGGGTAACACCAACAAAACACCTAACTAAAACTTTCCACTGCCCCTGAAACCTCACCTACCGCCTTTCCTATGACAATTGACCCAGTCTCGCCTAGCCTCATGGCGTCATGTAAATGTTAGGGATACGAGTTTGCAGATTCCCGAGTACTGTACGTATAGAGGAATAGGGATTTGCACAGTTGATGTAGGGTCATCAGGTGGAATATCTTCAGTTTGCACAAAATTTTTATTGATAGCATTTTGTTGCACAATATACCAGAAATTACCCAAAACCAGTGGTCCTCTACCTAGTAGACAATGTTGCCAGAACAGCTACAGTAAATTCCACAAAAGGTGCTTATTCTTTTTCTATAGTTAATGAACATGTTAATTTTGTGTACTTTAATATCAACATTTCTGTCAAATTATAGTACTTTATACTATATTAACTGAGACTTTTGTATAGTAAGTAATTAAATGTCATTTTAATGCAATAAAATTTTTACTTTAGTAAAGAACAAAAATCATACAATTTTCAACTACTTATAAGATAGTAGGGCATACTGCACTATGTACCTGAAGCTTTTCCTCTGCCAGAGCTTGGATGTGGGGCACTGAGGGCCGGTACTCGAGGTTCGCAGGGATTACTCCTTTCTTCATGGCAATCAGCACTTTGGCGATGGAGCTTAGAGTTGAGGAAGCATTGGTGTTACCCATATTTGACTTAACTGAACCAACGAGAAGTGGAGCTCTTCTCTTACTGAGTATTGCTTTATCTATTGCTTCAATTTCTGCTTCCTCTAATAACTAAAACATGAACAAATTGTTTATCACGAAGCTTACGCTTATACATACAAACTAGTACAAATTTAAAACTTATGCACAAATATAGGAACTACAGGTAGTAAATATTTGAAACTCAGAGCAGATTCCTGCTGTGAAAGAGCATTAAATATTTCACCAGGACCAGGGTTAAGATCCTCTTGAAATGCCACTTTACTAAAAAAAACAACTTTAATTAAGTTATGTTTCCCCACAAGGAAAATGTTAGATTCAGTACCCAGGCATCCCAAAATGTACCATGCACCCAAGGGGTTTTTTTTTTTTTTTTTTTTTTTTTTTCCAGCAGAATTTGTATATTGAATGTTGCAATATTTAATTTGTAAAAATTGTATCTCATAAACACACTTGATGATTCACTCTGCCCATAGTCATTATATTTTTTCCATTATTTTTATCTTATTTCCATTGTGAATTTTCTGACTGAGCATCTTTTTCACTCCCAGACTGACATTATGTCTGTAGATGTGATTACACATTATTATTTTTTTACTGTTCTATTCGTTAACCGTTCACTTCTCTGCAGGATCTTGGGCATCGCTTTTGGTAGCAGCAAATCAGGCACCACATAATTTTCCTTGATTCTATTTTTAGATCTCCGCAGCAAGCAAAAACGGTTTTAACATTGTGTTTAATTTGTTCAAAATGTACCAGTATATTAAAATTTTAATATTCACTGCACCATTTTTTTTTACCTACACAGAAATAAAGGCCACACATTTGTTATGTCTATAGGTGTACAAGATCTTGGTGTAAAGTTTCCGGTTGGGCTTTTGTAAATACAATATGGGCGTGTTCAGCACAAATACTGCAGAAATTAACTTCATAACTTTTGTTCTTTATGCAAAACAACAATTTTTTGCAACTTTTACAAAGTCACTGATTGACAAATATATAACAAAACTCCCTGCAAGACTATTTCTTTCTTGTGGCTTATTGCAGGCAGTCAGGAGCCAGCCAGTACCCCAATTGACATCACAGCAGGCACGTACCGAAACTGCTCTTTGAAATGGCAAATTATCCCACTACCTCTTCCTTTAGTTTCCTTGATTTTCTATGGAATTTTTCATATAGGGTTGGTTAGCAAGGAACAGAAAAAAAACAACACTGCTATATTAAATCTTTGACTTTATGAAGTTTGTTTGCAGTGCCTCATCCTCCACCTGAGACAAAGATGATGCTGAGTACCTACATTCTGACTACATTCTGACTTCAGAGAACATTCTCCACACACCTGTAAGAGAGCCCTAGCGGCATAACACTAGCTCGTAACGTACTCATTAAGAAAGAAAAGTTTAGCTCCTTATTATTCATATGATATGAATATGAAAGGCTAGCAATCACAGTCATTTGAGTTCAATTAACCAATATCATCAGACTTTAGCAGCCCATATATGGATTTTATTTAACGTTGAGACGGAGTGTGCAATTTTGTGATAATTTCTAGACCAAAATATACCAAAAGTCTAATTTTATATTTAGAGCAGACTGCCTCCAGACCTCTTGAGATTATGAATCTTACTGCTCATTAACAATTGAAAGTTAGGCCAAAATTTTGCAGGGAATTCCAAAACTTCATTGCTCGACAAAAAATATTTCCCCACCCCAGGTGACCAGGCATTTGTGTTGCATTTTTTGTTGTATTGAAAACTATAGACAAAGAAATAACATAATTTCACCAACAATTTGCTATCATGCAAATAGACCTATTTGTTGTCAATTTTTATGAACTTAAATATTTTTTTAACAAAATATAAGTACATAATTTTCTATACATGAAGTTTCACGAATCATAAATTTATGTTTTTATGAGACTGTTAGTGTAGGTTACGTATGAAGACTGTTTGTATTGCGTATTTCTGTGTTATGAAGTTGGTAACTGTGTGCCACAAGGTAGGTTAGATTATGTTGATGTATGTGGAGAAGCTGGCAAGACAATAGAGGCCAGTTGTGAACATTGGCGAACTGCATGTGGACTGGTGACACCCAGTCTGGTAGTAATGGGTTTAGGACATAAAACTATTAAATCCTGGGGCAACTAGATTCTTGCTTCAAATCCTGAACAAGTTATGAATTTGTATGTAATTTTCAGCTGTAACTTTAATTTTGTTTTAGCATGTAACAACTTTCTTCATCCCACATCATCACTTCGCCAAAAAAAAAAAAAAAAAAAAAACCACCACACCTTTTAAAAATTGGGTGTTAATAAATGCCAAGAAAAATAATACACAAGCTGCAAGGACAAAACATTTGTGTTTTAAATGAATGTATAATTTACTAATCAAGTATAACAGCACCTTAATCCCTAAGGAGTTCATTTCCAAGTAGCTGATATCTGCAGGGTCAATGCGACACTTCTCGTAGAACCGCTGGAGGAGTTGAAGCATAGGTTCAGTCATTGGTCTCACCAAACCAGAGTTTCTGTTGCCATAGCAAATGTAGTCTGTGTGAGCCACTGATGCATAAATTCTCTTGGCCTTGCTCGCTCTCTGAAGATACATTGCAATACATGCATTACTTCTGGCATATTCATTTCCTGGAGAAAAAAAAAACAATTGGTTTAGTAAATTGTTTCTCTCATAAATATTAACAGAGAATGCAGCCAGTAGGTTTTCAGAAATAAATGGCCATTTATGTATCTCACATGACTAATACGATTTTGGATGGAATACACATACATATCTGCTCCAATCAAAACAGTCACTGTCTACAGTGATACACCTCTGCCAACAATTATCAAGCCTCTCAATCAAATCCTGAAAATATTGTCTCCCATGGGACAAGGAAGTCCCACAAGACACTTCCTGTACTTTCTCTGTTTTTGAACACCCCGTCCTTCAGAAAGTGACTGACAGATGTATCCTCAGTAGAACCCAGCACAATCAATGAGTATCTACAAGTGTTTAATTTTTTTGTTTTCACCATCAAGTTATCACCAAGGGCCCTATAAGGCCTTGCCCACAATAGCTAGTCTGCGGACCTACTTCTTCCACGGACACATGTCTCAACATGCATGTCTACAATTACAACGTCCAAAGTTAAGCTTTCAGATACTGGCATCAGAGTGCACCAAATGCGGCGCTGCCTGAAGCTAAGCTTTCAGACACTGATACTAAGAGTGCACTCAGATCAGCTCATCAATAAATTGTACGTGATTACTCATAAATACTGATACTATTTGTAGCTTATTTTATTTTGTTTTCTAATTGGAGTTATGCGAGTGAGCACGTTTTGATTTTGCTTTAATCTAACTTTATTTGGATTTTTTTTCTCAAGTCAGTACATCTTTGTATTTTTATTTATTAAAGTTTTGTTTTTGTGGCTGCGAGGTGGAATATTATGTTTTTGAACAAATAGTGTGTTTTAAATTTTCAATCTTAACGCTTCAATATCATTACAGCAATATTTACTTTTCCCATTTGCGCACAATAAAAATGTAAACCAAATACACAATTTGGAACACGTTTGCGCGTGCGTCCATGGATGAAAATTGAAGTTCGTGAATGATCTTGCGACACAGGACCTTGGGACATTGGGATGCAAGCTGTGACATCAGATGGTCATGTGCACCAATCAGCAGTTAAGCATCTACGTACCATAGTCCATGTACCAGCTACTGTGGACAAAGCCTAAATGTCCCACACGGTTCCTACCACATCAGCTAGCCTCATGTTAATCAATTGGCAACACACGCACTGCCAAACTACACCTTTAAGTGCATGCAGTAGTGAAACATGTAACGGGACAACATCCATCGCTGTCCACCACATTAACAGCAAAACCTTGAGTGGTGTCAAACTTGGTTTTGGAAAGTGTTCAAGTATTTCACTGATATCCAGCAACTTCCCAATTTGCTTATGATTATCATACAGGATCCACATATCGCACATAACAGTACACTTGAATAAAGGCTCATTGTGGTGAAGAACCAATATGTTACTGCCAATATCCAGCCCCTGTTGTTTGTGATGCTCTGTCAGTTTATGTGGTACCCATGTATCTTCCCCATCCCCCTTCCCCAATGTGTAAATGGTCAGAAATTGTTGACAGGAAATACTGAACTGTCTGACAAATTCTGTAATGATGTGTGTTGTTTATTTGCCCCATACATGCTTTTAAGGCATAATACTGTAATATATCCATGACTTATATTTTCCACCTTCCTCAACTTAGAGACTCTGATTAATGGTACAAAATTTTTTAAACCAGACATGCATTTTCCACTCCTAAGTTTAGTCAATGCCCCAAGCACTCACAACATTATGGCATGTTTTTGCCCCTGGATATCTTAGTATGAACTGACACAACAAAATAACACACAAATCATGCTGTGACAACACGTTACACAGAACACTGTAACACTTAATGCGACAACCCGTAGCTACACTGCAAATGGCACCTTCTTGCTACTGACTAACCTTAAATACTTAGGTGTTATGGTTCCATCAACCCTGTACAAGAGGAGTTAGGTAGAGTTTGATGCAGACTATATGAATTTCATCATTTATTTCTGATCAACCTTGCATAATAAAATCTCATTATAAAATACTTCACTTTACGTCTTTCAAATCCCTGGCAGATGTGATCAATTAAAAACTTTTTCAGTATAAAGTACTTTTTCAGTATTGAAAGTTCCTTTGCGTACTTTGTACTGAGACTCTACTGTATTTCGTCCAGTAATGAGGATGCTTGAGCGATGACCAAAAGACCCTAGGTTAAATTCCTGGCCATGTTGAGAATTTTTCAGGAACTGAACAATTAATACCTGAGCTCAGTTGTAGGTGGTGGGTTTCTCCTTGACACTTACATTGCAGAAACTCTAGAAAACGACTGCAGATTAATTTTGCTATGTACACCTTTTACATCCAAAATAATAATCAGTGTTGAATTCTGTTGTCAAAATAACAGAAGTTCTATTCTAAAATGTTTTTAAAAATTTTCTCCATAAAACGTAAATAATGACTTCCAAAAGTTCCTTAAATTCTAACAGCATCACTGTCTAGTTTCCTCTAACTGATAACTGCTGAGAATAAATAAGTAATTACTTTGTGCAGACAATTACAGAGGTGATAACAGTAACATCAGATATGCTGCGCAGGCTTAAAAAAATGCAGTAAGCAGTGGCTATTTCATGTGTTACATAAAACTTTAAACACTGTCTGCGCATCAGGCTGTAGCAAAAATGTCTAAATTCACAATGGCAGCTGTCAACTCATCTTAAGTTTATGTTAGCTTAGTTTGTAATCTACCTCTTGACTAGTCTTTCAGTATAAGAGTACAAGCAATCATACGACCAACACAAAATAAATAAAATAAACCCATATAACAGGTGCTTTTTGAGCTATAATAATGAGTAATGATTAACATGTAATTTTTATGTTTAACAAGCTCAATATTATTTTCACATGATTAAGATTTATTTTGTAGCAAGACTTATTTATTTGTTTTGAAACAGAGTCCACAATATCTTTTTTTAACAATATTTTTATTTTTGCCGCATGTTTATGTTGCTTTTTATTTTTATGCTGTGTATGTGTACTTACAAGGCCAAATGAGTATGCATTTTGAACGCTGGGGCAGTTTTAAGTGGCAGTTCAAATGAATTTAAATTGTAACCCTCATGATTGGTCAGTTTTTTTAAGAACATTCTTAAGTTAAGTTTCCAACAAAGGACACCTTGTTACGCAACGTCAGGCAGCCAGCCCAGGTGGACTGTGAACTAGGTGTTAAATGGGCTGTGCACTAGGTGTTAAATCTAGATTTTTAATAGGAAACTCCAAGTTTGCACCCCTGAAATAGCAGGTCGTCTACTAGAGACAAAGATACAAGGTGTTTAAAGCAATAAGAAGGCCTGTATGAGCCATCTCCGCATAGCTTTCAGAGAGGTTAGCTAGAACTTGTAAGACATCTGTTAAGGTGCCACTGAACTGTATGCTAGCACTGTAAGCCGTGTGCTTACATATAGGGAAGATGTCACCCAGGGCTGCTGTGCATCCAGAGAGATGTGTACATATCATTGGGAACTTAGACATCATAGAAATTCTACGTTTAAACACTAATTAGAGCTAAGAAATTTCAACAAATTTTTTCACTTAACACAATTAATTCAACCTTCTAGAACATTTTCAAGCTGCCATGTTGTTTATTGTATGTACACGACTTTTCCAACATTTTACTATGGCAAACCTGAACTGAGTCCATGCTCTGCCGCTAGCCAATTGCAAAACGTCTTATTTAAATTAATTATTTTTGAAGTAACAGTTAAAATTTCGGCATAATTTCTGACCATTTTCAAGTATTAAAATTTTTAACGATCATGCGGGCACTAGTGTTTCACAGGCCACTACCCCAAGCAGAAATATTTAAATTATATTATTATACGTGTGGATGCCTGAGAGGCGTATCTGAGTTTGTGAGGGATGGAGATCTCAATAATAAAATTAAAGAAACTAAACTTGATTTATAATTTATTCACTCTGCTATTATCTACAGCATTAAATTAGCTGTCTTCTCTTTTACTCATTTAACAGTGAGTGCAATATTTAGTGTTTATTTCAACTCCAATTAACATCCTTAATTGTCTCTATTGGTTACAGTCAATTAACTCGTACTCATTATTAGCACCTGTTCAGTCTGTTTCCATTATTTATAATGTCTTTCACTCATGCTGGCGTCCTTCAAAACATTGACACTCACAGTCACAGACTTCCCTTCTCCACTGCTGGTCACGCAGCTCGCTCATCTATCGCTCAGAACTCAGCCACTCATTCAAACATCACCTCCAACTCCACTAACAGCCCGGAGGCCTGTCGCTGTATTTATAGAACTCGCTGTAACATCTGGAAGGTTTAGCGCACCCCCGAGACATGCTGAGAGAATGAGGTCAGTAATCCAAAGCATTCTTCAGATATCGGTCGAAAACAATACGACCAGAGCCCACGGCGCATCTGTAATTCGAAACCTGTCATGCATGGCCTTCAACCGTTGCTATCATATGACAACTCTCTTTCCTTCTCTTCCTTGCCGGCGCGGCAGGTGAAGAGGCAGGTGGGTAAAAATATGGTTAATATTTTCGGAGCCACAAATAATTTGCTAATTTGTATTGCCATCTGGATGAACTATTTTGTTTTCCTGGGAAAAGTCAAGTTATTCAGATCTTAATTAAACTTCCATATTTTTTTTTTTAACACAGTTGCCCATTGTTGTCTTTTCGTAGTAGTAGCAAGATTTTATCCTGGTGTTCCTGTTTGCGTATGTGTTTATTCTGTTCACAAGTATTTTTGCTACCAGAATGCGGTGTTGCTGGGTGTACAAATGGTACACGTTACTTCACATTGGTAAGATCAAGTGTGTGTGTGTTTTCCCACTTACAGTCTGGACGGGGCCGGGCAAAGTAACTCATCAGACTGCCTTCAGTTGTCACTAAGAGGATTCCAACTTCCAGTTTTCACACTGTTTTGTGTTGTCAAGGAGTTAAAAGGACAATCATTCTGATTTTCAATAAGCACACCAATTTAGTACTCAATTTGGACAACTGTGACTGCACAGCTAGGATTTGCAATCTACCTAGAAAATTCGGTACACATACTACAGCTCTCACATCATCATCCTTATATACAAAGAGGCATATAGAACCCCTTCTATCTCTAAGTTTACTATTATTTTGCATTATGTTTAGTGCCTCACATTGTTGTATACTGTTGTGTGCTGTGAGTACGAGGAAGTAATCTCGTTGTTACATTTCATTACGTTCTACACGTTAACACATTACTCCCATCACTGTCATTATCTTCGTCATAAACACCACTGTCTCATCATTGTCATCATAATCATTGTCATTATTGATGTCACTTTTTTCATTGACACCATCATCATTCACTTCATTGCCATCATTTTTGTCATAGTCATCATCATCATTCATCATCACCATCATCATTCTTTGTCACCATCACCATTCATTATCACAATCATCATCTATTATTGTCATTAACATCACCACCTTCATCACTGTCATCATCATTAACATCACCATTATCACCACTATCAGTAGCAGTCAGGTTTCTTGTATGGAAGGGTCCCAGCCATAAAATCTATATAATAACTTTACTTACTTTCAGTAAAAGTTTGTGTACAGTATTTTCGCTAATCACAGAAACTAAGAGATAAATGTTTCCAAATTAAAATATAATAAACCAAAACCTTTTTTGGCTTTGTACTACAATAATTAAATGTATTTTAATATTTTTAATGTCTGTTGTGGCTTTCTTTCCTAGAGAAAACACAGAACAGGTGGTTTGATGGATACACACAAAGGGCTGACACATTCCTTGTTTCAGTTTATGAGGTTTCCCGGACCCTGAGATCCCTCAGATATGGAGAGATGTGAGGGAAGAATGTTGAACTGTAACACAGCTCAGCTTAGAGGCCTTCCATCTGCACTAAAAGTTTTCCACATTACAGATATTTCAGTGGTGGGTACAAATTCTGTTCTCAATTTATTTATTTATTTGTCTTCGGGAGGGCCCCACCCCTCTGGGCCACCCCCTTGCTTCGCTACTGACCACTATCACAGTTACTATAAATTACTGACATCATCATCGTAGCTATCATATTATCACTGTCAATATCACCATCATAACCATTCATCAATCAATATCAATCACTATCAAATCAATAACTGATCATCAACAATCAGTCACTGATCACTAATCACAGACATACCTGGCTGAGATCTCGCAAGAACGTAATGCAAATATCCATCTATAATCTAAAGCGTGCAAAAGCATGTGGTCTTGGAAATAACCGTACAGCCATACAATCATCAAAATCGAATACAAGAAACGTCGAAAACTAGAAAAAACGTGATGAAACACGGCAGAAAATCATCAAAACTCATAGAATACTAAAGGTGAAAGTCCATTAAACTCGCAAGAATGTCAAACGGCACACACACACACATAGTGATGCCGAGGTTCAAAAATATGAACCGTACAGGACGGCAGATACTACACTACTCGCAATGCAAAAGCTGGCCAAGATTCAACTTCTTCCATCTCAGCTCTCATTTCTGCCAACTTAATTTGCAGCAATGTACGTATTCTGGAAATATTTGACATTCAGCCAGAAGTCTACAATTTCCTGTTCTTATAATTTTCTTTTGTTTCTTTATCTAATAAATTAATTCCAAATTACATGCATTTAGTTAAAAATAAATTCTATTATCATGTATTACAATATGTACCGCACTTATGTTTAGAGCAGTAGTCCCTTGCCTCTTAAATTCAATCATGACCTACAAAAAAATTGTATTTAAGCATGAGAAACTATATATATTTAATTTGCTTATTAACTAAAATACAAAATAAACAAATTCGGTACTATAGAAAGATATTTCAAAAAGCAATCTTTTTAACGGACTAGTGAATGAAGATTACGCTGCAATTTATGTTTTAGTTTTTTAGTGTCCATGTTGCCTTGCAACTTGTAGTGTTTATAAATTAACATAATTTTCTTGGATATGTTGTGTATTGCATCATTGCATAGATTCCCACATTTCTTGCATAATTTATAGAATCACTAAACAAATAACCCTACCTTTCATTCCCAGCAAGCGGTAAGATAGCATGAAGTAAAATGTACTGGGAGTGGAGCAGTTAGCTGCATAATTGAAATGAGAAAGGAAACTTAATTTCCAGAGGAAATCCCCATGCAATACCAGCATCTGCCACACTATCCCATTAAAAATTTATGATTTACAGACCTGGGATAAAACTTTAGATCTCGGCAGGGTGGAGCTACTTGCCAGTCGTTCTCAAACCTTTGTTTGCTCATGGGAAAAATTTTTATGAAGGAAGTTCTCGTACATATAAGTTTATAATACAGCAAGAATTGACAATGTCAATTTTCTTATTTATACCACAAATACTTTATTATTGTAAAATAAAAAGCTCATGCTTACAAGTAATTTTATTTTGTTCCTTTTCCAAAATTAATGTAAATTTAAATATGTAAATGTGCAGAGTGGTCCTCCCTTCAGACAGATACAGTGCTGATTCTACCTAAAGGGAGGAAAACTGTACAGATTTACAAAGGCGACGGAATAAAAAAGATGATTGTCCACTTTTACAGAAAATGAGGTTATGGTAACATCTGATAGAGAATTGTCAGTACTGTTGGCATGCCAAAGCATTATGGTTAAAGAGACGAGAGTTCAAAATAATAGGCTTTGGAAGTAACACTTCCGGGGGAGGAGTTTTTAGTTTCAATTGCATTTTTCTCAAAGCTAGCAAATATGGACATTCATCTTCTTGCCCCTGTTTACTTGCCAGTCTATTTATGACAACACAAATTATTTTTCAGTACACATCAGTTTTAAGACAAATTCTTTGAGCAGCTACTGAGAATGTTTGGCCATACAGAAAGTACATTAAATTTAGAGTGAATTACAGGCTCACATTTCAAGGAGCATCCCAAATAAACTTCCACAACACTGCAGTATCTACCACACTACTTGCATGAGAACACTGTATGAAAAATTCCCTCCCTCCAGGAATGGGGACAAAACTAGCAACTCCAGCAGTAGGAGGTCAGAATAAAAAAATGCCAAGCCGACTGCAGTTCCTCCAAAATAATTCTGAGAGAAATTATTTTAATTATTGTTACCAGCAATATCACAAAGCCTTGGAAGTTTTGCGGAACTCCTAGCGAACTTGCAGCACACTAGTATGCAGTGACACACCTGCTGAGAATCGCTGAGAAACCAACTTGAAAATGTAGAGACCAAATAGCTCTCTTGCAGTTAGTTACCAAAAGCCTTATGTATGCAACTAGTTAAAAGTGTCATATTGTACATTACTACTAAAAAAAAATGCATGTGAACTTTGTTTACTGCACTGGAAATGGCAAAATATTGAAATTATACTGGATATATTTGTGCAACCTGGAAACATTGGAACTGTGTTTCAAATTTACAACACATACTGAAAAAACATGTGTTCTTTCTGTTCACTGTTTCTGATACATAGAAGAACCAACCAGTTTCCCTGATCAGTATTTTCCAGCACGAAAGACGATAATTTCACACAAATTTTGACAACTGTCATACAATAGTTGTGTGATACGTAGCACATCAGTGTCTCTTCCACGCTCAACAGATTTCAGTTACACAAATATATTGGGATTTTAAAACTTCAAATAGATCAGATGTCCTGTAAGGCTAAAAATATTACAGTACTTCAACTTTTTTATATGGATGGTACATATGTCAACAGTTTGTACAATGCAATGATGTTTGAGATGAAAAAATTCACTTATCATCAATCTTCAGTTCAACATTTTGATCCAGTAGAAACTGCATGTAGATATTTCTCTCTCTCCATTTTTAAATAATAAAAATTAATGTTGTAATTGCAGCTATTAACACATAATCTCACAGGCAGAGTTTATGAAGTAGGAAATCATTGTTAAATCCCAATTTGTTCCAATTTATGGTCAACCTTGCACAAATTGAGATCTACATTTAAAAGTCTACAAATACATTAATATTTAAGAAAACTACTACTACAACTTACTTTTTGCATCAAATTCACTGCATTTACCATCTATGTATTGACTTCCAAGACCCTTGTAGGAGTATGTAAGTTCAGGACGAGATATTATATCAACAGTTGCTACAATGGCACCGTCACACTGGTGTGAGCTTATCAGTTCATAAGCATGCGTCAGGCCACACACACCTGACATTTCTTCTGCATAAACTGCATAACTAGGACCTTCAACAAAACACAATTAAGTAAGTACATAATCATTGTTCGATACAATATAAACAAAAAGTTTGAATTCCATATGTTGTAAGATTTAACAACCACATACACAAATCAGAGGCCTATTATCCAATAAAACACCATCAGCAGTACATATATTGTTTACTAGCAACCCGAAGTCATCCAGTGCTCATTTGTGTACGGTAAATTAATACTTATGTAAACAGTTCTAAAAAAAATTGATAAATTATGAATTTTTATAGTTCACTGCATACGACTAAGAATATTTACCAATTTAAAATGTAAATAAAGAATCAAATGCCTATTTTGTGGGCTTAGATTATTAATTGCATCAGCACGTTGACACGTGTCACTTTATCTTACTACTAAATATGATTACGACTCATCTCACATCACGCCAAGTATTTTACTTCAACCCACATGAGAGTCGAACCCTGCGAACCTGTACAAGAACATTGCGGGCCGCCACAATCCTGGAGGGTGTCCGAACATGTGGATACGATGGTTGCGCAAGCCAGCGGACACGTCACTCTCCCCTCCCCCACGCTGAGAGCCTACAAGCTGTCAGCCGCCTCAGGGCATGGCCGAGCGCCGCCAAACATTCACTAGAGGGTTGCTACCACCACTCCGGCCTCACACCAGAGAGACATCCCCCCCCCCCCAGCCCACCGTCGCAACTGTCCTTCGGACTATATAAGTCCGTGCATGGCAGAGCTCGCAAGTTATTCTTTCATATCTTCGAGATCACTCCACCACTTCTTGTGCTGGGGCATCCGATGACCTCCAAGTCTTCAGCAGCCTACCAGAGGCTGCTCCCATTGATGACAACAGTCTTTTCGACAACCACCAGTAGCTTCTACCATTGTCGTCACCAGAGGCTACAGTGACTGCAATAGCGACCAGTTACCAGAAGATTCTTCTGCAACAGCATTGAACATTAACACTCCCTGCTACTAGAGCAGTGGACTTTAACGCCTTTGTCTCTTTTAGACATCCCGTAATTTAGTTAGCATAGCTTATTATTTCTTTATACAGTCAACTAGTTCTACTTCCCATCTAGCCTAGGACCAGATCACTTACACCTAGATAGCGTAGGTTACTTCCAGCATACCGCCTGCTTGGTAGGAGATAGCATGTGTCACTGTGTTTATTGAGTTCTCAATAAATATGGCTTTGTTCTTTCAGCCACAAGATTTATTTCTAGAGTAATATTTTCTATGCCTGCTAGGAACAATTCGCACTGTGCACTCCCGACAGAGACAGGGTGTTTTTAGTATGAACTAGACTACGACTGGGGATCCCCTTCCGGAATCCACCATCCCATACATACACCATTCGATGGCCACCTGTTCTACACCTCTGGGGGTAGAACAGGAGAGCCCCAACCACTAGCAACTCCTCCAACCAGGGAGAGACAGTACGCTTGAGTTGTATCTCTACCGGAGCACCTACATGCTGGCGGGGGTATTTGCTCAAGTGCTACGGCCTGGCCTTGGTTGCGATACCACACTCAGTAGTAGCAGGAAGGCGGCTCAATGCTTCTGATCTGCCCGCCAGTGGTGAGAGGTCTTCTGGAGCACCGAGCTCATGCAGGCAGCTGCTACTGGAAGTACACTGTTCTAGGGAATTGTCTCGCATCTGTGGTGCATGACGTGTATCATTCAATGGTGGACCACGCTCTATGCCTTTTAAGGTAAGGCACGGCTTACGGAGAGAAGAGCAAAGGGCAGCTTATCTCGCTGCCAAGCAGCAGTCTGCCTTGGCTCCTCCTACTAAGGAAAGACAGGCGGAACGGGACTGCACAGCCTTTGTAAGGCTTCTAGAGAAACCAACTGTTCCTGTATTTTAATATATAGCTTTTTTGCTACATGTCCATACACACCAAGACTACCACCCCATCCTGAGTGGTTTAGTGTATGGATCTGAGGTCAGGTACAGAATCTCCAACGCCCAGTTCTGGAGCAGAGAAGGAGCCATCTGGCATCTATGGTACCGTGTAAGCCAGCACGGTATCAACGACTTGAAGCCATTGGACTGCACCACCAACTTCTCTCAGCAGTCAGCCCCAGTTCACCAGCCAGCCGAAGAACCAATAAGTAAGCCAGGTAAACCCAGCACCTCCTGCCAACTACCTTCATGCAAACCCACAGTGGGGAACAAGGTAGTCACCGACAATTTCATGCTGACTCGTAAACCAACGCATCCTGGTAAGATCTCTAGTCGTAAATGTTGCTAGGATTCAAAAATCCCTGATATAGCGCACTTGGTCTAGTGCAGTAAAAGCCACGATGACTGTGCTACTTATTCAGTAACACAGGCACGCGTCAACGTGTTTCTATCGATACTGACGCATTATGTAATTTCAACAATGAATAATCGACTTTGTCTCATCAGTGTGCATTCCTTTACCATTTGATTCTCTGGAGTTTGATAGCTACCACGCATCATGAGACATCAGGAATTGTACTACCTACCCAAGGCAAAGGACGGACGCTCCACACCCGATTGTATTATTCACTGGTCGAGCCACCGACACTATGCTTCGAAGATCATCCAAGTACCACAGCGAGCCGCCAGATGGCTCTACGAGTACGATCGGTAAGCCATGTTCCTGGATCCAGCACTGGCCACTGACATCACAAGCCAAGAGGATCTATACCACACTTACCTCCTACTTTTAAATTTTTTTTTTTTCCCCTTTCCATAACTCCAGCCAGGGTGCACCCAGCCAGAGTATAAATTGTGGGCTGCTATCCTTGTACTGCCAGACTGTCCTGATCCTTCACCACACACTCGTGCCGAAGGAATGATAGGCTCTCTGGTTCTCACTGCACTCCTTGTGCTGAGGATTCTCTCCAGCTATCTTGTCTTCAACGCACTCTTTGCCGAAGACTCCTACCTACAATTTACCCGTCTTCACCACATTCTGTGCCGAAGACTCCCATCGTCAAAACGTCATAACACCTGTTACACTGCCGGCCCCTTCAGGGCAACATAGTAGAGTAGTCCTGTTTAAATTAGTATCATAAAGCTCATCTACCCTACCATTGTTAGACTAGAAACAGGTCACCTTCACTTGTCTCACATAGGATTCAGTTTCCGTAAGTTCCTGCAGATGTTTGGAGGTAGTGTGACACCACCCTGTTTATTTCCGTAATTATAATAAACAGATATTTAACTGACTCAAAGATACCTTTCCTGTAGTATACAACCTCTGCCAGTAGACATCAGGCCCATGTGAGGGATAGCAGGTGATCGGAGAATTTACTCAAAGCTGCCAAGCCCTAATAGAGCACCCACACACATCCTGGACAGCTACCCTTCCAGTGCACCACGATGTACGAAACTGCAGAACCCCAACACTAGGTACTCAGTCTCCTGAGGTCAGCTTGTCGGCTTGGTGATTACCCCCTCCACCGTGTTGCTTGTGCCGGAAGGAGTATTCCCCAAGTTGGGAAGACTGGTCCTCCTGAGACACTCACCCCCATGCTGAGACTGTCCGCCAGTGAGACCTGACTCAGTATTCACCAGGCTCCTTGCGCCGAGTACTGAGACAGGGATACCACACTCAGTTGGCAGACACCGTATGTGGTTGTACACCTGTAGAGGACCACACATCACCTGCTTGACTTCCATGAAACTTGATAGTAGTGATTCTGTTCTCATACCTTACTCCCATCAGAGTGGTATCAGAGAGCGGGTTAAACAGACAAACGCTGCCTCCGAGCACCAGTCGGACCCTAACCCTGTCCTCGCTGCACTCGTGCACCTCCCACCAAAGGAGCGGGCTCAAGCGATACATCATCTGCAGAGACCAACCTCACTGGAGATTCCCAGAGATTTATTCACAACACCTGTCCACCTCCGTGAGGAAACCCATTCTATGTTCGCCGCCTATCTGAGTGGAGAAGACATCTCCTTAGGGATCACCAATTCACACTGGTGGGGATTTGAGATAGCAGAGCCAACCCCAGCAACCGTATACACTAGCGAGCCCCTGGTGATCACAAGCCAGCCAGCTTCTAATTCACCCAAGCTAGAATCACCGCAGGTCAGGCAAGAACAAATCCTCCAAAGCACAGAGTGGTGCTCACCGTACCAGACTTAATGCCCTGCCGCAAAGCTACCAGGCCCGTGCTATATAATGGACGTGCTCCGGTGCAATGTAAGGACTAGAGTCCAAGCCATGCCCCCAGGTGCAACTGACCTAGCACCCTTCAAAGTACTTTAAACAAGATGACGTACTACCCCAGCCTCAAGGCATCACACATCAAAAGCTGTTTTCTGGCACCCAACACGAGGCATTGCACCTTAATTGAGACAGTTGATTAAGCTGGACCAGGCCAGCCTGACCCTGTACTAGCAGACCTAGCCAGGAATTGAACCAACCACCGCACTGACTTCGGGGAGTCTGGAAACACCCAGTGGCGTTCAACAATAAGCAACAATGTCAGACACAGACATGACCAAGCACGAGTCAAACGAAACCGAACCAGACCGCTGTTCTAAGCCAAATTGCCCCAGCACAGGGCACATTGCATCTAATGTGCCTACTGTCAACAATGGTTTAACTACACCTGCCTAGGCTGGGTGGACAAAGCCAGATTCACAGACGACCTTCTGTAATTGGATCACATGCCCGGGCAATGGTACCCACACAGTATGCTGCATACTGTGTGGGGAGACATACCACCACGGATGTATCGGTTGGCCAGACAAAAGAATAACCCAACCAGGAATGGTCTATCAATGTGAAGTGTGTCTGCAGGCTGCCGATTATAGACCACATAACCCCGGACCAGCCTCCCACACAAGCACAACATGGTGCATGGGAGAGCCTCAGATACCAGAGTTCGTGGTGCACCCTCATGAAGACCCACTAGTGTTCACAGCCAAATGCGAAAGGAGTTTCGGACCAATAGAATTCCTGAAAGACAATGGATTGCTAGGACACAGGTGAAACTCAAGGGCAAGACCCTTGAATGGTGGCAGAAGTGGAGCCAACTCAGTATCTGTCTCACCATGCAATTTACCGGTGAGGAGGTACTGGCACGCCTCACTATGGAATTCAATAGCCGAACACAAACGCCAGACAAAGAGATGGAAATATTCATATGCCACAAGATACAGATGTACCAAAGAATATTCCCAGCTGGAGATGAAGAAAGTTGCATACGGCATGTCACCAGCATGTGGTCACCAAACTGAGAAACCTCCTACTAATTCCGAAGCCACTCACCGTGGACAAACTAGTGAAACGAGCATGGGAAACAGAGAGCAATTTCAAGGCGCAAGCAATACTGGACCACCCAAAATTAAACATGCCCGTTGAGCCAGACAAGCCATCAACACTTGCCTACCTTCTGGTGATTGGCACTTGCACTGCCCCACTGGCAGTGTAAGCACCACCATTACCTGCTGGTAGTGGCCCTCGAAGGTTCCTTCTGGACACACCACTCTTGCCTTACCTGCTGGTAATGACTTGGGCCAGTTTAACCTCAAAGCTAGTCTGCACACTGTCCTTGAAGTGTGCGAGTGGTTGCATTAGCCTCAGCCCACTGCAGCTTGATCTCTGATATTTCCCGCTGCAGTTAGCCTTGGTAATGCCTGATTGCATCATGGACGTTTGTGGTGCACACGAGTGAGTTGCTCCGCCTCCAGGTGCTGTTCCCCATTCTCCACCTCCTCCAGAGAAAGAGGAGAGTGGTCATAAGTGGAAAACAACCCACTCAATTGTTTGGAACCTTGCCACATGCGCCTTTCACAAAGGAGGGGCTACTAGACTTGCTCATGCTGTTATTTCATGTTGCTTACTTCTGCATTTCCTTGGAAAGACATGTTGATGGTTTCCTCCACCTTCACTTTTGGGTGGAGCTCACCTTGCAAGTGAATATAAAAGAGGTGGGTGAGATCCTAAGGAGTCATATCCCATCTGGAGCTCTTAATCTCCAGACAGTCCGGAACAGAAAGGAGACTCTTCGTTACATAACAAAAGAGAACTACGAGGCTCTGCACTACCCCTCTGGTAGCGGCCCTCAATAGTCCCTTCTGGACAATGGTTGGAATTAGTTAGGGTCAGTTATTTTCATAGCTACATAGCCAGATCGCCTTGTTCAGCACTTCCATTCAGCACCACTTAGTTAGGAGGTAGTATGGGCCATCGTGCTTATTCCAGATGGAATAAATACAGGTTTCTTTTAAACCTCTGCATACCGTTTTGTAGTGTGTTTGTTCCCTCCACAGTAGACGACGTCCCACCAGAGTAAAGTAGGAGACCATGCACTTGTACTTCTATTTACCGCAACTAGTGTGGGACTGTGGGCTCCCTTCATGGGGCGAACGTACATCAACAACCCACACATTTGACTGCCACCCATACTGTTCAACTGGTGTGCAGTAAGGTACCACTAGTAACTCAATCCACGGGTCATCGAACCCTAGGCCAGTTGACGCACTCCATCCACAGTACTGAACTGTCACTGGAGGGTGTGACATACTGAGTCTGGTGATCTGCCAACACTTGGACCCACACCCACTGTCGTTGTCTGGCACCCAGAGGAAACCCAACGCTCTATAACCACAGCGCATTGTGCTGCCGGTTAGAGGAGCACTGGGTAAGACTCTAGTCTGTTCAGCTGCGGCTTTGGTTTTACACATAGCCAGGGAACTTCATTGTCTGATCCCCTCTCGTGAGGATGTCCATTGCACATGCCGTATGCCATACACCCGAAGAAGTGGTACCACAGAAAGGCAGCCACTACAACCGACACTAACAGGAGCTGCACTTTGCAGTATAACCCCACAGGAACAAGCTCACCCTACCTGCCCACTGGAGAAGCCTCACCTTCTAGCTCCCTCCCACACTTTATTCCAACCTCCCATTATGACCGCTCGTCAACCTCACCCAGTGGTGACTGACATCCGCCAGGGACAAGAAGTACCGCTGGGACTTGCCAACCCCTGGTTCCAGTGCAGCCAAGCCAGCAGTCCTCCACGGGCCCAGCCCAGCTCCAGTCACCAGCCACCACTCCAGTCGCAGACCAAGGAGATACCCCGGCCCTAGCAAGCACATATAAACCAGTGGCAGTTTGCCGACCCCTCCCCCAGATGGTCAAAACCTCTACTGACTACAAACCTTGCCACCAGGCCACGCACCCGACTTTGTATACCAGTCGAGGCCCTACCTGTCGATAGTAATATCAAAGTCAGCTCGAACATGCTTCTGATCTGCACAACAAAAACTTTGATTGAACGTGACAACCCCTCGCAGCCAAAGGCAGTCATGCGTCAAGTATGACAATTATGTGGCATGGGATGATGTCTAAACACACGTGAAAAATAATGACTGCAATGCAAATTATGTTATACTCAAGCAGTAAACAGAAAATTAAAAAATCAGGTGAAAAACTATTACTGTAGAACCTCACTTTTGCAACCCCTTTTACTAAGACCATCTCTCTCCAACGACCCACTTTCAAGGAACTGTGAAAAATTATGTAAAAAGAATAAAGTCTGAAATTTGAAGGTAATCAGTTGAACAATAAGTTGCTATGCATTGTGTTTCTCTTATCAAATACTGTACTCCAAGCTATGAATATCTAAAAATAGATACCAGCCCCCTTTTCGATGTATGGGGGGCCAGAGAGAGTCAAAATCTATCAAATTTCCCAAACCGTCTAATAAGACCATCCCTCAGTAACAACCCTATTCCTGAAAACCATGAGGGGTCTTAACAGTGAAGTTCTACTGTATACAATAAACAACAAAATGTACTAGGCAAGTCACCTGACAACAAGAATACATTACACTTGTAATGTCGCAGATGTCAAATTTGGCTACTGGAAATCACAGCTCGAATTACTCATTCAGCAAACTCAGAAGACATATAAAGGTGTAATAGTAAAAAAAATTTTTTAAATTAAAGTTTGTGATGATTTCCTCTGGATTTTATTCAAGTTAAAGCAGTTCACATTCTTCACATGCAGTTTTACGAACAGTGAGCTATACAATGAGCCACATGAATTAGTAGAACAGCATCGCTGTGTTAATTAATTATTTATGTCATTAAAAACTCACATCGCAAGAAAATTATGAGGACAGGAGGTACGTAATTGTACCTCCTGGTATCCTAGTGACCTCCCACACAAGCGTAAATAATTTTGTAAATAAAAGTTGTTCGACAGAAAATTGAAGTTAAAAAAAGAAGTACGGTCACAGGTGCTTGCATTTGTGAGCGAAATTTGCCACGCTCAAACTGAAGTGTCTTCCTTGCGGACTGGTCGTCTTCTGTTAGCGGGCAGCAGCTGCTCACAACTCATTTTGTCACGTGCTCTACCTCTACTCCTCACCCCAGGGTTTCCAATAACCTAACCAAATGAGGAAATAGTATGGTAGAGAATCCCTTCAGAATTTGTTCAACCCCCGTCACAACTTTCCCCTGCCAGCCGAATTACGTAGAAGTTACACAATCAAATTTCTAGAACAATTCTATAGGAAAAAAATAACTACAAATATTGCTCCGATCACTGACGCCTCAACTGCGACTTTAGAAAAAACAAACTCATGACAAATAAACATACTAACATGAACAAAATGTCTGAAATACTGATAAGCAATTACAATTCTTCACAAAACAAAGAAAACTAACTAAATGTCTCTATTAAATTAGTATTATTAACTGCATCATTACATGCTGCACATCACACTTGCATTCAGCCCACACACACATCATGTAAATAAGCAATGCCCCACAAAGGCCTTAATGTAGCCGAGGCATGAGGTCGGATGACGAGCATCTCTGGTAAACATTAAATCTGCTTTCTCTAAAAAATAAATTTAAGCTAGTTATACTAAAAAAAATTATGGAATTTAAGTATAAAAACCACCAGGATCATTTTTTTTTTTAACCAATATCGCATGAAGGAAGCTTCATGTGATATTGGTTAAAAAAAATATTGCAAGTCAGGAAAAAAATATTTTTAAGAGAGACAAGAGTACTCCTTCTATTTCCCTCCCCCTCCCCCTCCCATTAAATTTTCCTGCCCCTAAGCCATCATGTGACAAGTCAGGCAGAGAGAAATGTTACCTTTGGTGCTGAGCCAGTAGGACAGTCGGTTGGCAAACATTGAGCGGTTGTGCCCCATGATGCTAAAGCCTGCTTCTGACTGGCCATGCTCCAGCCACAGCGACTCTGACTCACTCACAAAAGAGCTTACAATTACTGCAGTGTTTGTGTTCCTCAGTTCCGATGGATTGTGTCCTGGAAGAAAATAATGTGCAATTTAATTTCCATCATTATTATAAAAGTCCTCCTAACTTTTCAATAAAACCACTTAATAGAAGTTACATGCTACTCCTGCTAAAACCATGTTACGTCCAATCATTATGTTCCCGGATGTTCCAATATGCCAAATATGACATTTTACAAACCCTGTATTAAATGTAAAAATTATGAGTTTGTAAGTCACTGAGAATGAAGACAGAAGTAAGAAAATTTTGATACTTTCCATCACATCAGCTACAGTTTCATTAATTAAGTGATAAACCTCTCTACATAATTATTAATAAAATTACTGCAATATTTCCTTGTGTTCTAAAACACTGTGTCATTAGAAAAAATAAGATCTAACAAATTTTAATACCAGAAAAACATTTTCTGAAACAGGTTTCACACAATATAAGAATATTTTCATATGGAACCTGAAACACACATTGACATGTAATAAACTATTACACTCTCATACTACTTTCTCAGGTGATTTGAAAGCAAATTGACATTTACTTAGCGTGACAATCTTTGTTTCATAACGAAATTTGCTAATTTGAATTTTCATTTTTAAATTTAAAAAATGCATATACTATGTATACAAATGTAAATACCAGAATCCACTATGGCTTCATATGTTTTCTCCAATATTTTCCAAGTCATTGAATCCATTCTCAAGGTCTGAGCATGTGAAATCCCGAAAAACATTGTGTCAAACTTGTCTTTGCCTTGAATGATGCCCTGGCGACTTGTCACGCCCAGTTTTTCTGAAAAGAAAGAAAAAACCTTTTGTAATGTTTGAATGCCACCAGGTTATTAATTACCTAACTTTACAACCAGATACTTTTTGTTCTCCAAATTGCTGGTTACAATTTTTGAAGCAATGTACTTGCATATAGAGACTCTCCCAAATTTGTCAACCAATACAAACATATTGGTAATTTCTTGAAGATTCAAAATTCTTAACTCATGAGTGACATGAAGTTATCTTTTGTAAACTTATGAATTTGTATTTGTAGTTTTGTTCAATGTGACGCTGTCTCGGGTGAGACACGAGACAAACGGTGACACAATAACTTATGGTAGATGGGCACTAGCAGTGTTTCCCAGTCACCCTACTGTTGAGACTCATGGTTATCAGGGATACTGTGGGTTCTGTGTGTGCATCCATCTGAGCGTGCTTACAAAACATATGTCATTACTAAACTTGTATCACTTGCAAAATGGCGGGAAGTTTCTGTCACTACAAAGGAAAGACTTAGAGCACTGTGTACTTGCTTTTATTTTGTCAACCCTACAAGATTGTGCCAACATTACTCTTATGAAAACTCGGATGTGTCTAGCTAACTCCGTTTGGGGTGCTCCCCAGCCCACAATTACTCTAGCGCACTCCTACGTGGATGACTTCTCTGTGGTGTTAGAAAACACAATCTTCACAAAGAAAGGGGTAGACAGCTGCTAAGGCAGACTGACGATTTTTCCTGAAGATAGGATGCAGAGAATTACAAATTGAACAAAATGACCAAACACATATGATTATTTGGCACTATTAACGCGGACTCGTTGGGGCTCGTCTTGCCGCACCTGGTTAATGAGGTGACGATGTATACACATAGCCAGCTAGAACGAAAATAATATCACTGAACCCTTTACATAAATTACATAAATACACTTGAAATATGATGGGACACGACATAAATGGTCCCAATCAATAAACATACAGATACGTGAAAGCAAACTTAGGTGACGCGGATGCCACTGGATATGCTTCGTAATGGATCACATGGTGCAGATGAACTTTCAGTCTCCCTCCGTTAAAATGACAAATTCTGTTCAGATAAATTATTCTTGTGAATCGGAAAAATATTCTCTGGCAAACTGTGACATTTGAAGGCTTTTAGCACACCGGATGGCAGGAAAATCAATCTTGAAATTTACAGCATGGTCATACATACAAATCATCAATTACGTGAAAATTACATGAAACCCTGAATAAAATTACATAGAACCCTGAAATGAATTATGACGCACATTATTTTACACAGATAAACTCTCAAAGCGCATGGATGGCGCGGACATTGACTTGGCTGCTATTAACCACGTGATTATGAGTGATGTGGCCGTAATACAATTAAACATGAAAATTACCCTGATATACATACATGAAAACAAAGCCCTTAAAATTGCACGCAGAAATTATAAAAAAATTACAATGAAATGCCTTTAACATAGACAGATGGCGCCTGTTTCAAGTTGCGCTATCCGTGTGGCCTCTTCGACATCTTTCTCCTTCTTCTCCTCAATTTATGTTTAAATAGCCACAAGGGCACAAATTAGGTTAAGCGGAAGCATAATGCTGGGGAATGTCTGGCAAAACATACGCTTAGTAAAGGTTAACCGGTATACTAAAGTGAAACTACTGTAATCTATGTTACAATTTGAATGCTCATGTTCTGTTTTATATGTTATGTGTCGATATTGGCACACACTGTTCACCATTTAGTCAATAGAAATTGCGTCGTAGAGATGTACCTCAATAAATGTGTAATGTGAACACTGAGGCATTTACTTAAAAACTACCACCTTAGTAAAACAAATTCTAATAGGTTATGGGCTCAGTGCTTTCGTGAAATGTTTCAACCTTTCGTTGTGAAGAAAATAAGGCGGGAAGTGTTGACATTCATCGTGAAATGTTTGGGAAAGAAGCCGCTGATGCCGAATAAATACAAGATGGCCTCATGTAGTTCTCAAAGTGTACTGCCGATTCTTTTGGATAACAGTGGATTCGGCAACAGGAAATTTTGTGTCAAGTTAGTGCTGGATGAAAAACAACTGCTGGAGACTACGGAAATAAATGTAGAGGACATTGCGGAAGACAAAGAGAAAAAGGAATTCCTCAAGAAGGATGCCAAGGCGAAATCGGTTACTGTGCAGTGTTTGCCTGATAAGTATTGAGACTTGGTAAAAGATGCAAGATGTGCCAAAGATATGTTAAAATCACCCGAAGAGGTGTTTGAAAGAAAAAGTGTGTTCAGTAAATTTTATCTGAAGAAAAAATAACTGGCACTTAAGTTCAAGCCGAAAGAGAAATTAGGAGAACATTTCCTTCGTTTTGACAGCATTGGTCACGATCTGGAAAATGCAGGTGCCAAAATGGATGATACGGACAAGATCTGCCATCTACTTTTGACGATGGGCGACAACTTCAATACAGTTATAACTTCTATAGAAACCATGAAACAAGACCTAACCATAGAGTTAGTTAAGTGTAGGCTTCTGGAAGAAGAAATGAAATGAGAAAGTCAAATGTGCCAAGAAACTCCTTCTAGTAATTAAGTATCATTCAAAATAACGTGCTATGGATGTGAAAAAGTGGGCCATAAAAGGCGAGACTGTTGGCACAATAAACAAAGACCTGGAAAAACAAAAGGGACTGAAAGAAAACCTTTGAAAAGAAATGAAACCCCGGGTGGACCAAGAGCCCATCAGGCCGATATTTCATTCACAGCCTTCAGTTGCGAGGTAATGAGTAAAGACAACATTTTCATTCTGGATTCGGGTGCTATAAATCACCTTGTTGTGGGAAGTTTAGAAGAGTACATGTTGGAGATAAGAACGCTACCTCACAGTGTTGTTATTAAAACCACAAACGGAGGAGAGATGATAGCTACAAGAGCTGGAAAACTCATGGGTGACTACGGCAGTGGAACCATCAGTTTTGAAGCTTTGATACTTCCAGACTTGAAGAATAATCTGTTATCAGTAAGCAAATTAATCCACAAAAATTTGACTGTAGTTTTCATAAAGAAAAGGTGACAATTAAAGGGAAAAATGTTTCTGTTGAGTGTGAAAAAGGACATTTCAATTTGTTCTTATTAAAATTAAATCCTGTGACAGAAAACACCAAGCACACAATTGCTTGACAGGAATTTGGAGAAATTATCACCACAAGTGAAACCAGTCTTTGACATAGAAGACTTGGCCACCTGAACAGACGAGGCCTGCAGGTACTCAATCTACCATTCAGTGAGGAAAAATGTCCACAGTGCCTTGAAGGTAAAGCCAAGAGATTACTTTTCAAGAAAAATGAAAAATCCATTTAGTCCATTGGAGAACTTTTACATTTAGATATAAGTGGACCTGTCAAAACAGCGACCAAAGAAGGTGAGCAATATTTCCAAGTGATTGTTGATGATTTTTCTCACTTCACTACTGTGTATTTGCTGAAAACTAAAAGTGAAGCGGAAGAAAACTTGATGAACTTCATCAAGATGGTGAAGACCGAACATGGAGTAAAAAGCAAAAGAATCAGACTTGACAATGGTGGCGAATTCAGCTCAAACTCATTCAAAAAATTCTGTGCTGACAAAGGGATTATTATTGAGTACCCCACTCCATACACTCCTCAACAGAACTCTTAAGGCAGAGAGGATGAACCTAACACTTATGAACAAGGTTAGGACAAAGTTTGCAGGGACAGACCTACCCCACACCCTCTGGGGAAAAGCAGTACATGCATCTGCCTATGAGCTAAATAGATCACCCACAAGTGCCCTGCAAAACAGGACCCCAGCCTCTGTATGGTTTGGTGAAAATGACTTGTCCAAACTAAGGGTATTTGGCTCACAGGCATATATGCTGAAGTTACCATGAGAAAGCAAACTGGAACCCAATGCGAAATCAGTGATAATGGTCAGATATTCAGGTGGAGAATATCGTCTATGGGACCCATTGAAGGATAAGATTGTCAGATAGAGAGATGTCACTTTCAATGAGTCAAAAGTAGGAGTTGGGAATGATACGGCACGGTATCAAGGTATCAACACTGAGGAAGAGAATGAACACTTAAACGGAAAAGATAGTACAGAAGTAAAAACTGACACAGAAGAGAATAAAACCAAAGAAATAACCAAACATGGTGCACCACAACAGTCCAGCGAATAAAGCGACGAGGAATTCATTGGCTTTGAAGCTCCAGGCAAAGAAAAGAACAAAATAAGCAAACCAAATAGAACCATCAAGAAGCCTTCTCATCTACAAGAATATGAATTGTACATGGCATACTGCTTATGTGCTGGAGAACCACAAGACTATGAGGGTGCTATCAAACTTGGCAATGGATGGGAAGAAGCAATAGAAAGTGAAATAAAAGCCCTTGAACTACATAAAACGTGGACACCAATAGTACTACCTCCAGGAGAAAATGCAATAGAAACAAAATGGATTTTCAAGACAAAGAAGGATGGCTTAAAGAAGGTAAGACTTGTTGCAAAAAGGTTTCAAGAAGAGCCAGTGAACAATGTGAACACACCAGTGGCAAGATTACCAACCATTCGTCTCCTGATATCTATTGTAGTATCAAGAAAATGGGAAATCCGACAACTCGACATTCCTACAGCTTCCTGAATGAGTATGTGGATGATGACATTTACATCAAAACTCCTGATGGAGTCAAGAATGAACCAGGTAAAGTGCTCAAGTTAAGTTGAAGAGAAGTCTGTATGGTCTGTGCTCAGCACCTAGGAAATGGAATGAGAGTTCCACAACTTCATGGAGACTCATGGTATGAAGAGATCAGTGAGTGACTTTTGCCTCTACATTGGTGAGAATGTCTGGCTTATCATTTGGGTTGATGACATGCTCGTAACAGGAGAGAGAACACAAGTAGAAAACTTAATAAGACTTCTGAAAGGTGAGTTCAAAGCCAAAGATCTGGGGATTTTGAGCGAGTTTCTAGGAACCATGATTCTAAATGATGGGGATGAAGTAAAAATTTCTCAGAGTAGTTTCATCAACAAAATTCTTCCCAAATTCAACGTGATTCTTTGCAAAGGAGTGAACACCCCCATGGTATGTGATTTCCAAGTTGACACTGAAGAACCTGTCAATGAGAAGTTCATGTTTCAGCAACTAATTGGCTCACTCATGTATGTTGCAACTGTCAGTAGGCCTGACATATCATACTCAGTCTGCTATCTAAGTAGATTTTTTAACAAACATACTGAACAGTTATGGAAAGCTGGGAAAAGAGTTCTCAGATACTTACAGCAAACCCAAGATTTGTGCCTAACTTTCAAACCTAGTTCTGATGATAAGTTAGTCTGCTACAGTGATTCCAATTGGACAGGGGACAAGCTTGATAGAAAAAGTGTGAGCAGGTGTGTCCTCCTTCATGGCCAAAATACCATTTCGTGGAGATCAAGAAAACAAGGAACTGTAGCTTTATCATCAGCAGAAGCAGAATACATTGCCTGTGCTACAGTAGCATGTGATTTAGTCTATCTCCAGGGAGTGCTTCAAGATTTCCAGTTTGCAACAAGCAAACCAGTTCTTCTAGCAGACAATCAAAGTGCCATTGATATGGCAGAGAGTTTTGAGAACAGTAGGCGTTCACACCATATAGACGTTAAATTCCACTATTTAAAAGATTTAGTAGATAAGAAGAGAATAAAAATCAACTATGTTAGTTCAGAAAATAATTCTGCTGACATTATGACAAAGGTCCTTTGCCAATTAAAGTTTGAACATTTCAGAAATCAGTTAAATGTGAAGTAATCTGTTTTCTTGGGTTTCCTTCTTTGAAACAAGTCAAAATGTTATAAAGGACTTAAGTTAAGTGTTATTATTATTTTTAACATGTGTGACTTGAGCAGAGGTGTTACAATTTGAATGTTCATGTTCTGTTTTATATGTTATGTGTTGATGTTGGCAAACACTGTAAACCAGTCAGTCAATAGAAATGGCATTGTAGAGATGTACCTCAATAAATGTGTAATGTAAACACTGAGGCTTTTACTTAAAAACTACCACCTTAGTAAAACGAATTATAATAATCTACATCAGTGCACAAAGTTTGTAGTGCATACGTGACAGCATCTTACCTCGCCAGCTCTCCTCGATGGACTGCCCAAAGGCAGGGGTCGCGTGGACCTACCATGGCTGCCTACGGGGCTCACACAAGCTGAAGTGCTATGCACGTCAAGTAAAACTTTGCTATTTGAAAAATAAATGACACATAAATAATTTAAATATTGATTTTCATTTTAGATTTTCTTATGAATTTTCTGTATTCTTTGAATGTCTTTTTATGATGGCGTTGACGCCGGAATAATAGTGTTCTTAATCTTCGGGCAGTGCACATTTTGACTTCATAACCACACATTGTGCAATATTATCAAACATACATTTTTAACATTTAGACACTTGAAAAACCTGAAAATAAAAAAGAGACATAATTTTACACTTGAAATCAATATTCTGTCATGGAAAATTCAGTTTACTGCCTCCTTGCGCACGTGCATGCCCACGTGTCACGTGAGTGGTGAGCGCCGTCATAGTCTTAACACGGCTGGCTGTTAGCCGACGTCAAGCCTCGAAGGCCAAGACGGTGCGAGCAGCTCAACTTTGCCAGACTCTGAACCGGGACCACCGGTTGAGGACATAAGAAGCATGGCCTCGGGAGTCTCTTGATTCTGCAGCGTTTGCAGGGGGTGGGGGTGTAGGCTGGAACCATGTTGTGGGGGCTTAGTGGTGACTTGCCTTGCCTCTTGCGAGTGCTGTGTTGCAGTGTGCTGACTTTTGATGTAACACCTTTCTTCACATTCACTCGCCTACTATTTTCCCCAAACCCTTTAAAACTCTCTTACCCTACTAGGCTATCCCCTGTGGCGGCCGAAAACCTCTGAAAGGCATGACATTTTCACTTGTGGTATCAATGTTTACATTTCCACTTATGTTACAACCATTTATACTGGTGCCTTGGGGGAACCCCTTAGTACTGATATCATTTGCACTGGTTGTGTTACTATTTACGTGTACACTGTTTTTACCACAATTAAACACTTTAAAATTACTTTGCTCGACAAAGCTGTTGCTTGTCTCCACTGGAAAGCCCCGAAATGGTGTTTCATTACTACTCTCTTCCCTCACATCGGGAGTACACGTCCATCTTATTATATCATTAATGACGGAGTTGCAACTGAACTTCACAGGAACTGAAAGTTACCAGCTCACATACACGATAGCTGACTAAATCTTAATACCCTAATTATATTAATTCTTGTGACCTTGCACACTGATGTGCAGAAAATATCTTAAATAACTATTTTAAGATAAATAGCTTAACCAAAAATGTTATGCAGCAGAATGCAGTGTCATTTTGCAATTTAAAAAGAGCAACACAGTGCAAGTAGTTCTGTGCTAAGGAGGAACAAGCATTACACTCGTCAATTCAGAACAAATTTTATTATAACACATTTGCTCACAATATCAAATTGACTAGTACTGTACAGGAGAATAAAGTTCTTAACATCTATCAAATTGCATGCTCATCTGAGATACGCCCATTGTTATACATTGTGGTTACCAATTCAGTCACCCCAATTAATAAATCCAGACACCTACATAAACTCGTGTCGGTTAAACTTGAACCAGCAGTGACCGATACCAACATTTATTGAGACACACTAAACAGTGGTTAACTATGGAACAAATTTTATAACTTGGCCACCCTTGATTGATTATATTATACGAATGATTATCGTAGAGACACCAAAATAAGTTGTGCCAAAGGCTCATTTTCCCGAGCATGCAAAGTGTCTAACCACAGTTACCAAATCATATATTTCATAGATGCGATTAGAAAACTGTAAACAATTATTATAGGCTTGCTTCTGATTATTAATAATGTATAGATTGCCCTGCACAAGGTGAAGCACTCTTTCAAATCCTTTTCCATCGCCTTAACCAAAGGCTACCAACTGCAACCATTTGATACCACTCATGAATTCTTGTCCAAATCAGGTTTAAATTGCAAACATAAATAAGCAATATTAATATTATAAAGAGAGTTCAAAATCTCACTTCTTTACAGTGAAAACTGTACAACTTCAACTAAAAAAACCTGTATTTTCACACAGACATGAAGGACACGCTTCATCCTTGTCTACAACCAGTTCGATGCTTAACGTTGCCATAAGAAAACTGGCATATTTACCAGTGACAGCATCAGATATAAAAATAAAAAGAAAGTAAGTGTTGATATATAAATATTATAAATTGTGATGGGAATTTTTAAAAATCTCCCTTTTGAAAAGAAAAATTAATGTATTCCACAGACTTCACAGTTTTGCTAAATTATTTTTTAATTCATTTTGAGTTATTTGTAAATTGATTTCATATAATACTAACAGAATAAATCTGTATGGCAATGGTTAGTCTGTCTCTATTGCCAAACATCTTAATTGTTTCTGTTTGTCATTAACATTTTGAATTCTGATTTGCTGGCATTAAAAGTTAAATGCAAAGGTGTGAAGGTTGCCAACATTTAACGCATTGCATTTGACATTTAGCGTTGCAGCAACGTTTAACATCACTTGTAGCCAGTACCTTTACTGTTTCAGAATTCATAACTTATTGTAGCAAATTATAGTAGTGATAACACAATTGAAGATAAGCCTATAAACTTAGCTTTCTAGAAAATAAAATGAGTGAAAACAACCTCTAAAACCGAAAGGGTCCTCCAACTCTTCAGTCATGCTGACGTTGTCGATAAGTTTGGTCTCCAACTCGTCCATGTTTTCGCATTGAGGGAATATCCCTGCTATGCCGGATATCACGACATCATCTGGCGCCAGGTCTGTGCTTGACAAACGAACCATCGCTGTCAACAAACATGAAACCCAATTTCTCAGATTCGCTGGCGTGAATTTTTAGACATATAGAAACACAGGCATATTTTTCTGTCAACAGGAAAATTTTCAGTTGTGAAGCTTTTTTTTTTTAACCAAATTGCAAGCACTGCACTTGTAAATTGTACTTGTAGATGGTGCTTCCCAATCACCGCACTATTGAGACTCAGGGTTCTCAGGGACACTGTGGTTTCTGTATGTCCCTCTCCCCGTGCATACTTACAAACACGTAGGCAATACTAAACTTTTACTAAACATATTTATCACTTGAAAAAAACATGTGGTTAGGACACTGTCACTACAAATGAAAGCAGTAAGTTCACTGTGAGACTTGTTTTTTATTGATACTGTGTGTACAAATCAACGTATCATGAAATTAATGATACACTCGGTCGTGTCTAGCCAACTCAGCTTGGGTGCTCCCCAGCCCACAGTTAACCTAGCACATGCCTAGATGGATGACTTCACCATGGTGTGTGAAAGCACAGCCTTCACAAGGGAAAAGGGCCAACAGCCACTAGGGTGGACTGACAGTTTTTCCCTGAAGACAGGACATGGTGAATTACAAATGAAACCCTTGATACATTAACACGTGTGATTATTCAACATCACTAAAGCAAACTCGTCGGGGCTCGCCCTCCAGCACGTGGGTAGAGTGGTGACGACCTATAAACAGAGCTGGCTAGGATGGGAATAATTGCACTATACACTAATTACAAAATTACATAAACCCTCAAAGATACATGAAGCAAGATGGGACATGAGATGAGTATTCACAATAAACACACACATTTGTGAAAACAAGTTTAGATGGTGCGGATGCCGCTGGATGAAGTTCATAGCGGATCACGTGGTGCAGGTGAAATTGCAATATTTATTCGTGGAAACAGCAAATTAAATTCAGACGAAAGATTATTCTTGCTGAGAAAATTATTCTTTTTACAATTGAAGTGGTTACAGGCTTGTAACATGCCTGATGGCGGTAAAATCAAACATTAACATGACTGCATGGTCAAGTACAAAAAGCATCAATTTACGTGAAATTACACGGAACCCTGACAAAAACTTAGCATAGAACCCTTAATAAAATATTGCACATACGATGTTACATAAACAAGCACTCAAAACGCAATGATTACGCATACAAAGACTTGGCGTTGGTTGGCCACGTGGTTGTACGTGATGTTCCCATAAAGTATTCAAACATTAAAAATACCCTCAAATTAATACGTAAAAACAAAGCCCTTAAAATAGTGTGTAGCAATAATGCAGAAGTTACAATGAAACACCATAAACATAGACGGATGGAGCCTGATTCAAGTTGTGCGTGTCGCGTGACCTCTCCGACAACTTTCTACTACTTCTCCTCGATTAAGTGAAAAATGCCACAAGGGCGAAATAAATTAATAAAGCGGGACCATAATACTGGGGAAGTGTCTGGCAAAAATGTATGCAAGTAAAGATTAACCAGTAAACTAAACTGACTATGGAAACCTAAATGAGTGAACAAAAGTTGTAGTGCGTACGTGACAGTATCTTACATCGCCAGCTCTCCTGGACAGACTGTCCAGAGACAAGCATCGCACGGACCTACCAGGGCTGCCTATGGGGTTCACATAAGCGGAAGTGCTATGCACGCCGAGTGAAATATTTTATTGTAAAAATAAAAAGGCACAAATTAAATGAAATATTGTTTTACATTTTTATAATTTTCTTATGAATTTTCATATTAATTTAGTGTCTCTTTATGAAGGCATTCATGACGGAATATAAGTATAAGTAAGTTGCATTGCTTAGGTCATGTATAGTTTGTCAGTGCAGTAAGAATCAGATGTCTGATACCTGACATCTATATTTTGTCGTTAACGAAACTTCTTCCACAATTGAATGTTTAATTATTTTTTAACATACAGACATGTAGCAGGCTATCTGATCATCTCTGTAAGTAATAGTCAAAAAGGGGGAATTCGTTATTAATGCAGACGAACCAAATCTTAACATTTAGTTTGAGTTATTAATGTGGCAGACGAATTTCTGACTAAGCTGGGCACAACAAAACATTCCAGATTTTGTGCCTGCTTAAAAGAGTCGCCACTCTGTTTTAGAACGATTCCATGGTTAACATTAAATATACATTTTGTGGAGAAAAATATTAAAAAATACTACAAACTAAAATTTTATCAATTCAGGAGGTTTCCATGTGTATTCTTAACCTCATGATATGCACGAAATTAGCAGGGTAACTAACTGAAACAAATGTGTGTATATATATCCACAACTTGATGGAAAATTAAGGAAAAGGCAGGGTTAGGAGTGGGTGGGAGTTTACAAGATCTGAGTAGCGCTTCCCCTACCTACGATGTCATGCTTCGCCACTGACAGCTACACCTGAAAGAAACCCATCCACGTGAAGCAACTACGTCGGGAGTGAAACCTGGATCACCATAGTAAGAGCCTGAACAGATAACGACTCTGCCACCAAGATTGAAAACACAGATTATGTACTGCACCATAATGAAAGTTATTAAAAGATCCATGTGAAGTCATCAGTTACTTTTGAGAAAACAAATGCAACAGATGGCAAGGCAAAAACCACAGGAAAGAATACGTAGAATCAAAATGAAACAGGTTAGGTTTACAACCCTACTACGAAGTAAGCCTATCTGCTATTTATTCAAAAGTAAAGAAATGCTTGGATTTGCAATCAAAATTTTGCTGGCAACAGGCCAATTTCTAGCATAAGACATGAGACACATTCCACTTGCTTAAAGTCTTAACATGGGAAAGAAGAAATTTATTCATTTATATTTTATTTTAAATAAGTGTGGATATGTAGTTTCATTCTACAATTTTAAAATGCACTGATGGCTTAAAACTTACTTTTGTTTTCAATTAGAACACCTTTTCAAATAGTTATTCAGGACGAAATTTTAATTTGTGAAGTTAAGGAATATAAATTTAAGTTCAACACTAATATATTTTTTATCGATTAGTCAGGTCTTTGACATTTCCATTCATATGTATTTCGCGGCCTGTAAACGGACACCGAACATCATTTCGGTTCATTCAAATTAAAAAAGAATATGCCCTACAGGACACCTCGAATTGGTGGCTCTTTTAAACAAACATTTCCATTGGACCATCTCCACGGCCCGCACCCTGTTAAGAGATTTCGATTTCTCGACACGGCAAACCGGGAATCACAGTTCACAGCAAAGAAGTCGGATGACGACGGTGCCACGTGAAACGAGCTCCTGCCTTCTCACGGCCATAGAACAAGGATCCTCATGACATAAAGAAACATTCAATATTAACGTTCCCTGCATAAATAATGTTCCATGGCTCTCAGCACGGCGTGAGATTACCACAGGCATGTTGTACGTAGTATGTAACGGCTAAACCGTACTCTGTACAAAAACTATACACACAACTCCACACCTAATTATTGCAGCTCAAAGAAGGAAGCCTAAACCAAAGAGTAGCGCCACGGATAACTTTAAAAAAAAAGGGGGGGAGTATAACAGGTGACATAAAAACGCATCTAGCGGTTGCGTGCCCACAGGATCAAACAGCCAACTTATTTTCACTGTTGGCCGCTAGGTAGCGCAGAGTTGGTTTGTATTTTGTTTCCCTGGTCGCGTGACCAGAGGCCACACGCCCCAAACCCGACCCGATCCAATGAATCAGTGCAAATACTTTAAACGTCACAAGGCGTAACTTGCTAGAAAGTGAATAAATTAAGTAAAGCACTTTTGCATAACTAACACAACAATTAACTATCATGCAATAAATGAATGCAGCGCAATCCCTGAAATAAACACGTAACACGAGTTATACAAAATTGTCAACCGCATGGTCATTTGTATTTAATTAATGATTTTATATTACGTAAATCTAAATAGTGCATCGTGTTACCTATAGTTAAAATGTGCAGAATTTAGTAATCACTCAAATTAATAGTGTTTTGCATTTTTAATGAGATGTGTTTTGACGCCGTTGGTGGGACACCAAAACTTAAGGGCTGGCTACAATCGCCGTAAAAAATAACAGTAAAGAATGGAACCCACACTTGTATATAGGGACCAGCTACAACACAACATAACGGCGCAAGATGGCGGCCCGCTCATAGTAAAGGCGTAAAGAGGATTGAATATTTTATATTCTCTTACGTCGAGTTCTACGCCGGTCAATCACGGGAAAACATTTCCAACTACGAGAGTCAGTGCCTTGCAAGCTTATAAAAAGAACATAGATATTAAATGAACTTTGCGGTACAGTTCCGATTTCTGTTTATTTAAATAGTCAACTGCGCACGTGCGAGCGGCGATGCCGAAATGTATCATGGCAAAGACTACAATTTTCGATTAATTTTGTGTGTGGAGCCGTTGCCAACAGAACCTAATTACAACAACGAAGCGGCCAGAGCCAATGGTTGGCAATCTGTAGCGGATATCTTAAAATATAAATTTGAGAATGTAGATGGTAAGTACAAAAAAACATTGTCGTGTGGTGGTAAATATTTGGTGATGAGAAACGAATACAGCAATGACGCCGCGTTTTCTGAAATTCATCATAGTGCATCCGCCTGTGTAAACCGGGCACGTTCAGAAACTAATATTTGGGTCGAGTTTGGTAGAATCGATGTATAGTCCATTCATGGTTATAGCCCATTCACGGTTACTTCCAACTTTCTAAAGCCCTGCTTCCAGGATTTTCCTCCGCCTTATACAAACAAAGATTAACCGAGTCTAGAGAAATTACACCAAAGGGACAGCGCATCACATTCGTGCGCACTCGGTATAATAATATTTTGTGTATGAACTAATTCTTATAGGCTATTCACGGTAAAGTGAGCACTTTTGAAAGCCCTGCTTAAGATCTACTTGTATGCTGGTTATGTACTCTTCCGCCTAATGTAAAATTAACATCGTCTTGGGCCTCATCACTTTATTCATGCGTTGCTCAAGTTAAACTGAGATTATTACAAAGGTAAATATTTTACAAATCTGCTCACTTTTCCCACTTCGGTGCACTAATAAATAACAGAAAACAAACGAAATAATTTAAGTTGTCACAATTGGTTACCTAACATGTTTTATTTAACGTTAAGATATGGAACTACTTTCCCTCCATCGTTGCCAACTTTACTGGGTGCGTGTCATTCAGTACGCTCGCATGCAGGTAGGAGCAGTGACTTTTTCCTAAGGTTGATTTAAAAAGTGTGCACTTTATTGTGGACAGCCGTTACTAGGCATTACCAATACACATATTTTCTCACTGTTTATTCATATTAATTATAAATATAATATAATAATTTGTATATAATATCTCCATCGGTGACGTACTCCGGTGCATACTAGAACATTCATTACTACTATGGCCATTAGTGAATTTCTGATAACGCGGATGATCACGTGTCTGTGACGTCACTGTACATGTCGTTGCTTGTTCACACGCAGATGCGAGAAGCGGGTTAGGTGTATGTTTGGAATTTTTGTTAAATTTGTGGTTTTGGGGGAGGGGGTGCAAGAGTTATATATAGCTTAGTTATTGAACACTGGCAAGTGTCGAATATATTCCCTGTGCAAAAGCACAACGAAATGTGCTCCAGTTAGATGCCTGTAAATGTCATATAAGGAAAAAACCAAGCATGAAGCATTTCTGAAAACAAGAAAGAAAAGAAATCGTTTCAGTTTTCACTAATGTTTCCGTAACACTTTTAATTTGATGCCAAGGCCTGGAACTACTTCGCCTCCGTCGTTACCAACTTAACTGGGCCCACGTCAGACATCGAACCCGTTCAAGTGTATACAGGTAGGGCCAATGACATTTATCAAAGGTTGGTTTCAAAAAAGTGCTAAAATAATCGTGAGCAGCCTAGACCACACAACTTGGAAACAGGGTCGAGTCAAGTCCCGCCGGGCTCTGCAGAGAAAGAATGACAGTGATGTACGGATGGAGATATTTCGCTGCTTAAACCACCTGTTGGTTAGACTGCACAGTTCTTCGCCTACTAGAGCCTCCGCCTAGTGTTGATTGGCTGCTGCCACAGAGTGTTGCCAGCTTTGCGTCAGACAGGTAGCACGGACTTCGGTTCTCGTTTCCTTGCATGTCTGTCATTGGCTCAAAGTTCACCCGGGCGTGTCTTATAAATGGTGCTCCAATTACAAACGTAACGGAAATGTACACGGGTTTGAAGTCTAGCTTGTCCTTAAATGAATTCCCAAGATTTCTCCGTCCCTACACATAACACTACCCATACATGTGGCTGATGATTGTGAGTTCATTATGCTGAGTAACGTAATTTGTAGTTTAGCGGTGTCATTCGGTCGAACGATATCTTTTGAAGGGCAAATATTTCATTCTGTGCTACTCGATTACCAAACTAAAGAATGAAATGCATTATGTAGGAGTATGATTAGCCTGTTCAAACCCAGTATATACAGTTGTGGAAATTACGCAAGTCTAGTGAATTTTTGGTTTGTATTGCACACTGCGAAGCTCAATCACCAATTATTAGAGACATGCAAAGTTCGCGTTATTTTCTGGCAGCACGCTAAAATTCACCGCCCTATACATATTCGAGCCGGTGCCACTTATTTATTGGCTTCTGTAGCGATGAGGACACATTTTCCCTTTCGACTCGATTGGACGTGATTGGGTCAGCTTTTCGTTAGTAGTTCCCTATTGGTTCAAAGCCGTCCTGGGCGTGTCCTAACAAACTGTAGTCCAATGGCAAAGGCAATACAAAACACAAGTGTTTAAAGTCTCGTCTGCCTTCAACTAATAACGCGAATATTGCATGTCTCTACCAATCATCTTACCTGTGGGTAAATGATTCGCAAACCGTCTTACTGATCTAGGTCATTATTGGTTCATATAACTGCAGCCGAACATACAGCCTACAGCGCATTGGCTGTGACAACGAAGCAATTGTTGTGTTGACTTAAGTACAGCACGCATAATACAAGTCTTTGTTTGCAATACCTGAAACCGTAAATTGAAGTGGGTCTGATAAGAAATATGTATAGTCCATTCACTGTTACTTACGAACTTTTCTGAAGCACTGCTTAAGTGCTACTTCCAGGGTATTCCTCCGCCACATTCAACCAAAGCTTAACTATGTCTAGAAAATTACACGGGAAGGACAACGCGCCTCAAACGTGCGCAGTCAGTATAATAATACTTTACATAAGAACTATTACCACAGACACCCGAATTGCGCAAAAAGATTTCCGCACATGCTAGGTTCCAATACCCTACTGCCACGCATGCGCTTTTCTTTTGCTTATTGATGGCGTGTCTTTGTGAGAAGACATTTTCTTACTTGACTAACCAATCAGAATATAGATGACCCCGATACTGTACGTCTGTGATTCGTGGCCAGACACATGAAACGCATAAGGCGTGTTCTACAATGAGACGTAAGCGGATACGCTTTACGTAAGCGGACGCGTATAACGTACGGATACACGTAAGCAAGCTCGGCAACACCCAACTCTTGCGTGTTCGTGAATCCGTGCAGCCAATAGGAATCGAGTATTTGGTTTGTTGATACTCTTTCGTGGCCATTGTGGTATACACGGCAACAAGTACTTCGATTTGCCGTGGCGATTGTCATCTTTGTCTTAATAAATAAGTGAACATTGTTCGGCAGTAGTATTTACGTATTTTTAAACACTGTAACAATATATAAAATGAGATTTGTATATTATTAAACCTATATCAGTAATTTGCAACAGCTGAGTATTTTTTATTCCGTAAGTTGCAAGACCGTACGTATATTCGTATTGTAGAATGGTTAAAATTCATCCCGAGTAGATGGTTTGTTCCGCTTGCGTTTCCGAATCCGTTTTCTTACGTATCCGTGCATTGTAGAACGGGCCTAGCACGTATGTCATCCTATCACAAAAGTGCATCTTACCTAAAAGTTTTATGACATATAACTAGTCATGAAATTTTTCCCGCGAAAATCGGGCGTTGAAAACTATTACTTACAAGACACTACCAACATAACTATTTTCATCCTGTTTTTATTCGCATTGATTGTAAATGAAATATAATATATAGAGAGAATATAAGTAAACGTTCAATTTAATCTTAAATAGGGTACTCTGGTGTTGACAGGCATATAAAACGCTTGTGATACGTGATATATTTAGGAAACAACCTAACACCTTGTACATGGGGTGATTTTTTAAAGGTTTGTTTCGAAAATCGATTAAAAAAACCGCGAATACCATATATTTAGAGATCTAAAAAATTCCGAGTTCAATGACTATACTCTATACTCTATGTGCACTCTAAGAAATTATTCGAAAATTTACTATACCAGTTTATACGCTAAGTAAGAAAGGAGGACTGGTAAGGTTTCCCCTATACATTCGTTGTAGCGTTCCTACATTTACTCAGGAAACAGTCAAAGCATAGGGAAGTTCCCAACTTAGTATAGTAGCGATGCTGAACATTCCTGTATCTGCAGCTTGATGTGTGGTATTATTTCCATGCAGTATAGAGGTTAAAAACTTCAGGAAGTTTGCCAGAAAAATGTTTACAGAGTACAAATATGCCAATATTAAATGCGCATTGGTTGTCTTCTGCCACAGTGCAAGGTGACAATTGGGCCAGCCTTCTCCAGGATGTGTCAAACACCGTGAGGACCAATGACTGAAGTGTTATTAACACACGTGTTTTGAATTCTAGCTTGTCACGAAATAAATCCGTTAATTTTTCAGGTCTCTACCTATATTAGAACTGAGGCAATACTAACAAGAATAGACAGGAACATTTCGCATTTTAAAGGACTTGAAGGATAGACTCCACTGCTCGAAACTAGCAAAAGCTACAGACCTAGCTTTCTTTCTGAGTCGCCAAGATTCCGAGACAAGACCTTCCTGGACAGTATTCAATCTATCTATCTCATCGGTAAATCCAGAGCAGACAGCAGCGGGATACCTACCCATAATCCTAGCTCCAGCTCATGAATTGGATACTTTAAATAAAGTTGTGAAGAGATGCATGTCAATATCTTCACATTTTGGGCAGGAACATACAGTCATCACAGTGGATGAAGCATTATACTGCAGACTTATGGAACTAAAGTTGTCTGTTCCAGAATACCAAAAGAAATTAATTCCGCGCCTTGGAGGCCTTCATATCTCAATGAATGTCATAAAAGCGATAAGACAACATATGGGTGGATCTTGATTAGCTGAGGTGTGGTTGGAAATTGGACTGTTGGGGCAAGGTTCAGTTGAACTTGTTCTCGCAGGAAAGGCATACAATAAGAGTATGAGGGCTCACGAACTCACATTACAGGCCTTGTGGAGAATTCTCATGCCAACATTTCTGTCATATCTTGCTGAAGCAGATAATCACTACCACAAGGAGCTTTTCACATTAGTCAATGATCATTGATGGACAAGCACTTATGGTAGCCCTGGGAAAGCCTGAGCATGCACTAACCTTTGGAATCTGGGTGACATGTACTTTATGACAGTGCTGAACGTATGCTACAGGTATCAATGGATAGATGTTGTGTTCGAAAACAGTGGCGATGTGTGCTGTAATATCATGGGCAAGCAACTGTGTGCAGGGGGCAGTGGTGGCGTTGATCTCCCGAATAAAGTGTGAAGGGGGATCCGGGAGTCCTCCCCCAAGAAAATTTGGATTTCAAGGTGTAAAATGGTGCCATTTAATAATTTTCGTACGTAAATATAAAATACACCGCTTGTAAAAATATTAATATTTTTTGACATAAAATTTGCCAGAGTGAAAAATATTACAAAGATACCTTCATTAAACCCGGAACTTTGTCCAATTAAAGCAAGTAACTCAACATAATTGCCACGGTTTTCTGATTCTTTTGTCTCATCATGACCACGGAAAGGCAGTTCCTGTTCGCCCAAGAAACAAACAACATTTATTAAAAGCTTCAAAATTTCTCTGTTTCTTTTAACTCTTTCGTTGTGTCGTTGTGTCTTAATTGTTTGGATCTATCTAGACCAAAATAACTCTATTATTCCAAATTCTTTAAGAGACAGAAACGAATTTATGTGAACTTCAGAATGCTCGTGTGTTTGAACAGCATTGCACAGATTGTCATGGTCACAATACCCAGTCCAATATGCAGTCCATGTGTTAACATCCTTTGAAAATAATAAACATGGCCAGCAAAACAGTTTGTTTAGGCTGTTACATCCAGCTAACCACAAGTTTTTCTGATAAATATTTTTTTTGAAACGATGTACAAAATTACCTTTCTTGCGTGTTGTCGTGATTTTAATTTCAGGAGTCGGCCTACCCTCTTTTATGATGTCACATCTTCCTGAAATGTGAAAGCACTGCTGGAAAAATGCTTCACTCGTAATCCACACACACGCCACATTTATATCCACATGTTTCTGTTGCACTCATTCTATCTACACGGTTCTCAATCTCACACTGTATTTTTATATTTTTATGTAGGGTATACATCGTGCACGAATATGTATAACATTCTCTGCACCAAAACTAAATTTAATAAAAACAATACGATTCGTGTTGTGTGCACTAACTGGCCCACGCATCAATCTAGTAACTGTAAACTACACGATGCCAACTGCCTGCGGCTATGCCAGCTTCGGCTATGTCCGCTTCAGTTCAGTGAAGAAAGCACTACCATCATAGCTTCTAACAGGTTGATGCAGCCATAAGCCCCCGCCCCGCCCCGGGTGGTTTTCCTACCCTGCCGTCCCTCCGTCGGCCGGGAAACCATTGCGACCGCCTACCTGCTGAAAGCATTACTTACAGTGCTTCCAAACATCTTGGTTTTGCTAGCCAACGAGTTGTTTTATTATAATGTACAGTTTTGTTTCCCGAATAGAATGTGTGCCGCATGAGTGAAAAGTTATCTTAAAGTAAATATAAGTTAGAATTTAAAATTTATTTTTAATATAACATTGTCAGAAACTGTCTGGGCAAGCACTGCTTGCCTTGCTTGCCCTAACGAGACGACACTGTTCGACAGGTACAGAGAGGAAACTATCAAGAGTGCTACCAGAAAAAGGCGTATCAAATCCACTCAACCGATTAGACGACTTATTGAGGGTCGTGATGTACCTCTTCCAAAGAACTGGAACAATAGTCTTGCAGTAGCCGAAAATAAAGCAAATTTAGCGAATTTTTTGTCAAATGAGTTGTGTTCACAAGCACCAGAGGACAAGGAAATTGTAGTTGCAGGAGGGTTCAGGGACGAATTTGAGGTTAGGTCATCTAGAAGAACTAATGATATAACTGCGCTGAAATAAACACATGAAGAAGTTGATACGAGACTCGTGTTGTATGTTGTGCAGAGCCAGTTTTGGACAATGGTTGTCTCATCACGGGACACAGATGTTCTCCTGCTTTTGGTTTCCCACTTCAAGCGTGCACAGTGTGACTATCTTTGGATGATGTCAGGTACATCAAAGAGACGGCATTACATGCCAATCAATGCTGTCTTTGAGAATCTACCAAATGATCTGTTTGCAACATTGTTAGCATTTTATGCTTCAACTGGGTGTGACACCATCTCCTATTTTTCCCATCACACCAAACGCTCATCTTGGAAGGTTTTCAAAGAACACCACGAACTGCTGAAGAACCTGGACATTGGTACATTCACTGAGGAGACCCTCAAATCTGCAGAAGCTTTCGTTTGCAGAATATATAATGTGCACACACTAGACTCTGTTGATTCAGTAAGACATATATTGTTCTCGAAGACAGGTAAACCAGAAGCAATGCCTCCGACAAGTGATGCTCTTCGTTTCTATTTGATACGAGCACACTATCAAGTTATGGTGTGGAGAAATGCCCACTGTGCTATGCCTAACCTTCCTGCGCCTGTGTAAATGGGATGTAAACGTGGTAATTTAGGACCAGAGCCTATTTCCATGTCACTGAGGGCTATCCCTGAAAGCTGCCTGGAAATTATTTAATGCGCGTGCCAGAAGCGGTGTGAGAGTCGACGCTACAAATGTCGCAAATCAGAACTCAGGTGCACGGCAATGTGTGTGTGTCAGCAACAGAGACATGATAAGGCTCATACACCTTGTATGAATTTTATGTAGTTAAGCCAAACAGGCTGACATTTTCCGTAAAGTGTTTATAATTGACCCAGCTTCATTATTCTTAAACATTATCTTAAACATGTTACTTCCCATTTTTTTTGTTGTGAACTATTAATAGGCCTACAGAATTGAATGTCTGTCTCAATATGAATGTTACAATTAAACAGACCCTAGGGATGTATGACCAGTGTTGTACACTCATTCTGAGAAGAAATATGTATGGTAAATAATTATTATACCCATGAATTTACATGATATTGAAGTACTTGCGTGGTAGCATTGAACAGAAATTACACTTTGTCGGTCACTTTGTTTTTGCTTATTAAATAGTCATACTTTTGGAATTCAACTTAGGAACCGGGCTGATTGCACTCAGCATGCCCTAATTATGTTAAAAAAAAATAAGGTTACTGACTTTTACCTCCAAATGCACCTCGACGTTTATAGAGAGCCTTTATTCCAAAATCCGTCTAGACTACTACTGTCCCAGAGTGTTAGTTATAGTTTCACCTCAGACCAGGTGACACGGAATTTGGGCGCGCCTTTTGTAGAGCAGGTTTCACATGATGCAAAATGCATTTCACATAAGATTTCGTACGAGAATGTCGACTAAATTTCGTGAGAAACGAGTTCACACGCAGATAAATAAGATGAATACTGTATCGCATCAAAATTAGTTTATATTGTCAATTTCAAATAAGTGGGCTAAAATCTGACAGACAATGTGACCAACCTTCACAATATGTAAACAGTAAATGCTCTCGCTCGTGCAGTATTGTATCAACTGATGAACTGCTGCGGATCCGTGTTGTTAGGTTGGCTATTTTTATGATCGCTTTGGAAGAAAATAGTACTCGGAACTGAAAGTTGTAATTTAAAATCTTAATTATGTTTACAACAATTATCATTTAAAATATGTTTTTTAAAGCACTATAAAATTTTCTTGGCTATTAGTAACTGCACTTTAAAAGCATGTTTAGCATTTATGATAGAGTATGTCGACACATACGAACAGTAAACGTTTCCAGCCAACGGCTAGCCATGTTTATGTTTCCAGCACGGTGAAGGCAGTTGTGCGTGGACTTTTTTCCTCATCGTGTTAATTTTACGAATATCTCATTGGTGTTGTCGGAATATTTAATAGGTAGTTAATTATTTTTTTATTTGCTTTCTCCAAACATAGTTGGTTGTAGATACCGTTGTAGTGCGTTTTCTTGAGTGAAATGTAATATTAATCAGCACGTCGTTAAAACTACTCATTCCGCCATTTTCCTTACCGCCTTCCAAAATGAAGCGACAGGAATATAATTTACGTATGTAAGTTTAAGTTTGTTTGTATCAGGAAACGTGCGCAGTGTTGATTTTACTGAATGATTTTGCAAATAAATTATTTAATGCTAGTGACGAACAAACGTGATTTTAGTGAAGTAAACTTGCATACAAGGACCAATAGGATCGCAACTCGCATCGTCTTGCACGAAAAAAAAAAAAAAAAAAAAAATAGGACCTGCTCTATCTCCTCATTTCGTGCAAGATGTACCTTGCACACTAACTTGTGCAAGAAATTCTCGCGCAAGGTCGGCATCTCACGCAAGTTTGGCACTCGTCTTGCATCGTGTGAAACCTGCTTAAGCTGTGATCCAATTGCAAACATAACAGAAATGTGCATGTGTTTGACGTTTCACTTGTCCTGAAATGAATCCACGGAATTTTCCAGGCTATGCTAATAAGCCAGTACTCGTACGGCATGCGGTCATCGTGCTGAATGCGTTGCAAGGAACTCAAACCCGCTTGATGCGAGGTGATAAGAAACGCAAACATTCTTGTGCTGGGCGCGTGCTGGGTGTCTGTGGAACCATCTAAGCTCGTCATGGCTGGTTGGCGTGATATGTATAAGTGTGAACGCACATTGAAACACAAGAGTACCTAACACTCTCAAGACCATCTGGACTTTGAAGCAAATCTGGAAATATCTATATCCCTGAAGATAATAATCACACGGATATAGTTTCATTGTTTTCCTAGTTTCCACCATTATTTCACAAGATCATTTCCTCTCACCAACAGACAATATTGTGAATACAATACTAAATTTCTGTATGGTTATACGGAAATGAACGCGATGGACTGTGTATAATGATAAACATAAAATAACATTTGATTGGAACACAGTGAACTCGGCACGCCATTGGCAGATACCGAGCCAATAACAAACGTTATGTAGAACACAAAAGCAGTGCAGTGAAGTTTGGACCAATAGATAAGGATGGGAAAATTTTGCGAATTCATTTCGGGACAAGATAGACGTCAAACACATATACAGTGAAGTCACCTTCGTAATTGGATCACAGTTTATTAGACCCGCCCTGCACGCCTCTGAGCCAATAGCAGACTTGCAAAGAAATACCTTGCGAATTCCATAACTGCCAGGTGCGGGGCAACAGCCAATGAACACACAGCTGAGGCTCCAGTATGTAGTGGACTGAGGAATCTAGCCTACCGGTCATTGAACCCGCGAAATTTTCCTATCCCTTATTATAGTAGAGAGATGAGTGGGAAAATAGATACCAGCAGAAAATAAATTCTGTTCCTGCAGTGGAGGATATACGTGATTGGCTTCTAGCTTGTCTGCGAATGTGTCTGGACTTCAAAGTGTTAAGAATACAGAGCCACCACTAATCCCGTGAACTGCACTCGCACGCTCCAGCAAGATGGCTGCATCACTTGCCAGCAAGATGTGGGAACGCCGTTAGCCAATCAGAGCCTAGTAACTGACTTGCCAGCCCATAAATAGGGATAGGAAAATTTCACGTGTTCAATTACCTGAAATTTCGCGAAAAGATTTCAAGACAAGTTATAGATCAAAACACTGTAGGTTCGTTTACCTATCTTGATTAGTTGGATTTCTTTTTGATGCGTGTTAACTGTCTGTGAACGAATCACGTAGATGCCATGCCGATGTTCCCGAATTCTCAGTGGCCCGGTCAAATATGAAAACGCCTTCTCAAGCAGACAGCAGCTAACGGCAATAGACAAACTACCGTTGGTTGCTTATAGTTTTGAAGTCTACCGTGTACTGATATTTTTCCGCGAAATGTCACTAGCTCTACCTGAAGGCTAGACTCCTCAGTCCTCTGCATACTGGAGCTTCAGCTGTGTGTTCATTGGCTGTTGTCCATCATCTGGCAGTTATGGTATTCGCAAGGTGTTTCCTTGCAAGCCTGCTATTGGCTTAGAGACGTGAAAGGCGGTTCTGATAAACTGTGATCCAATTGCGAAGGTGACTTCACTATATATGTGTGTGACGTCTATCTTGTCCATAAATGGATTCGTGAAATTTTCCTATCCCTATCAATAAGGCATCTTTCGCAGCACGCACTATAGTCAATTGGCATTTTACTATCACAATTTTTTTAACCAAACCTTTGAAAAATCATTCGGTGTGTGGCGTATTTATTTCTTTAATATTCCACGTATAAAACGTGTTTTATACTTGTGTCAACATAAACGTGTCTGATTTTTGGTTAAATTGAACTCCAGCTTATATTTTATTTATAAAATATAATGTTTGATTTATAACTAATAACTAGAAATCTGAATTATTCGCGAATTCATTTTGGGACAAGCTAGAATTCAAAAAACGTTTGTTTATATAAATTTGGCCATTGGACCACACGGTCTTTGACTCCTCCTGTAGAAAGCTGGCCCAATCATCGTATTCCACCGTGACAGCGGACAACCAATATGCAGCTGATATCAGCGTCTTTGTACATACGACTGTAGAGTCTAGCCTGCAGGTTATTGAACTCGTGAATTTTTCAGGTCTCTACTAGTAACGAATAAAGACAGAGAGAAAATAAGTATGTCGGTAACGGCTAGTAATAAATAGTTCTAATGCAAAATATTATTAAATTGAGTGAGCGTGAATGCTGTGCGTTGGCCCTGTTGTAATTTTTTAGGCTTTGTTCACATGAGGCGGAGGAATATACTGGAAGTAGGACCTTAGCAGGGCTTCAGAAAAGTTAGAAGTAAGTGTGAATGGACTATAGCCAATCAGACATACGTCCCGTCACCTTGACCTCCGGCAAACAATCAGAGCATGTGTACTACCGCCACGGCACTTCGTCCTCGTGTAGTATGTATCTGCTATAGTCAATTTCGTGTAAGTGGGGAAAATTTTGACGGTTATAGAAAAGTAGCACGGCCACAATGTATCCTTCCACCGCAGCTGTTTTGCCACTGAAGAAAAAGACGTTTGTAAATAAAAGTTTTGAGTCCAATGCACATTTTCAGTTTCCTCCTTCCTCGTGTTCCATGCCATGGCAGGCACTGAAAATCTGACGGTAGCTAGCTTCCGTCCAGTAATTAATGTAAGATATTACAGCTAGGTTGGCATTTCAACTTGTTTTATTTTTGTAATTACCGAGTTAAATGTGTTGGGGTTCTGTTAATTTATTTCGAGGGGAAAAGGAAACAGTGTTTGGCATGGGAGGGGGCTTCGGTTTCACGTCTTTCGTGAGACGACATTGTTTTGATGTTCCTACGAGTGTGTGGCATTTTGAGTTGCATATTATTTTGACGGAGCAATGGAAAATTTTTGATCATATGGAATTAACATTTAAATTATTTAACTTCGAAAATTTTAAATTGAATGATAAAATCAAAACGCTATACATACGTCGTTGTTCGTATTCGTACAAATGCAGCAATATACACACGCATACACTTTGACCGAAGTTAACCTTACACTCGTTGAATTTACGATATTGGCAAATAAACAAATAAGTATTCTTCATTAACTAAAAAATTGTGGAAGGTACGGCTTTTACAGGCCAGGTGCATTTCAATAATCGTGTTAATAATTTACAAATACATTTTTAAAACACGCAAGCTTACTGTTTGTAAAATTTGCAACCTCTTGAACACGCACTTTTTTATGGTAATCCTTGCCAAGTTTATTTCACTGAAACCACGTTTGTTCGTCACCAGCATTAAATAATTTATTCCAGAATCATTCACAGAAATCAACACTGCACAATTTTCCTGATGAAAACAAAATTAAAAGTACATATGGAAATTATATTCGTGTCACTTCATTGTGGAAGTCGGTAAGGCAAATGGCGAAAGGGACGCGGTAAACACTTTCCGATTAATATTACATTTCACTCAAGAAATCGCACAACGGTACATACAAACAACTATGCTTGAAAAAAGCACATAAAAATAATTAACTACCGATTAAATATTCCGACAACACCACCAAGATATCCGTATAATAAACACAATGAGAAAAAAGAGCACGTACAACGGCCGTTCATCGGTCTGGAAACTCAAAACATAAACATGGCTAGCCATGGCTGGAAACGTTTACTGTTTGTGCGTGTCGACATACGTTGTCATAAATGCTGCAGTGAAACATACAATGTAACACACACAATAGACTACCACGTTGGCGCCAAATATGAAATGTGACAGCCTTTTACGTCTGGAGTAAACACTGTGTTTAACATATGATGGCACCTCCAGTGCGTGTAATGCTGTACTTCATTTATATATATTTAATTTAATGTAGGAAGAGTAACTGAATTTCTGAATATTGATGTCGAGGGGAAATGAACTGGTGTACTGCCACGTGAAATTACTCGGTAAAGGGCAACAGCATAAATTAAGCAACATTAAATAACTGAAATGATGTTTAAGACTGTATTCCATTGACCAATGCCACGTGTGCATGAGCTTCTACCTCCGTACATATGCACCTCCTTCTCGTATCGCATTCATTCATCAGTTTGTTGGCTATATTTATAAAATTTGGCATGGGACATTAGTAGTCTGGTGATGCAGCTCAGTAACAAGTCCGCTCGAAGCCAGGCGGACTCCGACTCCAGACGTTCTCTGCGTACCCAACACACCACGACAAACCACAGTTTGCCAATCAGCTGAAAAACTATTCTGACATGCAAATACTCTTAAACCTACAGATTCAGTTAGTATATATATATATATATATATATATATATATATATATAATAATAAGAATAGGATCCAAACCAAGAAATCGTGCAGAGAAGATAATACGAAAACACGTCAGACACTATGTAATTTCCAGCAATTATCCTATTATTCAATAAAAATGTTCAAATATGTGTAAACTTAAAAAGTAATGCTGGAAAATGAAACAATGAAACAACCCTGAATGACAATGAGAATATTAAAGATAATATTTTTAGAACCTACCCTGCCGTTAGGGAGTGGCCGAGCGTAACGGTCGTTAGCATATATGGAAGTCTGGCGTAACACACTTACACTGTAAAAATCCTCTCTTAAATGAAAAATGTCTCAGTTCAAAAATCTACTAAACTTATGCCTCTGGCGTAGCTGCTGCCGTTAAAAACGCTAAGGCTCTCACTAGGGTTTATTGTGGTTAGTAAGAATGTGCTGGATTAAGCTACGGACGCCTAGTCAATCTGGCGTCGGGTTTAAAACGACTAGAACAAGCGCCAACTTGTATGTACTAGATAAGTAGCAAAATCGAGTACTGTATTTCTTACGTTACTGTTGAGTTGATCTCGAAGAAGAATACCATTTAATTTGTAGGAACAGGACAGGATCGAATCTTGTAGGCTCAGGATGCAACCATAAGAAGTGTAGGGGTTCTGTCTTACGTGGCTCACGGCTCACGAACGTAGCGACATCTAACTACCTGACTAGCTACTAAACAGCTGCTTAATACTAAAACAGAGGAGCTCTTTCACAATCTACTCGACGGTAATACACAAATAAAAACTTAAAGCGAGCTGTTAAAACTGAATACCCTAGAATCTAACTTAAATATCCTAGGCCTCGTCCAACTTCTGGACGGGCGTCCTGTTCTAACGTCTTGACGCTTCGGAAGATGGCGGCAGAGAGAGCGAGATTCTAATCGAATGGACCTGCCTACCCTATACTGGACTCTCCCGCCCACGGGGGGAGCACATAGTCGTTATATGGACGAGGGAAATGAAGCTTTGGCGGGGGAGGGGTACTCAGCTGATTTTACCCGTCCGCCATATTGGTGTGAGCCACTTTCTCGTTTTCTTCCATAATAAAACATTGTGCGAATGTCGTTGACGTACTTTGAAGTTGATATAAATGTTTATTTTGTGAGCTAAACCACAATATTTGTAAAGAAATTGTTATATACTGTGTGAAAGTGATCGGTGAACATTATTCTTTCGTGGTAAAAGCTGCCAGCTAAAGGAAAATGGTATGTGTAGTGTTTGGTCGTAACAGAACTTCTAAAATGTGTAAAATGTTTAAAAAGTGCTAAATCAACATGCCACTGAAACCAACGCCTACAGGAAACCGCATACCTTTGGAGTAAATTATTATCATGAGCTGTTCGTCTGTTGCGGCAATAAATGCATCTACACCAGAAGCAAGAATTCAAGATCAAAACATACTGTCCATCACCGAGCCTTCATATCTTACATACATGTTTGACCTTCAAGAAATCACATAATATGCACAGTACGTTGTAACTTATACTGCAGGATTTGTGGTAAGTCATCTGCGTAAAGTTAGTAAATGTGAAAATTGCCTTTCAACCCTTGTTGAGAATGGAAAAGTTCCAGGAACCCTAACTAACCTAAAATATATAGGTGGTTTATTTTATGCATCAAGATATGTTATTCAGCTATTAAATTGTCAGAAAAAGAACAATCAGGACTGCCTCAGCAGAAAGTGTTGGGAAATCCCTTCATAGTAGATTTACAGTGGCCAGGCTACTGTGCTGTGCAATAAAACATTGTTTGGATTGTGCAGATAAATTTTTTCTCGCACTTTGTGTTTATGTTCAAGACCAAAACAAATTTGACGAAAATAAGATTCATTTGATGAAAGCTGTTCATAAGAATTATGTTAAAGTGAGGGTGTAGGCCTACTATTTCTGTAAAAAACCAGTAGCTAGGCCCATGGCTGAAACTGTTTTTTATTTCAGTTTTTTGGTTATTTGTTTTGTATTTATATTAATTTCATCGACAACTTGACTCATCAGCATAATGTTTATTACTTATGAATTATGTGGCTGAAGTTCTTACTTGTTACTGGACACTCTGAAGAAGAGGCTGTAATGTTTGCTATAAGTGACCTTTTCACTATAAGCTGCCCAATGTAAACTGAGCACTTTCGAAAGCCCTGCTTAAGATGATAAGATCTACTTGTATTGTGTACTCTTACACAATATGTATATTTAACATTGCCATGGACCTGGTCACTTTATTTGTGTGTCAGTCAAGTGAAACGTCGAAATTAGGTATTAGAAAATTACATATTTTTGCAAATTTTTTAATTCATAAAGTCATAAAGCAAAGTAAATAATTTCAGTATTCGCAAATGTTAACATAACAATTTTAAATCAGTGTTTAGACATTAAACTACTTCCTTCCAATCATTAGCAACTTTACTGGACGCCCAGGCCAGTCAGTGTGTCCGTATAACTATATGCGGGTAGGTAGGGGCAGTGACGACTGGACTGAAGTCCAGTGTAGTGACGTTATTCAAATGTTGCTGTCAGAAGTGCTCACTTTATCATAAACAGCCTTATTTATGTATTTGTAAGTTTGCTTTAAATTTTGCAGTATTATCTTTGTCAGTGATCAGATTTGCATCTGAAATTGTTTTTGTTACTGGACACTTCGAAAGATATGTTGACTATAATGATTGACTTACATTTTATACTGTATGTTATGTAGAGGACAATTTGAAGGATTATGCAGATGCAAGCATGACCTATGTGTATCAAGCTATCAACAAACAAAAACATTGTAATGCCCCCTGTTAATAATAATGAAGACGTTCATAGATACAAAACTAGACAAATTAAAAACATCCACATAAATACTGTTAGAACAACGAAATATGGCACAAATAGTATTATGGTTAATGTGGCAAAGCTATATAATAGTTTACCTACTAATATCAGAGAAATAAAGTTGCCAAGTGTATTTTTAAAAGCAGCGAAAAGGTATCTGTGGGTAATTTATGAGGCACGCATTTGGCATTTATGCAAACTTTAATTTTGCATGGGTTAATAACCCACTAGGGTTAATATTCAGCTATTAACTAATATTTAAATTCAGATTACAATAATATACATTTATCAGAGGCTATGTACATTTATCTTTTGTTGGTAGATATGAGCACTGTAGTAATGTTACAAGTAGATATAGTGCATTGTAGAATATTAAGGGTAAAGAACAATTTAGTGATATTAGGGATAAAGTGCAATGTTGTAGGCCAACTCTCGCTTATCTCGTGGAACTATATGTCACGTAATATATTATGTGGGAATAGTGTAAGCTTCATTAAAATTCTTTTTTCTTTGAATATTGTACAGATTGGAAATGCAAAATAATTCATTATTTTACTTGTCTTACGATTCATGTATTGAACTTATGTTACTGTTGTCGTAAAATGTGTAAAGTATAATAGGTGAAAATATTGTAATACAATATTGTTATAACAATTTTACTGTGTAAATAAATCCATGCAAAGCCGCAGACAGGCATGTATGAACAGTCCCTGAATAGAGCAGTGCTCTCTGGGACATTCCATGAATAAATAAAAAAATTAAAAAATTATTATGGGTTACTTTTATTAGTTTTATTTTTGTAAATTGACTTAAAACTATGATCATTAATTATTAATATCAGTGGTTATTTTTATAACTGGCATTGTATGTGTTACTAGAAACTTTGATAGATAGACTGTACTGATTATTATGAGTTACTTTCATAAATTATGTATTTGTCAGTTGACTTAAAAATTGCAGCATTGTGTTTGTCATTGATCAGACTTATATATCTGAAATTGTATTTGTTACGAGACACTTTTACTACTGTAGCTTTCAATTTTGAAATTCACTTTAAAACCAGCAGAATTTTAATTATCAGTGATCAGTTTTATATAAAAATTGTATGTTGGAGGATATATTGATTATTATCATTGACTATCATTGGTTTTTTATTTGTAAATTGACTTAAAACTAGCAGCATTGAGAGTGAATATCAGTGGTCAGTTTTATATTATCTGAAATTGTATTTGTTATTAAACACTTGGAAGGATGTAATGGTTATTATAACTTTGCATAAAATACAGATGACAATTTCACTGCACTTTCTTAAATTTTTGCTACACGTTTGTGATTGGCTAACCGCTAATGTAAGACCAACTCTGTGACTGGTTCATTCTGTGCACGCCTCACTTTATGTGACAATACACTACTATGTAAAAAAAAAACTAAATAAATTTGCTAGAAGTCCATAATATGATGAAATCTTAATACTTCCACGAGAAAACATAAGTTGCCGCCTGCTGGGCTGTGCCGACCACTCAAGTGCAGGCATCCTGGTAGGTGAGCCGCCAGCACTTACACTATCTTCATGTGTATCTCATCACACACAAATGTTACATCTCAATAGTAACCACTGTCAAATTATCAGAAGCACATGCTTTTGCAGGTGCAGGGGCTATGAAAGGGAAATTTGATGACTTCTCTTAATTCACCTTCACTTGTTTCACATCATGCAAACATTTTAGCTGTCATATACCTCACTTCCGAGTATGGTGCCAGTCATTTTTATAGGTAGGGCCTATAGACTATTTTGCTTAGTAAAAACCAGATGATTTTACTGGCAAATAAAGTGCGCAGTTGTTACAAGACCAAGTTCCCATTACACTTAAATTGACTTATTTTAAAATACCACACGCACAAACATTTGATTTGCGGATAAATCATAACCTTTAAATTTGCCTTTTTTTTTTTTTTTTTTTTTTTTTTTTTTTTTTTTTTTTTTTTTTTTTTTTTTTTTTGAAGGGCCTATTTATTTGATGAATTCTCTACTTTTTTTCTCCATATTTGACCTGATTAAGCTTTATTTTCATTCACGTCAGTTGTGCGCATTAATCTTGCTTTAATATTTTGACTGCGCTATGGTGGGGAGGGCAGAATAAAAAATGTTTGAGCTTCAGAAGCATTAAGTTACCAGGTACTGGTATGTTTGTGCAGCAGTTTGACTATAGTCGTACAATTGCTTAATAAAAAATAATTTACTAAGTAGTAACTTTACATTTACATGTAAAATGTCTTAACATAATATTATGTCTCAAATGGACCCCCCTACTCCCCCTTCTTTTGCAAAAATATGTAGTGTAAGTCAATCTCTGATTTCTCAGGATAAAGTGTAATGTTGCCATTTAAAAATCACCAAAATTTATCCATTTTTACGGTACCTACTGTATGGAGTTTTACGGTATGTGAATACTTTTTAAAAAGTTCATAACTGTGACTTTATTAACTTTTTTTTATGCAAAGGTGCTTGGGTTGATCATTCCCAACATACAGGTTCTTCATGCGTGACCTGGTGAAATTTGAGTGCTACTTTCTTAGTAATTAATTACAGTATCGCAAAAAAATAAATGTTTCGCTGAACCAATATTATTTCATTCGTCAATGCATTCATTTAGCTCATGTATATTAGCTTATTGTTTAGGTCCAAATCATTTTAAAAATTGTCTCTTTCCCGTTCATGTAGTCAGCACTGATGCGGCGCTGTAGTAGCCTATACAGCTGTGCTCTCTGTATCTGTGCAGGGAAATAGGTCACAAAGCCACTAATTTTAACATAAAAAATTAAGAGGTGGAGTTACCCACCACTCGCAGGTAGAAACACATAAATTAAGAGAGCACGATACATGATTTATGCAGGTCCACAATAGCGGTGTTTTTCACAGAAAATCAATACATTGCAATGGTTGTGGAGTTGAAAAATGGAAAGGATTGTGTGTGTCAGCATTGTGTACAATACCCAGCTGTGTGTAACAATATGGCATTTTGACAGTTAGGATACATGCTCCCATATAGAAGTAATATATGATGTGATTATTTGATGTTGAATGAATGTTATGGTGGCAACGAGTATGAAAAAAAAAACAGTATGCTGATTTTAAGTCCACAATATAATACTTAAATTGATGATTATTGCGTTTCTTGTGTAATTATTTTTATGTATTATTTTGATATGCAAGGTGTTAACAGCAAAAGGAGATAGTTAGCTTTAGAAAATGGCGTAAATTGATTAAATATCGTAAACCCCCTCGTCCTACTGTAGTTTAAATAGACCAACTTGACTTGCATAATCTTATAATTTGGAAGACATTTTCTGTTCATGAAGATGTAATAATGCAAGTTTTATTATGAGTCTTACTCAAAATCCTGCAGTAAATAATTGTTCTAACCATGTTGCATATGCTTGGCTCTGTTATCTTGTTGGCCAGACTTAAGATACGATACGTGAATAAGTGAGAGAATAATTGAATCGCATCTTTGGTTTGTTTGATTCTTAAATGCGTATTATCTGTTATATATATGTATGAGTTTCTAGATAGTGAAAGTGAATTCGTAATGGGTTCAGTGTAAGAGAAGGTGATCATAGCTTAACTGCACCTCTAAGCACAGTGGATTCATGCGCTCTCAGTGGAATACTTGCAAATAAGCACAGTGAAATTACTTAACCCGTTATGCCAGTTTTATCACTAGATGGAATTACATTTAGAACTGTGCAGCCAGTGAACCAACTGTTGTAAACAGACTGGTCTGTTTTCAGTTGGCCTTTTATTTAGTTGGTTTGTCTCGTCAACAGTAAGGTCATTAGAAACAGACTATACACAACAACAGAACTAGTATAAAATGAAAGAGGAACCTTCCATGGCCATCATAAGGAACCTTCACAGCACTTTCCTGGAGTAATTTTGTGAAAACATGGGGAACTAATCAGGATGGCTGCTGGGCAGGGGTCAAGGGGTATTGAAGTGTGCAGTTGTATTGGGCCCCTAACTAAAGGGAGCCGCATCTTTAAAGGGAAAAATTATTTCATTTTGGATAATACAAAGGGAAGGGGAGAGTTACAGCTTCCGAAATTTCTTTTGCGGCACTGGATGTCTGGACTAGGATTCAAACCAGTGCCCTTCCAAATGTGAGTCTAGTATTTTACCATTGCATCAACTTGCCTGGTCTGTATTTAATGTGCTGAACTGGCATGTTGCTTTAATGTTTGAAGACATGCACCACTGTACAATGAGGTAGTATGCAGGTAAGGTACCGCTGTAGTCGGGTGGCTTGAGCGCTTGCCTCCCACCAAAATGATTAAGGTTCACTCCTGGTTGGGTGCTCCAGAATTTTTTCATGAGAGAATCATGCCGGACGATGGCGCTGGTGAGTTTTTCAGAGACTTCCCTTTTCACCCACCTTTGCATTCTGGCACTGCTTCATATTAGTTTAATTTTTCCTCGACTCTAAAAATGTCTGCTGCAAAGAGCTGCCCAAACCTCTTAAACGGGTGAGTATTTTTTTTTTTTTTTTTGGATCCTACTCATCATTAATAAGTATTTTTGCTGAGATACAGTTGTAATAACCTTAGTCATACTTGTGTGTGTGTGTGTGTGTGTATGCGCGCGTGTGTGTATGTGTGTGTGTTTGTGTGTGTGTGTGTGTGGGGGGGGGGGTAACTTTAGTTGGCTTTTTACTCAAACCACAGCAATCAATTTCATATAACTGAATTAATTAAAATATAAATATGATTTATGAATATTGCTAAAAATTATAATCGCATAATGCAAATACTAATTTGAAGTGTAGGGAGCTGGAAATAATCTAGGACAATACTGGTATGGATGTGTTCGGTAACAAAACAAGTTCAGTTAAATAGCATGCATGATAAACACGGTTGTGATTGCAGCATTTATTGTTATTAAACTTTCACGAGACAAGTGAATGTCCTCGCAGTTTGTGTACCAGGTGAATTACTCCCCCCCCCCCCCCCTTGCGACAATCAGGAAGTATGCTGTAACATTGGCATGTGCTCTGCTATACAGCAAAGCATACATCACAGATTCCAGTTTATGAAAACCAATCTTTTACTAGGGGCCTAATTGGACTCGCATAGATATTGGTGGCCCAAATTTCTACTTGCATGGTTAGGAAACTTGGGAGCTAAAACTTTTAATGTTGTCAAGACATTGGACTTGTACCTGAACTTGAATATATTATTTTAAAGCAACGACCTATTTATGTAATTTCAAAAAATCTGAAAACTCTTGACAAAATGGGCTGAAACTTTATTCGAAAACGCCAGTGTTTTACAGCCAGGGCTTACACTTAGCTTTGTGTCATAAATGGTGAGATGCGTACAATTGTGCCTAGACACTACTACCTTAGGCAGACAAACTTTTAAAACATACTAAAATTCTCCTGTCTTTGCAGGATCTGCCAGAATAAGGCCCAAACAAGTGCGATATCTCCAGCACGTTGAAGCCGAAACTAATTCATACAAAAATTCGATACCTAGGCCAACTGTGTTTCTGTGGAATAGGCCACGATTTTTTTTTGCCAAAACTACTTTTAAATCGCTGAAACAGCTGTCGTTTCTTTCCAGAAAATACGTAAATTGTCATTTGCTTACATTCTAAATACACTTCACTGGATAGCATATCTGTCTGCTTAACAAATTAATAACAAACGTCCCTATTTACATTGATGTTGTTTGTTCAGAATGTAAACACGGCTGCCATATTGGTGTGGGCCATATCAGGTTTCTTTGGTTACGCTTTCTTAGGCACAGACTCTATCTGGACTCTTCTAACATCTTTGCTTCCGCCAAAAAGGGGTGCAGGGTTCAAACCTGCTGTTCGATCGAATGGCTCGCTACGAAAATCTAAACTGACTCGCTCCAAAACGGCCTAAATCACTAATCCATAAAATTTAATATCTTGTAGAAATGTAATAAAAATATACTAATTACCTCTGAAACATAAAAAATCAATTGAGACCATGAAAAGTAATTAATATAAAATATTGATTTAAGAATACAAACAAAAAATTAAACTCGCTAACTAAATGCATTTGCACATGAGTATTGCCATTCCTACGTTTAATTATTTAAAACCCTAACCATATGAAAATAGGAAAAAAAAATGAAGTAAATAATGTCATAACATAAGGTAAATTACAAGTGTTAAATATAATCAAATTTAAACGCGTGAAAAATACATAAATTATGTTGACAAGATGTAGAAATAGTGAGAAATGTGGACGTTACAGACAGCACTTCCTGTTGTTTTGAACTTTACTTCAAGAGACAAAACAGACAGTAACGATTAAATGTTAAAGTTCAGATTTTAAAACGTTTCTTCATTGTTGAAGTGTTCATTCTGTAAAACGTTCATATGATAATGTATTTGCAGCAGTAATCAGAAAACATACATAAATAGCTCATATAACACGTTTAGAATCAGAAGAAGGTAACATTATACACTCTGAGAAAAAATCAGTGCAAGGGAACAAGTGTAAGGGATTGCCCTTACAGTAGTTCCAGCACACTGTTCCTGATTTGTTTATTTACTTTGATGCCAGTTTATGTTTGAAAGAAAAAGTAAGTGTTTTTATTTACCTTAGTTCTCTGCACTATCAGTTTTTTTTTTTTTTTTCAAGGTTTCGAAAAGAAAATTAGGAGAACGGATTTATGATAATAATAATCTGAATTAATTATTTATATTTAAACAAAGCGTGATTCAGTAATTTTCAACAACTTTATTAATATTTTCATTAACAAACTGAAATTAGCAGTTTGATGGTCACATATATGAACTCATTTACAATTGTTCTCTGTTGTCATAATTTGCCAACAATACTCGCTAGACGAACTCTATAACCTTGGCCAGCTTGCTAAGAGGTTTATTTATTTTTGTCGATGCCAATTGCAGCCAAGTTCAAATCCACAATTAAACTTAAAAACTGTTTGTTGCGAGCGAATGTTACTAAGGAACTAAGGAGAGGAGTTCAGAAGAGAGTCTGTTCTACACAATGAAGAGGGACGGTACGCTAGTGCGATAGTTCCTAGAGGACGCCTGGATATCTACGAGGACCAACGACGAGATTACGTCAGATGGACGTAGCAGAGGCTACGAGTGGAGTCTGAGGGGAGACTAGTCTGTGAGATACCGATATCCCTTCCAGACGTTAATGGCAGACCTGCAACCATCTCTGTTGGCTGAATCATTGTCAAGTAAGGTCTCCATTCATTACCCAAGGTGTGTCCTGCCGTTCAGTGTAGCTGAATGAAAAGTAACTTTCTTATCTTCGGCAATTTCTAAATTAAAAGCTGTACTAGTAATGGAACTGACCAAATCGCGACCTGTTCTTGTGAAAGATAACAAAATGTTCAAGTGGCCTGTAGAAATTTGAGTCTCAAGCTTGCTCTGCCGACGAGTCAAACACGAAGCATAAGTAAAATACAGCATTAATTTGGACCCTATTCAAACATTATCATTATGTGGTCTGGTCATACTGTGGTGATATGTTAGGTAGAACCTAAATTTATGACACTGGCTGCAGAATACTAATATTAGTAGAATAATTTAATTTGTATTATAATTCAACTGAAGTGCATATGTTCTGCTGTGTCAAGTGTATCACTTTATTGTTTCCCTCGCATATTCCCAGTAAATAGTTCAAAGATATTGTTTTTGTTTTCCTTATATAAAAGAATTGCTTAAATCGCTATATTTAAGTAGTAATTATAATTTTGGAGTGATGGTATTTGTGTATTCATTTGATGTGTACATGTCCGTGCATGGTTTACAATGCCTGGATAACCTTTTATGGACTTATCTTACTGAGGCATTATCACACAACTGAAAATTGTTATAACATTCAAACAACACACTCACACTTACTCATTTCGACAGTAGGTAATGCGTTCACAAAGTTTATCGTCTTCTAAAGACTGGCGCCCAAAGACAAAAATATTGTAAAAGAACTGATCCCGTCTGAACTCTTACACAATATAGTTGTCATTAGTTACTACAGTACTATAATTATAGTTTTACATTTTAAGCTAAACTGTTATTATTATTATTTATCAGTACGAAGAGCAGCCTATCTTAAGGCGATCATAAAAATAAGCCAACTTAACACAGATCCCGCAGCAGTTCATTAGCTGATACAATACTGCACGAACGAGAGCATTTACTGTTTACATAGCGTGTAGGTTGGTCACATTGTCTGTCAGATTTTACCCCACATATATTAAATGTACTATATGCGACTACGGCTTGGTTCATCATGCAATGTGCGTACGTAATGAAAGTAGGTATTCTTATTTATTCATTACGACATGGATCGTTGTTATCGTGTATGTTTCGAGTATAAAGCGGCGAGTGAGTGAAGTGATTTGGGCGGCTTTTAACATCGAGGTCTTCAGAGCCGATGAGGGTGATTGAAGTAAAACTGGAGCGGCGTCGTAATGAAGGATCTTGGGAAACGGGAGATCCCCGATAAGACCCGCCGACCAAACGGCATCGTATGGCACTTGCGAAAATCCGGTGACCCGGCCGGGGATTTAGCCCGGTTCGCCTTGATGGGAGGCGAGCGTGCTAATCGTTCAGCCACCGTGGCCCCGAGGAAGTGAAGAGATTTACACTCTAAATCTGAATCAGTGAGAATTACTCTATTTCAATCAGTCAAACGTATCTGGCTGATATATCAGTCACTTCAGTGAATTCAACTGATGAACCAGTGAAAAAAAAATTCAATATTTCCTTCACTGATTGATTCAGTGACATTTCCCACTGATTCGTCTGTAATTTTTCCTTCTGTTTTCTCAGTGGTTTAATTTTTGACTGATGGACCAGTGAAACATCTGAGTAACTTGCTTCGTCTCTAATTATTTTTGACTGATGTATCAGTGAAAGTGCATGTAAGAATGGCCGGCGAACATCGGTAAAAATGGCGGTTAAACAACGCGTATCAAGTGAACGAGTAAACGAATAAAACTAATACAAAATACTTTCTGAAATGTGTTTTATTTTTCAAAACTCTATTTTACGAGGTAATACGAACACACGGCCTTTCATTCAGTTTCATTTAGATTCCATGTAATCGTCACAGCGCTCTGTTTGAAGGTTTGAATTGCATTTAATGTGTTGAAGAGAGTGCACTCATATATACTATTCGTTTTAACAATCCTAGCGGTGCCAATCAAACCAAACACGAAAAGTATGAGCATACAACATCGAACTACACGATTTCGCAGCGGAACTATAAGACATATACTTTCCTCTAACAATTTCGACTTGGCGTGGTAGCTGAGGAGGAGCCCTGCCCTCATAGCTCTGGGGTAGGATGGCCGACCTGTAGTCGGAGGGTAGCGGGTTCGCGCCCCTGGGTGTCTACGACGCGGCAGATTTAGCTTCGAGCACTAGAGGCGAGCAGTCTGACTGCTCACCAGCTGTGACCCCCATAAAGCTGTGGTGTTGGGAAGGTTTGGGCGGATTTTGAGAACTGAACATTATTGCCCTATCAGGGCACACTCGTTCCTACCATCCGAGGGGGATTCCAAAATGACCAAACAAGCACTTAAACATGATGGCTTCTTCAGCTTTCACCAAGTCTCTGAAATCATCATAGGATAGAGAACAAAGGACAAGTTTGCTGTGAAAGAGATAGTGTCTTAAGATATCAATGATTTCAAGGACTGGCGGCAGGCATATTACAAGTGGCAGTATACACTGCCACTCTGAAGAAACCGCCTGGAAGACACACTGTGTGAAATAAAAGAATTATTTTGCAATCAGAACCATTATGAATTTCTGTTATATAGTCTCTTCGCCGTTTCTTCACACTTGTTTTAATCAGACCTTTAAAATAACTAGGCCTACCCTATGTATGACAAATTTCACATATCACAAGCATTTTATTCGCGTGTTAACATAAAAAAAAATGCCTTAGTTTTGGTTGAATAGAATTCCTACTTATATTTTATCTCTAATACTTCATTTATAATTAAAATTAATAAATCCAGGGAGAAAATATGTTTGTTGGTAATGCTATAATAAGATATAGTGTTGTGCAAAATGTTATTAGAGTGAGAGCAAACGAATGCGGTGCGTTGTCTCTGTGATGTAATTATAGAAATGGTCAAGCTTTGTTTGCTCAAGGCGGAGGAATATTTTGAAAGTGGAACCTCAGCAGGGCTTCAAGAAAGTTGGAAGTAACCGGAAAGGACTATAGGTGCAACGAGGTGTATTATAAACGTATTTTGCTATTAATCTCGATTGTGTATTTACATTTCCTCGCTGTTCCAGTGACTTAAGCTCTTTGTGTTGGGACTGATTCATATAAGAAGTCTACTGAAGTAATTATTTTTACAATCTATCCACGGTTAAAGTTTCCATAGAAGTTAGCTACAGTCGATTCGCGGTTTTTTCACACCTTTTGAATCAAACCTTGGAAAAATCACCCCATATATAATGTGTTTGGTTGTTCCTAAATATCTCACTGATCGCAAAAATCTTCTAGTACTTCTGTAACCATTAAAATATATTATTTTTGTACAATCAAACCTTTGCTTACATTTTATTGATGGATGATTAATATTCCGTTTATAACTAATATAAATGCAAGGGAGAAAATGGGTTTGTTGATAATATCTACTAAGGAATATTTTTTATGCAAAATATTATTAAACTGACTGTGCACGAATGCTCTGCGTTGTCTTTTTGGTGTTATTTCCTAGACTTACAGTAGTTAAGGGGACTATGTAGCTGCGCGTCCAAGTTCAAGAAGCGAGGGAGCGATACGGGCGACAGTTACACGCACGCCTAGCGCCTCATCGCTTCTACGCGCAAGGCGTGCAGTGTTTCCGTCCTAACCCTTTACTGTGCAAACTAGATCTGGGTTTTATTGCACGCGATGAAAGCCCACAGATTAAACTACGTCCTAATCTTTGTACTTTTCTCTTGCCGCTTAAGAAAACTACGTAGGCAAGTTTTAGAAATGCGATATTTGACCCTTTTCCCGAAATTGTTTCTCCAAGGAAATACACTTAATATGACAAAAGTAAAAAAAAAAAAAATAGAAATATAGCCATAGATTTTTTTTTCCCCTGACAAGAAGTCACATACCCAGAATTTTTCTTTGCCGAGATACGCGTTTACGCGCAAACAACGATTTCGCAGAAAACGTTTCAGTGCATAGGATCCTTAAGCTGCTTGGTTTGCAGTAAAACTTCAGCAGTGCTGCAGAATAGTTTGAAGTAACCGCTAATAGACTATAGCTATCAACCCCACTTACTCGTGTGTTTCCTTCAGGATTGCTCCCTCAGTCGCGGAGGCTCGAGTTGTACCTGCGTGTTTCCTTGTAAACTGGCGAAGCGATAATGCCGCTATACACTGCTCTGACGTACACTTCATAAGTCTATCGGCTGCCGGCGGAAAGAGCACAGTAATTAGAATAGAATCCAGTTAACGCCGGCATGGCCGTGGGAACCTCATTATGGTAAAGGTCAAGCGCAGTCAGTCAACAAGGGGCGGATGTCGTCACCAAGAAACTTCACACCACACTAGCGAGCCTCGCGGCCGGTGACTGAACCAAGCGGCTGTGTTTGTTTATGGTCCTCCGTGCATGTATACCCACTCCTGTAACACGGTTACTTGCAACCTTTTCTGAAGCCCTCATATTGTTCTACTTCTAGAATATTCCTTCCCCTCGTGCAAACAAAGCATATAAACAGAGACGTGACAAATTCGCGAGTTCAATGGCCTGCAGGCTACACTCTACATTCTTATGTACAAATATGCCGATGTCAACTGTGTATTGATATGTCACAGTGGAAGGCGACTATTGGCCCAGCCTTCTCCAGGAGGTGTCAAACATCGTGTGGGCCAATGGCTAAATTGATTTAAACACGCGTATTTTGAATTCTAACTTGTCCCGAAATGGATCTGCGAATTCTTCAGGTCTCTACTTATAAATTACACCGGAGGGCCAACTCACAGCATTCGTGCGCACTCAGTCTGATAATATTTTCCATTAGAACTAATTCTTAGTAGGCCTTACTAATACACCTATTATGTCTCTCTCTTTATTCCAGACCGGCCGTTTTAACGGATTTCATCATTTGTGATAGAATGACAGATTTTTTAAGGTTTTTTTATCCTTTATAAAATGTCAGTTTTGGTTTTTAACCTATGTTTTTATTATTTAAGTTTCTGTTTTGAAACTTAAAAACACTTAATTTTGCAGCCCTGATCCTAATATAGCTTGTTTACCTTACACACCAAATAATGATTTATGAAACTTTATTAATTATATTTGGTTATGAGATATTTTATCTGGCCGTTTTATTTCATATATCGGCTTTTTTTTTTTAAAACCATCTTACAAAGTACAATTAATAGTTTAATGTTTTCAATGTACAAACATTTTTTGTAATTTTTTTTTTTTTTTATGTCGCGGCTGTTGTGGCCTCATAGAACATCCGCTATTCGAAGTTTGAATCGGCAACGAAGATTCCTATTCGCTCGCTCTCTCTCTCTCTCTCTCTCTCGCCTCTCTCTCTCTCTCTCTCTCTCTCTCTCTCCTCTCTCTCTCTCTCTCTCTCTCCCTCTCTCTCTGCCTCCATCATTCGAAGAGTGAACATTTCAGTCTAAAGTAGCCGCAGTAATCCACACGAAAAAATATATGTGATGGCTGGAAATAAGTTGATTTTTACTTTGCAGATTTTGTTTTCAGTAGTAGGAATAACTTCCAGTCTAGTTATTCGCCGACTTGATTAAACACTACTTTAAATGAACTGAACAGTTAATTTAATTTGCAGAATCACAGCGATCAAGGGTTTTAAAACATTTAATCCCAGTGGTAAAAGATTTAGAGTCCCGAATTTTTGTGCAATCTTACCCCTGCAGCATCGCCGAGAAATGTAACTGAACACTATTAGTGTTTGGGACAGTGTTCAGCTGAGCCAGAACAAAATACCACATATGAATTTGTACAATAAGTTGATGTGTTGTTGTATCTGTCTGACTTAGTGAGAATTTAGGCCTATTCACAGATTAATAAACCCTGTTATCTGGACAGAGATTCATTACCTAAACACAGGTACATTTATTTCAAATTGAATTTTTCAGAGAGAAATTATATTTTAATATGATTTTTATTTTAATCTGAGTAAAGAGATTTTTCTATTTTTACTCGTGCATTTTATTCTAACGAACTTTATATTGTATCCACGCTCCTCTATTCGGAATAGAACTAAGCATTCTATTGAAACTTCGAGTATATTTTCTGGCAGTGTTGCTCATGCATGGACTGAGAAGTGGTTTTATGTATTCGATACACAAATTTCCAAATAAAAGTGTGAAATGCTACATCAAGCAAAATGGCAATGTTGTTTGGATCTGTTCCAGTGTGAAGCTTGCTCAAGTATGCAATTCCTACTGTTCTGGTAAGCAGAATGGTAATTGTATGTGAATTATATCCCGTCTGTAACCAGTCAGTAGTATAGAAATGCCGATTCGAGCGCAACCCCCAACCATCAGAAAACCAACAGCAAATTGAATGCCCAAACCATCAGAAAAAACTACCGTTGTTTCCAGATCCAAAACATCAGCTGCCGATTCGAGCGCAGCCGCAAAAAGTGATTGCAAAAGCTGCGTTAGAGTGCAACCGCAAAAAGTGACTGCAAAAAGTTGTGTTTGGGTGCATCTGCAAAAAGTGACTGCAAAAAGTTGCGTTTGGGGTATCTGCAAAAAGTTGCGTTTTGAAGCAGTTGCAAAGAGCGGCTCAAGAAATTTGAATACGTAAAAAATAAAATATTGTATATAATAAAGATGGACCAGTTGCTAAATGTATTGAACGGAACCCAACAATTTAAGAAACTTTCCGAACTTACAATCGGACAGACCTATCCCATAGACCATGCTGAAATAAATGATACACGGTATGAATGCAAAGTGGTAATTACTTCTGGAAATTTTAAAGTAACCTTACCAGATAGATACCTTCAGATTTTCAGCGAAAAAGTTTTAGATGGTGATTGTGGTGTTAAACAAAGGCATTCTATTCGGTTTTTTTAATACTAAACGATCGTCGTATTAGACATCAGTTGATTTTTATTTGTGCTCATATCTCTATAAAGTTTTAATGGTTATCCAATCATTAAAACACAATTATCGCTCTGACTTCGGCAATGTGCTACAAAACGTATTGCACGAACATCGTGTTAGCGCGCCGTGCTACTGCGAAAAATGATTCATCCGTCTGGGGCCAGACGTTTAATTCGTCCAAACTGAACGATTACAAAAAAAAAAGCGGCTCAATAAATTTGAATGCATAAAAAATAAAATATTGTACATAATAAATTAGCGCAAATAAAAATCAACCGATGTCTAATATGATTACGACCATGGCAATGAAAAAGGTTAACACAACTGGTAATGTTTAAGAAAGGTGTCTTTGCGGATAGAAAGAAGAAGAATCTAAAGAGAAGTATGTCAAGTGTGACACTTGTAAACACTTTTACAAACCGTCTCTCATAAGAAGCCATCTTAAAAGTAGATTGCACAAAGGTTTTACACCAATACGTAATAAATCACATGAACCAACAAATGCATGGGAAATTTTTAAAGTGCCACAACACTTAATATCAAAATAGCAGTTCCCACGAGAGAAACAAGTGAAATGTGAAACGTGTAGCCACTATTACAAAATGTCTCTCATAAAAAGTCACTTGAGAAGTAAAATTCATAAGTACACACCCAGATTCAGTGTAGAAGAAATGGAAACAGCATTTCAAAGTAGGATCAAGACTTATGCTGTAAAGAATGTGAATGCATACAAAGACTCAAAGCATTCCCTAAACGATGTGAAAGAAACTGTCATGGGGCTAATTAGTAAGCATTCAAAATCATTCAAAGTGAACATGAAATTCTTCACTGAGTACAAAAGGGGAATTGGTGAGAATATTGAATATGTAGAAAGTTCCTTTAAAACAAAGAACGAAATTATACTGAAATCGACTAATCTGGAAGAATATTATACCAACAGCATATCGAAAATCATAGCTGAGATGAGGACATTCGAAGCAAAGGGATCTCAGTGGGCACTCAACAGAATATTTAAACTAGAAGTGCGAATAAATAAATATGTACCATTCAAGGGCAGTTCTTATGTTGATCTCCCAGAAAAAATCAAAACTAAGCAGATGGTAATTAATGTTAAGAACGATGATCAAACATGTGTTTTGTGGTCTGTTCTATCTGCATTGCATCAAGTAAAAAAAAAACCCTCAAAGAGTGAATAAATACGAAGCTTACGAACATGAGTTTGATGATTCACTTAAGGGTTTCGAATTTCCAATGAAATTGGATAGCATACCAACCTTTAAGAGAGAAGTGGAATTTCTATTAATGTATATGCATACGAAGAAGAAGATGGTGGTAAGAAATATATAATCTGTCCATTAGAAACAACAAAAAATAAGACGATAAGCACATAAACCTACTCTATATCAAAGACGAAAAGAACGACCACTACTGCTGGGTAAAAAGTCTTTCGAGACTTGTCGCATCACAAATAACGAAAGATAATCACAAAATATTTATATATGATAGATGTTTGCAACATTTCTACTCTGTAAATAAGCTAAAAGATCACGAACAAGACTGTCGAGATCATGATGGTGTTAGAGTTGAACTACCATCTAAAGGAAAAAATTACATAATAAGATTTCAAAACCAAAATCATTCTTTGAGAGTTCCATTTGTGATATATGCTGATTTTTAATGTTTGTTGACTAAAATCGAAACTTGCCAACCAAATCCCGACGAATGTTACATGAAACCATACCAAAAACACGAGCCTATTAGCTTCTGTTACTATGTAAAATACGAACATCGGTACTATAAACCACCAGTAACTTATGAAGGGCCTGATGCATCTACTGTGTTCGTTAAAATGCTAATGGAAGAAGCAAAGTCTATTGGTGATATATACACAAATGAAAAACCAATGCTTCCACTAACTCAGAAAGAACAAATTGTTTATGATACAGCTACCCATTGCCATATATGTGAAAAGCCTTTGAATGGTGATTCTGTAAGAGATCATGATCATCTTATGGGGTAATTTAGGGGAGCTACACACAGATTTTGTAACTTATCGTATAGAAATCCATGTTTTGTCCCAGTGTTTATACACAATCTATCTGGCTATGACACACATTTATTCATAAGAGATCTTCGCATCGATGAAAATAAGATTGATCTAATTCCCAACAGCGAAGAAAAATATATTATCTTTTACGAAGCGCATATGTGGAAGTGTAAATCTTAGATTTATTGACTCATTTAAATTTATGGCTAGTAGTATCGATAAACTCTCTAGCAGCCTTTCCAAAAGCCAATTCCGAGAAACGTGTAAATTTTGTGAGACTTTGCTTCCATCCAAAGATGCGTTTTACAACAAACTCAATAAATGCGGCATTACAGACGAAGATTACGAATTTGCGAGAGAGGTGTGAGAGAAATTTAACATAAAATCCCTAAGAGAGTACACAGAACCCTATACCAAATCTGATGTGTTGATATTGTCTGATATAATAGAAAATTTTAGAGACGTGTGTTTCAAAACATATAAGCTAGATCCAGCATGGTATTTCACAGCCCCAGGGTTAGTGTGGAATGCTATGCTCAAACACACTAAAATAAAACTAGAATTATTAACAGATTACGACATGATTTCGATAATAGAAAAAGGTGTTCGTAGTGGAATGTCACAATGTTGTAAGCGATATGCTAAAGAAATAATAAATACATAAATGTTTATGACAGCACAAAGGAAATCTTTTATCTTACGTATCTGGACACCAATAACTTATATGGATGGGCTATGAGTCAGGTTTAAGTGGGCAAATACAAATATGGATGTAACAAAAATAGAAGTTGATACTAGCAAAGGGTATATATTGGAAGTTGATTTGGAATACCCACATGAACTACATGATCTCCACAAAGATCTGCCATTGGCACCAGAGAATAAAATAACAGAAGGTTAAAAAAAAAACCCAAGCTCTTGACTAGTCTGGATGATAAAGAAAAATATGTATTACACTATGTAAATCTTAAGCAATATCTATCTCTCGGAATGAAGTTGAAAAAGATCCGTAGAGTTCTGGAGTTTGATCAATAAGATTGACTCAAGTCCTATATTGATCTAAACACAAATATGCAAACAAAGTCTACAAATGACTTTGAAAAATATTTCTGCAAGCTAATGAACAATTCCGTTTTTGGAAAAACAATGGAGAATATTAGAAACAGAGCGGATATATGGTTGTGCACAAGTTCTAAGCAAATGGATAAACTAGTAGCTAAACCAAACTTTAAAGATAGGACTATATTTACTAGCTCTTTGGTTGCAGTTCATATGAATAAAACAAAACTGTGCTTTAACAAACCCATTTATGTTGGAATGAGTATACTTGATCTATCGAAAGTCTCGTGTATAATTTTCACTATAATATAATGAAGCCAAAGTATGGGGAAGATATTGAACTATGCTACCAAGATACTGATTCGTACATCTATTATATAAAAACACCAGACTTCTACAGTGACATGAAAGAAATGGTCGATCATTTTGATACTTCTGACTGTAGAAAAGATAACCCATATGGTATACCGTTAGTTAACAAAAAGATTATTGGCAAATGAAAGATGAATGTAATGGAAAAATTATGGAAGAATTTATTGGTTTGAAATCGAAAATGTATGTAATAAATGTGGAGGGTGGTGTAAAGAAAAGATCAAAGGGTGTGAAAAACATTGTAGTCGGAAATGAGATTAGTTTTGGTGACTACAAAAAGTGTTTGTTTGGTAAAAAAGTGTACAAAAGTATGAATCTTATTAGAAGTAAGAAACATGAACTCTATACGATTGAGATGAGAAAATAGCATTAAGTCCCGAAGATGATAAAAGATTTATTCTTAAATATGGTGTTAATACACTACCATGGGGATACTACAAAATTGCAAAAGAGTGACACTATGAAAGAGCAGTTGCCTATCACGAAGCGCCTTATCGCTGATATTGTTCGCGAGTCGTGCGTGAGCTTAAATGAAAGCATATGTATAATAAAATGCAATCGCTTGTCGATATCGTGAACGGTAAACTAGTCTATGACTGTAAGAAAGTGCATATGATCATTGACAAAGAAGGCAATCCGTGGTTCAAGGCTAAAGATGTTACAGACATACTCGAGTATGCGAATACAAAACAGGCAATCATAGACGATGTTAGAGACAAACATCGCAATACATATGAAAATCTAGAGGGTCACGAATCGCGACCCCCTTTGAATATGCATCCATGCGCCGTATTCATCAATGAACCAGGATTGTACGCATTGATCATGAAATCAAAGATGACAGTGGCTGAAAAATTCCAGGATTGGGTGTATGAAGAAGTGCTGCCGTCCATTCGCAAGCACTGTGAGTACAGGATCGAGCAAAAGTACAAACCACTACTGGATGCTGCAAACACAATCATCAACAAGCACGTGCTGCTGCCTACTGGCGATATCGGTAAGCATCACCAGTTTGTGCTTATCAGTATCGGTGGAAACCAATACTATGTCATCAGATGCCAAAAGCGTGTAGTACGTCTACGCATCAATGTGTTGGGACAACAGTACCCCGAAATGAAAGTGCTACTGTCTCTCGATGACGTCAATCCCATAACGCTGTACAACCTAACGAAAGAGCAGTTGCCCATCACGTCGATAGGTAACTGCTTCAGTTCAACAATGAGCTGTGATGACCTCATCGCCAATATCGTACGCATTAAATCGTTCGCGACAGACATTCTGTAAAGACCTATCGAGTAGTGTTTCGAGACGACATCTCGTCTCGAAATGTCACAAGCGAAATAAGAAGTTGTTGCCACAATTAAGAATGCACAACCTCGCACAGACAAAACAGGCAGTCATACTAAACATCGACGACGATAGAGACATCCTTCAAAACTTGCGTATACAAAGGGGGTCTGTCACACAGACCCCCTTTAATTCCCAACCACACATGGTTTTCATCAACGAGAAGCAGTCAGAGAACGTATCAGAGAAAAGCATAGACAATCATATGCTGATACAGGGAGGAGCGATTCGCTCCCCCCTTTGAATAGGCAATCCAATGCTGAACTAAGGTGTTAACGATTTGCTCCCCTTTTAAGTAAGCAATCCTATCCTGAACTAAGGGGTGACCGAATCGCTCCCCCTTTGACTAAACAATCATATGATGATATAGGGAGGAGAGATTCGCTCCCCCTTTGAATGGGCAATCCTACGCAGATATAGAGAGGAGCGATTCGCTCCCCCCTTTTGAATGGGCAATCCTATGTGGATATAGAGAGGAGCGATTCGCTCCTCTTGTTAAATAAGCAATCATACGCAGATATAGAGAGTAGCGAATCACGACCCCCTTTGAATAGGCAATCCTACGCTGATATAGGGGTGAACGATACATTCACCCCTGTGAATATGCAACCACATGCCATATAACACCCTGGCACTTTGCGAGATGCCAAGAGCAAACTCCCCTGACACTTTGCGAAACGACAAGAGCAAACTCCCCTGGCAATCATCGACCACGTTAGAGCCAAACATTGTAATACATATGAGTGCACATCTATAAGCCATATTTATTTCAGAGCCCAATTAAAACACTCTTATAGCACTATTATATAACAGTAAATGTTTTTAATGGTTAACCATCCATTAAAAATTAGTAACCATACATGTTTGCATACTATTGGGCTTCGGTGATTCTTTCACTTTTAACATCATAAATTTGGTTTCTTTGGCTTACGAGTACCACATTACAAATAGTTGAAGCCGGTATTGGTTTATTAAAATCAACTGTAAGTTTCAGATTAGTACGATCTTTTACAATAGCTGTTTTTCTGTAAGAACAATCAATAACATACAATGGCCTTCTCCCAACAAATGACCCAGAGTTGAAGCACAGTTCATTATTATGATAAAAGGTATCTAATTTAGTCTTTGAATTTCTAAAATCGTTGTAAGCAATATACATGTTATCGAAAATGTTATCATCAATGTCTAAATTCCAATTCTCTTTGGGAAACACTTCATTCCATCCGTTCTTTATAGAAATATTTTTGACGAAACAAGAGTCAAACATTGAACCGTGTGTGAATTGCCCAGGATCTTCTTTTCTGCTATGCTGAAAACCAACAATGACAAATTCTGGCATATCGAATTGGATTGAATTGAACTGATATTATATATCAAACTGAAATGAGTTTGAATTAGTAGGTACTGGTTTTTCAAGACATTGCCAATAATTAAAACTAACTGGAATTTTGGGGTGTTTGTATAATTTTGCTTTAAATTCGTCTCCATAAATAGGATCGTATTCAACAATTGGCCACATAATTTTCGATTTCTCAATGACAATTTACCAGCATCTGGTGTATTATCTACATCATCAGATCCATCTGCTTTCTTTGGAGGCCTTCAATAAAGCGAAATATCGTCACTATAATTTGGAATGAATGTGATCTTGTACCAAACTTTCCAGAATATTTCATTACAATCTCTCATACACCCAAACAAATATCTTAATGGATAGGTAATTTTGTTAAGCTTATCTTTCCTAACATATTTACCTAGTTATATCCCCGACATTTGGAAGTATGCTGATTCTGATTCCGAACCTAGCAATGTATGCATCATTGTTGAAGTGATGCCAGGGTTGTCAATACTTTCGATTTTACAACCATGTTTAGAGATCTCTATTTTTCAGAACTGGAATGGGAAGAAATTCTCACAAAGATCAATAGTTGGTTTTTTCATAATATGTATTTGTATCTCTTTTAGTTAGCTTATACTGTTGGTATACATAAGCTTCATTCGGATGTGAAAATGCATCGCCAATATGAATATCAAACTCAATGCGCTTGTTGTATTCATTCAAATTACTTTTTGTTTGGTCGTTTGGCGGAAACGACTGATGCTCATAACTTTCAATTTTTTGTTGATCCATTTATTATATAGAAAAAGAATTTCTTAAACAACTACACTTTTCTTATCAGCCCAAGAATTATGACTACTATCAAAACCTAGCCATTTAATTAGCAGCTTATTTGCTTTTCTTCGCAAAACTTTTTCCACTAAGTAGTCTTTATAATATTTGGTCTTAAGCAGCTCTGGGTCATAAAAAATACCTTTAATATGTTAATTTTTTTAATCTTTTATTCTGTGTGTTGTGGGTTTTGTGTGCAATACTTCACACAGCTCAAATACTTCAGTGGACCAATTTGGTGTATATCCTTTTTCAAACAAATTTTTACTTTATTTATACGAACTTTATCTTCTATTGCAAACTTTAGTTTGACCATTTTTCTTTCTCCTCCATACATGTTGATTAGAATAGAACCTTCATTCTTTGTATTTATATTGGCGGGTTTCATTCCGATTGTACTGTGAACAGTGTTATTGTATTCACTTATAAATTTAGCTAATATAGTCTCCCATTTATAGTTTCCCTGCACAGTAAATATCTTCCACATTTACTCCTTCAATGTTCTATTAAATCTTTATATGACACTAGCTTTCTTTCCACTGTATGTTGAATAGTGTGTTATGTTGTTGACCATTAATGTCTTAAATGATTGTTTGTAAAATTCTTTACCTTTATCTGTTTGTAAATGCGTGGGGGTGCGATCATTCAAAATAGTTTTAAATGCTAATGTAACATTTTTGCCAGTTTTATCTTTGATTGGTGTTGCCCATGCATATTTGGAAAAAAACATTAATCACAGTTAACATATATTTAAACCCTTTGTTAATTCTATGTATACCTTTTAAAGATCCAGAATTCATTTCAACTAAATCATCTTGCCAAAGATCATCGGTTCCAAAAGATAGAACAGTTCTTCTGGGGATATTTTTTCGTATTGGTTTATGAATTTCATTTACCATATCGTTTTTTATACTCCTCCCAGTGAATATCGAGTTATTGGTAACACGACATCTTCAAGCACATTTAATTCTTACTTTGTATTTTTCATACATTTAAGACAGTATACATTTAAGTTATCATTGTTCTTTTTATATAATAAATGAGACAACAAAAAATTGTAAACAAAATAGAGAAGAATATAGAGCGAAGAAGACAGTTAATTGACAAGTTTAAAACATTTAGAAAATTTCGCCAAGATGAATATGATAAAAATAAAAAACACGATCAACCATTAATAGATGCGATAGAAGATTTGGGGCAAAAAATTTTTGGATGTGTCAAATGAATAATGTCCAATGAAACACGTATTGCAAAGGTGAACGTGTTTTAAGTTCAAACTGTCCTCAAACAATAACGCGAATTTTGGCCTCAACATATAACTGTAGAATCTGGAGCTCTGTCACAAAGGTTACCCGGCATCCTCTTTTACCAGGGCATGTCCATTTTTTGAGGCTTTGTAAACTGTCCGCCTGGATTTTACAAAAAAAAATCGAAATGTCCGTTTTTCTAATAAAAGTATAGGACAGCGTAGCTGTACTTTTTGTTGGTATTTATATGTGGTTAAAAATTTAGTAACCGTACCAAAGAATTTCCTGCAAAAGTGCTAACTTTTTGGAGAATATTACGTATATATATTGTCATTATCAACATTCCTATATTTTTGTACAGTTGATAGAGAAGTGCCTTATCTGGTCAAAATTGCATGATTATTTGCTAGTAAATATATGCCTGGTAGAACAAATAATTTCGTCAAATAAATGTGATCGAAATGTATCTGATACTTAGCTGTGCGAGAGTGATTAACTGCCATTAAGAAAAATATGTCCAGTGTCTATGCACTGTACAACTGTTTTTTTGTGTGAATACGTATATATTATATGCTAGGAAAAATATTCTGTAGTGTCTACAAATGAAACTAAACTGACTTTCATATTCAGCGTGAACATGATCATCACATTATATGGTAGAAAAAAATTGTATTTTGTGTTAATTAAAAGCTATACGGAAACGATTTTTGGATAGTATTTTACGATACTGTAATATATATATATATATATATATATATATATATATATATATATATATAATATATATATATATTGAGCTCTGATATATCGTATACTGAGAGTAGCAAGGAAACGGGAATTGAGACCCAGCGGATTCCGGTGTAGGAGCCAGACGCCAGCTGGCTGCCAATTTGTGACGTCACTATCCGCCATTTCTTCCCCTCAAAATTTCTCTGGTTTTTTTTCCTCGGACCTATTAAATTTCCCTAAAATTTCCTTCATTCCCTAAAAATTTTCAGTTTTTTCCAAAAATGTCGCTAAAAATTCCCGTTTTTCCCAGAGCAGGAGAGCCGGATCAGTTACTCCGAGCCAGAGCGAATGCTGTGATCATTGACCCGGGTCAGACCGGTGACCAGGATTAGCGATGCAGGTGACCTTGGGTAAGGGCAAGCGGGACTCAAGACCCTTGATCGGTGACATTTGACCCCAAAAATCCAAAATAAATGACCAAAGATATTTAAAAAATCATAAAAATTATTTAGAAATAGTAAAAAAAATCGATTTTAAAAACATTGAATTTCCTGAGGTCTCCACTCCACTCGCCCATGCTCAGTCAGCAATTTTGGTGCTGTAAGCCATCGTAGCAACCATATTGGATGTAGGTGACATTTACCTTGACCCAATGACCTTGAATGACCTTGAAAACGAAAAATATAGACATACATAAAATTCATATAGCATATTACATTACTGACTACTACCACCATATTGGAAGCAGGTGACCTTGACCTTGACCCAGGTATTAACTGACCTTCAACCCAAAAAAAATACAAAAAGAATTTGTAACAATTTTCAAAAATCTGAAAAACCCAAAAATTTATTGAAAATATAGTAATAAAATTTATCAAAAAATAAATTTTAAAAAAAACTACATTTCTGGAGGTCCCTCCAGCATCACGCCCAGCAGGCGACTGTATCCCTCGCCCATACTCCCCTGGCCTATACTCATTCCATCGTATGCAACTATCGTAGAATTTTTTCGCCTGTCATCTGTCTACACATTGCTGGAGACTGCCATATTGTTTTTTTTTTTCGTCCATCAGACTTTGAACAAATCATATTACACCAATAACTCTTTGTGCACACCGACCAGCCAATCACCTGGTTGTCATGTGATTGCACACACCTACACATACACACACCAACACACACAGAACCCGAAATATTCCAATCTGCAGACGAGACTGATAACACATCATAAAACTTGTCCGACCCAGCGATGGAGTGATGGAGCGATGGAGCGATGGAGCAGGTGGAACGAGTATTGGGTTGAGCGAGTCTTGCGTGGAGTGAGTCTGTAAGAGTCAGTTGGCAGACTTGGACGAACCTGTTGAAGATGTAGGTGCTGGAGCTAAAGAAGCAGATAACGTCAGTAAAGGTATTCTAAGTACCTCAGCCGAAAATTTTGATGGCCCATTGAAGATATCGTAGCCGTAATGGCTGAAGAAGTTGCTGGCACTGATGGTACCACTCCCGAAGAAGTAGATGGTACTGTCGTAGCTACACTTAGATCTGGAGTGTCAGAAGGCATCTCAGATGCAGAATAATACTTAGATGAGAAGCTGCAGAAGCTAGCCGAGACGATGCATCTTTCACGGTGGCCGTTGTCAAACTAAGCCTCTCAGCTGGCCTCCCTACTGCTTATAATATACGCAAATTCAAGCCCTGTGACGTCATATTGACTTTGAACCAAACGCATTACGCCATTAATAAATAGCTTGGGTACCAACCAGTCAATCACCGAGTTGCCAAGTGATTGCAGGTGGCCAATTGCATGAAGGCATTGAGACATCACACATAGGCAGGTAGACCGGCTTTAAATGCTAGTTCCTTGATCACATTACCATGCAGTATTATCTTCAACATGATCGTAGAATCGGCACTGGCGATACCCAGTTAGCGATGATGGAGGTCGCGGCTCCATGATTGTCGAGGTCAAAGCCAGGCCTTCGTATTTACAATAAATCTTCCTGGTAAGGGAAGATAAAACCCACACACTCTGATAAAACCCACACACTCGTTCGCCCAAGAAGAAAACATGCAGATACTTACTTAGCAATATTTTATTTTAATACACTTGTAGGCATATGAGTATATAAATAGAAAATTTTTTTATTAATTTTATATTCCCATACTTATATATAATTACGATTAAATAAATTGAAAATAACTACATATTTGCACTAGCGACTCGGCCTGGCATCACTTGGTTGCGATATACATATATAGAGCCGACCGCGGTGAGCAATGTGACGTCATAGATTTTACTCATCAGCTCGTTGACCTCTGTAATTATTTTGTTGCTCGTAATTAATAAACCTGTTTTAACGTCTCCCCTTTCTAACTCTATTCTGACCACTGAACCAAGTTAATTAATTAAAGTATTTCCAATACAAGGGAAGGGGGGAACGTACATATGAGAAATGGGGCGTATTTCATGAAATCATTAACAAACCGGGGTTCATAAAAACCCTTTATTAACATAAATATATATAAATGCAAATAGGAATGAAACAGTACGTTACAAAGATTGCTAAATATACAGTATTCATTTAACACTTACGCACAAGCGGCTCGGTGCTGTTAAGTAGCAATACAGGAATAATGTCAAGTCCCTAACCTTGTCAATTATTAAATATTATTCCTACGGGGGGGATTGATGGGGTCTCGAAGGATGATTTGCGCCCTAACCGCTACCTCGAGGTATGCTCGCCAATATCACAGAAGAGGACCTGGAAGCTCCTCCAAGACTTGATGTCTTGATGCTGACATTCTATTGTCGGCGTGACTCTGGCGGGGAGGGCCAGTGTTCGTGGCTTATATACGCTGCGCCCTCAGTAGGTCAGCGTGATGTTTCGCAAGCGCTCAGAATCCATAGTGCATTGTATGTTAACATGTAATTTCGTGTGCGGCTCTCCTCTGGCCGCTACACTGGCTAGCTCCTAAAATAACTTGGTTTAATTAACATGTTTAATTTGAATTGAATTAATACTGCATTGTTCCAAAATTACTTTTTTTTTTATCGAATTTTAAAAGACCAAAATGGTTGCTGTGGGTCATTCTTAAAAGATAAACATATACTGGCACGAACATTTTTGCAGATCTTTTTTAGGTCTACAATTCTGTAGAACATTAATTTGGTGTATCTCGTGTACTGTAGTTTAGCCAGCGTAAGTCATGTAAGCGCCCGAAAAGCAGCTTTTTCCGACTTGATTAGAAAACGTCGACATTTCTCTACTATTCTTACATTAAATATAAATGTATTATATGCCTAAACCTTCCTCAAGAAATTCTCTAAATGATGAAAAACACATGAACATCCTTCAAATAATTTACAAGAATTATCCAAATACACAGACACACGTGGCTGGGCGACTTTTTTATACCGTGTATAAATATTTATATAGCTATAAATAATATAAAATAATATTATACTTACTACTTTATATATCAACGCATAATTATGTATAAAATAAATTGAAAAAAATTTATATTCCCATAATTGTATGCACATATTTAAGTATGTATAAAATAAATTGAAAATAATTTTATAGTTACATATTTTATACACATGCATAATAGTAATTAAAAACAATTTTATATTTACTAATTTATGTACCTATACATATACATAATTTTGTATAAAATAAATTTAAAATAATTCTGTATCTACATATTTATGTATAAAATAAATTGAACATAATTTTATATTCTCAGATTTATATATTTATTCATATTTATGTAACTATACATAATTATTTATATTCCTATCTACTATAAACATATATATTGTTCTAAAAATAAATATATATTCTTAACATACATATGTATTTGTGCCCCATTTGCCTCAGCTCCCGGAAGCACAACTTCAGCCCAATCCAGTTCTGCATTTTCACTTACAAGGGACAGGACAAGGGGGTGGGCTACCAAAACAAACATATCAGGAATTAGAGCTTTAGTTGAAAGTTTAGTGCCTCTGACCGTGTTCAAAAGATAGGGTATGGTTCAAACACTACCAAGAGCATAACCAACCTTAAATTTCAACGTCGTTTTAATTTATCTTTTCAAAGAAATTGCACACAACAACTTCAGGATCCTCAAATGATTTCCTCAATATATAAATTTCTGCCATTGAATTATATTAAAATACACTTTGAATTCAAACAATAGTTTTAGAACTTTTGGATACACGATGACCTCAATCCAACCCAATTTCCTTCGTATAAATTCCATTTAACCCTCACTTTAAAAATTGGTATAATTCTGAATTTACCTTAATTTAATAACCCAAATAAAATCCACTCTGTACTCATTTAATATTTTCCCAGGGTTCTTCACCATCTCTCACAGTTCATCATCATACAAAACAATCCTGGTAACATATAACAACAATTTTTCCACTTTAAACTATAAACACACATTTAGAGACGCACACCGGAGATGAACTGTCTCAAAGAGTCTTTTTCCCAGATCTTCCATTACCAGTTTTATTTTCTCTGCAAAAATAATAAACTCACACACTCACACCAAAACATCTTTCACCTCTCCAATTAGTTCCAAACATGCTCAAGGATATTCTCCTCACGATTTCCACCGAAGTGGTGGTATGGCCCCGGATCACCTTCCACACACACACACACACACCATTTACCATCAACCACAACAATGGTGGAGGAACAGGGCAAGGAGTACTCCCCCTTCCATATCACTTGAGTGGCAGATACTTCCCGCTCTCCACCCGATCACTCACCACAACACTCAAACGCTCTTTCTTCAAAATTAATCAAACTATACAAATATATGCTCTACCAACTTCAGAAACCTTCTTTTCCCCTAGTTAGCGCCAGATCCACCTTCACGAAAAACCTGTACCATGAACTCCTGACTCGTACTACTCACTTTCCGTAAGTTTAATGTTCAAAACGGCCTTGACACTAGACTCACTTCTCCTGAGTCTTTCAGTTCCATTTGGAATTAAACTCACACATTTAACTCCCAAGTACGCTAAACTCCTGCCCTTTATTCCACTAGTCCTCACTCGAAACTATACTCTTCCAAAACTAAGTGCAACATAAATTACTACTTTACAATTTCAGCTAACCCAATTTTTTTTTTCGAGAGAGAGACTCGCTTCCGCAACACAACACAAGTTTAGCTTGATCTGAAAAAAATCAAACATTAATGAAATTACCTACAATTATTAAGAACTAAGTTCACTCGGCCCAATAATAGTCCACGATGCACGGAAAGTTTATAATTAAGCTGTCTGCCTCGAATTCGTTCGGAAACATGAGAAAATTATAAGTATCAACTTCACTCGCCAAATTCTAAGTCCACGATTCTCTAAGTAAACAAGAAAATTTATTATCATCTTAAACCGAATTCTAATTTACAGAGGCATCAATTCTTTCCTCCAAGTTCAAACTAGCAGATTTGCTCTATCATTTCTGAAGCGAATCTAGTATCATCGGTCGGGCATCTACCCTCTGGGTACCCTCCAGCAACCACTGGGTCCGAGTTCTGCTCTATTCTAACCTCGCCCTCTACTTTACCGCCCGATCCTACCTCGCTGTACCCCTCCAGAGACCCTATCTGAGCGCTCTATTTACCGCCATACCCTAACGACAGCAGCACGCTCATTACCAACACAAATAATAAAAAATGCAATACAGTGTCGCCAAAGCCATCTAATCAGATTTCAACAGCATAGTCGCTCCTAAAATGTCTTGCACAGCAAGCCCGCCATACGAACCCACACTATGGAAGCAGCTACGCCGTCACATCGTGCTTACCTTTTTAAAAATACACATTCTCATAAAATTATCCAGGGCTTAAAAATTTCTTAACGCTACTTATATGCGCCTTTTGTGCTTTAAAAGGAGTCTGTACAATTCCAATAGCAACGTATCTAGAGTCAGAAATGTTACATAATGATATGGACTAACCCACTTAGGAGCTAATTTTGCTGCAAAATACTCTACTTTAGAGGATAAAAAATTTGATTCTAACCATATTAAGTCTCTAATCTGCAAAGTAACCTCTCCTCTAGAATGATTATATCTTTTCGGAAGAGTCTTATGATATTTCTCCAAGTTTTCCGACACCTCTCTCCACAATGTTTCCATATCTTTGGTGTCTACAGATTCCCATTCTTGTCCATTTAGGGACCAAGGATTTACCAATGGGTTCAGAAGCCATCTCCCAAAAAAGAGCTCTCCCAGAGTGTGCTTCGTAGCATGACAAATAACATTAAAACCTAGGTAACATAACACTTCATCCTATTTACGCTGTGACCCTAATTGTAAAACCCTCAAGGCTATATCTGAGTTCCCATTATATCTCTTTACAGCATTCGCTTGGGGATGGTAGTTCGAGGTGTACACCGATTTAACACTCCATGAGAAAAGCAAATCCTTCATTTCCCCAGACTCAAAGTAGTTAGCATTATCACACACCAGGTTTGCTCCAATAAGGGAAACAGCATCATAGTCAACAGCTTACAAATTTCTACCTATTTCACTCTCCTTAATTGAAAGATTTAGTAAAGCTATCCAAACCCACCAGGATATAAACAAACTCAGAAATATGTCTAGTCAAAGGTCCCACTACATCAAGGTAAACTAGTTCCCGTGGGAACTTAGCCACAGCTGGGTAATTCGAGGCCTTGCTACCTGACAACTCACACATACCCGAACCCAGTCCTCAATATACTTTTTAATCCCTGGCCAGATAAACAGTTCCTGAATCCCAACAACAGTCCTATCCCATCCTACATGTCCTCCAATAGGAGGCTCATGATAATAATTAAATATCATCTTTCGAAGATCCCTGGGCACAAAAACTACAAGCTTTCCTGCCTTGGTCTGCTTACCCAGCAACCCTTGGAAAAAAATATATTCGCTAGTTCCTGCCTTAATTTCCTCTCTGTTACCTTGACACACTTGATTGGACTGTTGGACAGAGATCAGATCCTGAAACAATTTAGGGAACAACTGGAGCACATTTGTAAAATGTAGGGTTGGTTTACCCTTCTCCTCTTCTTCCATCACTACACAATCGACCTTATTGTCTACATCCTGACTATCCTTTTCCTTCCTTAATCAATCCGCTTCCACCTCCTGGCCACTCTCCCGATTCTCCTCTAACTTCTCATAATCCTCGGTACAAAATATTCGAGAAAGACATCTCCGACTAAGTTCTCATTTCCTTTAACATGATGGACATTAAACTTAAAATGAGTCAACCTCACCAACCATCTGCCCAGCCACCCAACAGGCTTATCCGATTTTAGAAGCCAGCTCAAGGTTTCATTATCAGTATATAGCTCAAATGTTGAGGTCTCTATATACTCTGCAAACTTTTCCATTCCAAAAAGACAAGCTGGACATTCTTTTTCATACGCCGAGTACCTTAGCGCAGCATTAGTCAACAGTTTGCTTGCAAAAGCTACAGGGGCTAACTGCTCTTCCACCCTTTGACTTAACACAGCTCCCACAGCAATGGAGCTGGCATCCACATGTAAAATGAATGGTTGAGAAAAATCAGGGCGGACCAAAACCTGAGGTGAAACCAACTTTTCTTTCAAAACTCTTAAAGCCTTCTGCTGTTCTAGCCCCCCTCCCCCCCCAAAAAAATGCCACATCCTTCCATTTTAAACTATTCAGAGCTTCAGCAATATTTGCGAAATCCAGAACAAGTTTGGTGTAAAAGCCAACCATGCCTAAGAATCGTCTCACTCGTTTCGAATTCTTAGGGTTTGGAAAAGCCACAATAGGTTTGATTTTTTCTGGATCTGTTAGCATGGTTCCCTTTGAAATCACAAACCCAAGATAACAAACATATCATTCAGCCCAATAAATTTTGTCTGGGTTCATTATTAATCCCGCTGCTAATAATGCCTCCAGCACCAGCTGAATATGGCCCACGCGTTCATCAAAGGTCTGGCTAAAAATACATACACTATCAATATAGGGAAACACAGAGTCATAAAGATATTTTCCTAAAATATTGGACAAAATCCTTGACATAGCCTGAGGAACCACAATTATCTACTGTAGCCCCCGTGGGGTCACAAAAGCCAATGGTACCAGGGATTCTGGGTCCAATTCTCATCGTAGGAAAGCCTAATCTAAACTAAATATATTGAAATATTGTGCCTGCCTTACATGCTGGCGTACAGTATCAATCCTTGCTATTGAATAAGGGTCCAAATAGATTTTTTTATTATTTGTTTGTTACTTGCAGACCATACAATATTTCCCAGGACTTCTTTTAGGCACCAAAACCACCAGGCTTGTGAACAAACTAGTGGAACTTTCCACCACGCCCTTTTCCTGCAACTCCCTTATCTGATCATGTAATATCCTAACCTTGGGTTAGGATATTAATTAAATTCCAATTTGAGCCTTTCTATTTCAAGCTCTTTCTGATCAACCAACCTCTGAATCACAAAATGTCGAATCTCTAATTGCGCCCATTCTCCTGGAGCATAAACAAACCTCAAACATTTCTTACTAAAATCAATAGATGCCTGGGTTTCCCCCAAGAAGTCTACTCCTAGTATAATCTCATAAGAAAGCTCCAAGATGATGTGAAACTTCATCTTCCAAGAAAAATGATCAATTTTAATCTTGGAAATTTCAACTTCGTTTGAGCAAATGGTTCCCCCATCTGCCACACAAAATACACTGTTCTTTTCACGATTTTCCTGAAACATCCCTGCAGGATTTAAACTCCTCAGCCTGTCATAACAATCCGAACTAATTATGGAGGTTGATGCCCCTGAATCAATCAGAGTGCTTATCAACTCAGTCCCTATGAAAACAGGCACAAATATAAACACCTTCTGCTTATGCTTCAGGAAATAATTTACACAACTAATTCCAGCTGGTCTTATCCAAAAGGAACACTCTTTCACCACATGACCCTCTTGACCACACAAAAAAAAACTTAACCATTCGGACCCTTGCTTAGTTTTCCAGACATTCCCTACATAAATGCCCCTCATTAGCACACTCAAAACATTTCCTAGCAGGCCTGTTTGAGCAAACAAACCTTACATGCCCCTCTCCCCCACATAGAAAGTAAACCACATCAGGTCTACCCTGACGACGAACCTCAATACCATGCCCTGCATTACCACTCTTTAAGCAGGTCACCTTCACCTGTCTTTTCTGGGACTCCTTCCTCTCTACCACTGCTACAGAGTTCCCTTTTATAGGGCTCACTCCACCATTTCCACTGTTTTTCTGTTCAAGGGTCATAACTGACTCTCCATTTTTCCTCTTCTTAAAACATTTATCACTTGGGTGATTTCCTTTTCCACAATACTGACAAACTTTCACACCGTTTTTACATCCCCCAAGGTCACTTCTACATGACTAACCAGATCCAAAAACTCCTTCAGAGTTGTAGGTCTTTTACGAAAAATAAAATATCGACTGTACTGGGAGTCCAAATTATTAACCATCAACTCTACTAGATAACACTCCTCGCATGGGCTCCCAAGTACATTCACCAAACCAATTATTCCCTGGACAAATGCCCGCATGATTTTCCCTTTATCTTTCTCAAGGCTCAAAATCTCGAACCTCTTCTGACAAATACCAACCTTATACCCCACCCGAGAAAGTAACTCATTATTCAATTTAGTTAGCTCACAATCCTCATCGAAAGCCTGGCCGAAAATGTCTTGCAAACCCTCGGGAATTCGAATCAAACCAGCAACATACACAACCCTCTTTTAACACACTTTCAAATTTACCACCTTCCTCAAATTTACCAAAAACTCTATCACATTGGATAGTTTTGCCCTTTTTAAAACAGGGAGTCTACATTGTAAATCCGAAGGAAAATAACGAAGTAACTTAAATAAAGGTGCTGGCTCACCCATCACCTCAGAAACAACCTCGCCACTGGTATACTCCTCACTCTTAACCATACTCCTGGCTAATTTCCTTAGCTCATTAATGGTGGCAGAATCTTCAAACTGGTTCCCCACTTCCCCTAATTCACTCTGCGAGCTTTCCCTGTTGAGATGCTGCACCCATACTGTCCTTAGCCCTGTACTCATCAGGAACAACAATATAACTCTCATTAAAATTACAACTTGTACTAAATTACCCCTGCTGATTAATAACCTGACCCCAGTTGCACAAGGTACTTTCCACATGCCCTAACAACTCAACCAGAGTAGTGCAGAAAATTTTGCCCCATTTGCCTCAGCTCCCAGGAGAACAGCCTCAGCCCAATCCACTTTCTGTCTTTTCACTTACAAGGGACAGGACATGGGGATGGGCCACCAAAACAAACATATGAGGAATTAGAGCTTTAGTTGAAAGTTTAGTGCATTTGAACTTGTCTAAGCGATTTGGTATGGTTCAAAAACTACCAATAGCATAACAACCTTAAATTTCAACTTTGTTTTAATTTATCTTTTCAAAAAATTGCACATAACAACTTTAGCAACTTCAAATACAAATGATTGCCTTCAAATTAAAATTTATCCATTTGAATTCCATTAAAACACACTTTGAATTCAAACAACAGTTTTAGAACTTTCTGGTACACAATGACTTCAATATTAATTCAGTTTCCTTCGTATAACTTCCATTTAACACACTCTTTAAAATTTGGTGTATATCTGACTTTACTTTAGCCGAATAAACAAAATAAAATCCACACTGTACCTATTTAATATTTTCCCAGGATTCTTCAAAATCTTTCACATTTCATAAAAATATACAACATTCCTGTTAATATATAATTACAATTTTTCTACTTAAAACTATAAACATGCATTTACAGATGCACGCCGGAGGTGAAAGGTCTCCCAAAGTCATTTTTCCAGATCTTTCATTACGATTTTCCTTTCCTCTACAAAAAAAATATAAACTCACACACTCACACAAAAACATCTTTCACCTTTCCAAGCAGATCCAGACAGCCCAAAGGATATTCTCCTCACGATTTCCACCGAAGTGGCGGTATGGCCCCGGATCACCTTCCACACACACATACACACGCACACACACTTTACCATCAACCACTACAATGGTGGTGGAACAGGGCAACGGGTTCTCTCCCTACCAAACCACGTTCGTAAGGGATACTCTCCCTTCCATACCCCTTAAGTGGCATATACTTCCCGCTCTCCACCCGATCACTCACCACAACACTCAAACGCTCTTTCCTCAAAATTAATCAAACTATACAAATATATGCTCTACCAACTTCAGAAACCTTCTTTTCCCCTAGTTAGCGCCAAATCCACCTTCACGAAAAACCTGTACCATGAACTCCTGACTCGTACTACTCACTTTCCGTGAGTTTAATGTTCAAAACGGCCTTGACACTAGACTCACTTCTCCTGAGTCTTTCAGTTCCATTTGGAATTAAACTCACACATTTAACTCCCAAGTACGCTAAAATCCTGCCCTTTACTCCACTAGTCCTCACTCGAAATCATACTCTTCCAAAACTAAGTGCAACATAAATTACTACTTTACAATCTCAGCTAACCCAATTTTTTTTTCGAGAGAGAGACTCGCTTCCGCAACACAACACAAGTTTAGCTTGGTCTGAAAAAATCCAACATCACTTACAGCACCGAGGATTATTAACAACCAAGTTCATTCGGCCCAATACTAAGTCAAAGAGGCGCAAAGCGTTTATAAGTGTTGAATTCGCTCGGCCAAATTCTAAGTCCAAGAAGAGTGGCACGAGAAAATTTACAAATACCAACTTCATTTGGCCAAATTCTAAGTCCACAAAGCCTCGAATTTATTCTAAGTTCAAACTAGCAAGAGATTTACTGATCATTTCTTGAAGTGAAGTCTAGTAGTCATGGGTCAGGGAACATTCCTCTTCTCTGGGTCCCTCCAGCTAACCGGCTGGGTAGTTTCTGCTCTCAAACCTCCCTCAGACCTCTACTTATACTCGGCCCGATCCCTACCATCGTAGTACCCCCTTCAGAGACCTCCACCTGCAGCGCTCTCTTTACCACAATAGCGCCCCCTATACGACAGTAGCACGCTCTTTACTAACACACATAATAAAAATGCATTATAGTGGCGCCAAAGCCATCTAATCAGATTTCAACAGCATACTCGCGCCTAAAATGTCTTGCACAGCAATCCCGCCAATCAACCCCACACTGTTGAAAACGCGACGCCGCCGATAAGGGGTACAGTGCTTATTAAACACAAAACCAAAAACACTAATTTTTCTCGTGACGAAAACCCCGTCAAATATTCTATACATAATTATGTGTATTCGAATCTTATATATATATATATATATATATATATATATATATATATATATATATATATATATATACGATAGTCCCAGCGTATTTTCTTTTTGGACCAACGTGTGGGTGGGGTTTTATCAGAGTGCTCCCTTACCAGGAAGATTGATTGTAAATACGAAGGCCTGGCTTTGACCTCGACAATCATGGAGCCGCGACCTCCATCATCGCTAACTGGTTGTCGCCAGTGCCGATTCTACGATCATGTTGAAGATAATACTGCATGGTAATGTGATCAAGGAACTAGCATTTAAAGCCGGTCTACCTGCCTATGTGTGATGTCTCAATGCCTTCATGCAATTGGCCACCTGCAATCACTTGGCAACTCGGTGATTGACTGGTTGGTACCCAAGCTATTTATTAATGGCGTAATGCGTTTGGTTCAAAGTCAATATGACGTCACAGGGCTTGAATTTGCGTATATCATAAGCAGTAGGGAGGCCAGCTGAGAGGCTTAGTTTGACAACGGCCACCGTGAAAGATGCATCGTCTCGGCTAGCTTCTGCAGCTTCTCATCTAAGTATTATTCTGCATCTGAGATGCCTTCTGACACTCCAGATCTAAGTGTAGCTACGACAGTACCATCTACTTCTTCGGGAGTGGTACCATCAGTGCCAGCAACTTCTTCAGCCATTACGGCTACGATATCTTCAATGGGCCATCAAAATTTTCGGCTGAGGTACTTAGAATACCTTTACTGATGTTACCTGCTTCTTTAGCTCCAGCACCTACATCTTCAACAGGTTCGTCCAAGTCTGCCATCTGACTCTTACAGACTCACTCCACGCAAGACTCGCTCAACCCAATACTCGTTCCACCTGCTCCATCGCTCCATCGCTCCATCACTCCATCGCTGGGTCGGACAAGTTTTATGATGTGTTATCAGTCTCGTCTGCAGATTGGAATATTTCGGGTTCTGTGTGTGTTGGTGTGTGTATGTGTAGGTGTGTGCAATCACATGACAACCAGGTGATTGGCTGGTCGGTGTGCACAAAGAGTTATTGGTGTAATATGATTTGTTCAAAGTCTGATGGACGAAAAAAAACCAAGATGGCAGCCTTCAGTAATGTATAAACATATAATAAGCGAAAAAATCTTTGATATACGATTGAACGAGTATAGGCGAGGGGAGTAAGTGAGGGAGACAGTCACCTGCTGGGTGTGGTGCTGGAGGGACCTCCAGAAATGTACGTTTTTTTTTAAATAAATTTTAATAATAAATTTTTTATTGTTTTATTACTACATTTTACTAAATTTTTGGGATTTTTTTTAAGTTTTTAAAATTATTTTTAGGAATTTCGGTTTAAAGTCATTCAAGGTCATGGGTTAAAGGTAATTGTTAACTTTATCCACTATGGTGGCAGTAGTCAATAATGTAATATGCTTGCTGACTTTTACGAATTTATTTAATTATTACCTTTTTCTCAAGTGTTTTATCATGGTCATCCAAGGTCATGGTTATAGGATCAAGGTCATGGGTCAAAGTCGACCGAGTACAGCATTGTGGTTGGGTGACATCATAACATGGTGACTGGTCGGTTCCAGTCCCTTATCACCTCTAAGCCCGGATATTAGAAAATTTAATCTTATAATTTAAAAAAATGCTAATAATTTTTAATAATGCATTTTGATAAATTTTAATATTAGATTTTTTATAGTATTTTGGGATTTTTAGAGATTTTTTTTTGTAATTGTTTGGAAATTTTTGGGCTCATGGGCATTCAAGATCACGGGATAAAGGTCAAGGTCATATGCACCCAATATGGCGGCTAAGATGGCTGACAGAACCAAGATGGCTGATGGTTAGATCCGTCTCGCTTTAATCGATTTGGCATACCCTATGCCTATAAAACCAAGATGGCTTTCACGGCCATGTCCACTGGTCCTCATCGGTGCATGAATGCCCATAATCCTACTACATACTACCTCTTTTTTTTCAAACGCAATAAATCAATCTTATTGGTCTTTCATTATTAAGTAATCACCTTTAAAAAACATCTGGCAGTAACTATTTCATAAATATTAAAATATATATCACATTTGTATTATGTTAGAACCACCATGCCTTTACTTGGCTGTGGTTGTATGATTTCTGTTAAAGAAAATTACGTTCTATTTTACTTCATTCTTACTTCTGTTGTTACCTGACCTCTGATTGGCTGTCGTCTGACCACGCCACATCTCTCCTCCAACCAGCGATGGCGATTCGAGAGCCAAAAAGGATCATTTTCTTTCGTTCACGTGTTTTATAACATTCAATACTTACTGCCTTCTAAGGACTAAATGAACAATAACAATAAAAATTGGAATACGGAATGTCCTCTAAAAACAATTGAAATTTCTATAGACTATCAATAAACTAGTAGGATAGTAGAATAACCAAAGATTAAACGGTACTTTATTTAAATAATATAATAAAGCTTTATTTAGAAATTATATTAAATAAACTATCATCCTAAGCAAATACTCTATAATCACAGACAAATAAAATATCTAGAACAAAAGTGAAATATAACACCTGAAATACCAGAATGTTACAACTTCGCATCACCTTAGATATTAACAGCTACAGTACTTTGTGATGGCATCGAAGTACGTCTGTAGCTTTAATTTACTAATTATTCTAATTCATTGACGGGTTCTGGTTTCTACCTCACACCATCCGAATCTATACCCATATAATACAATCAACAACTCATATATCTGTATTTGAAACACAAGTCCGATCGTCAACACGTCGGGAAATTCACAAAACTATTGGTACACGTTTTATAAGTACTTCTGTTTGATTGTTGTTTCATTATAATTGTAATATTTAAATCGGTATCATTGTAATCATACGAAGTGACCAATATTTACATCGTCAAACTTTTTACGAGTATTAGATTTTCTGTATCATTGAAGCCATCAATATTATATAATTAGAATTTTACGATATTTTTGACAGCTGTATTTTCGATATTGATATCTCCAATACTAATATAATTGCCATAACAATATACATGATCAGTAACATATCGATATTTTCAATATCGAAATGATCGATGTCGATAATATTAAGAGACTACTGGCACCTGAAATACTGATACTGAAGACAGTGCCATTTATTCTGCAGATTTCAATATTACCTATTATATGATAACAATATTATTTTCCATAACAACATATCATAATCTATTTTCGATTCTATAATGAGGCGATATCGTCAGAGGTAACATGCGTCTAAACGACTTTGAAAAATGGATTATTTCACAGCCTGAGTCAGACAAATCTCCCCGACCAGCAATACAATGACTGAAGTGAGAAAATTAGAAGGTAAATTAGGATTGGGGATGTATACAGGCTAACAAAATAGGAAAACACTGAGAAAACTCCCTCTGACACTTCGCGTCTGAAAATCCCCAGTGAAGATGTGTGGAGATAGCTGTTTCCCACTTAGCCACGAATTGCTCCAAATCTTCGTGATTTCTTCAAAATCTGAAAGGTGCAGTTTGTACATGAAATTCATTCATTAAACACATCGTAAGTTATTTGTAAAAATATGGAAGACATTATTTATTGCTTGTAACTTACATTTGTATAATCACGGAGACAGTGAAATGCAAACACATGCACTTACGACCAGAATATACAAATGCGTGAATTCATATTGAGAAAACAAGCACTATAGCACCTTAATGAGTTTTTCACCATACATTTGTCTTTCGGCAACTTACACCTTGATTAATGATGTCACCAGCAAGGAAATAGTGTAAAATGAAGTGGGGTAATATCAACCTTGGTCTATAAATATTTATATAAGTTTACAAACATAAGATATTAACAATTCACTTTCGAAACAAGTGGATCCTTTACCTTTATACGGTTTTTATACCGTCAATGTTGACTTTAGATCAACAATTTTGAGTACGAAGGGGTTATTCCAGTAGCATGTGGTGAGCTGCTGCAAGATACGTTGTTGCTTGCTCACAACTGTACTATCTGTTTGTACTCAGCAGGAAGTACAATAACCAGAGTCCAGAGTCTGTTTGTACCTAAAGTAATGTTGACGTCAAAGGCGGGCCTGGTGATCTCACCAAGATCTTAACTCGATTTGACGGGACAAGTAAGATTATAACGTCCCGCATGAGCTTGTTTAAAAACCTGCTAAATGCATCATATTAATAATGATATGCTTCACACACGCAATTAAATTGTATACGTCTGCATATTTACTTATTTATAAATAAGAAATTGTTTTAAGTCTTACCGCTTAGAGTCCACCAATGTGATTTCATGATCTCTCTTACCCCACATCTTGCGAGGTGGCTATGTTCTGATTATATGTACATAAAAAGAAAAATATAAATACATGTAAGTGTATTATATTCGAACTTATAGCCACGTCACTATAGATATTACTAACGGCACAGGTAGTAATCAATACTAACATTTTCCTTCAGAGAAGTAACAATAACAGAGATATAACAACACTCAGGAAAATTGCAAAATCATGACCAACAGCTGGGATATAAAGCACAAACTTTTCCTTTGGTTATTAAAGCTGTGGTACCTACGATTTGACTATCCTATTTGCTCTCAAAGTAATGCATTCTATATAAATTTTTACTGGCGATTTTATTTCCGTCCAGTGTACATATACAGTACTTACGAGTATCACAATAAGAATAAGGCATAGTGTACATCAACTGTAGTATACTTTCCCGTTTCAACAGTCACAATTTAAAATACACGTTGTGACACTTAGAACTTTTCTTCAGGCAAATTAATTTAGTGTTAAGATACTGAGTTTCTTACTTTATTACTTTACACACAAACTTATGATAGTGGACAAGGTATGTTTTATATTGACCTGAGAGTGGAATGTTTATTATTCTAGGTGGTGTTCATTACGTGCATTAGCCTGGTCACTGCTGGAATGAAGTATAATCTACAATATGCTTTAATAACGACTACTAAAATTTAAATCAATTATGAAGGTCAAACCCATTTTCTGTTATCAAGTGGAAAACTTCATCAATTTAGAATCCAAGAACAAACAACAATCTCTGTAATACTTTTTACCTTAATAGGAATCTAATAAATCATGAATGAATTCATTGTCGTTTCTTTTTGTAGCAGCGAAATTTCCTGCCAGTAAAATCTGTTAGATGAAACAATGAAGCAAACAGATCTGGTTTAACAAAATAATAAAATAACGACAAAATAAATATTAACGGCAATTTTCTTTAAGAATAGCATTCATATCATCACAATAAACCATCATGCTTTCGACACGGCTTGATTGTAACAATATTGTAATCACAGTATAATTTAAATAAACACTTCTGATTTTGTTCTTGAAATTATTTGCGAGCATGCTCTACTTGTATATCACGGTTAGACATTATGGTTTATCGCGGGAAAAGTTGACTGTTTACTAGGATTCAATGTACTGTACACGTGTCCGACAATTTTCTTTCCTTATTGGCTGCCATGCATATATGAAGCTACTATCCCATTTCACTGGGCCAATGAGAATTCTGATACTATAAGGCAGAACGTAGGTGATTGGTCTTCAAACAACTTAGCTGAGTCAAAACATTGTCCATCCAATCATGAAAGAATAAAATAGTTAAGAGTGTTATAGAAGATATGTTGACTTAAAAAAAATTTTTCGCGATTTTCTATCATCTGTAATCATGAGTACATAATCACAGTGTTTCTTTAATAATGGACCAGTTTCTTTGTGAGAAGACATTTTCTTAATTGGCTGCATCAATCATAATTACTCCGGTATTGGAAGTTTTTTTATTTGTGGGAAGAAGCCTAAAACACGAAATTATTTATTTCATATAATCACATAAGTGTATCTAAGATTGCGCATTTTGGATTAAAACTAGTCATTAATATGTCACGGATAAATTGACTAAAGGCTGGCCACGGTGAACTGAGCACTTTTAAAATCATTGCTTTGGATCTACATGTATGCTCGTTGTGTATTATATCCCCGTATGTAGAACCAACATCGCCATGGGCCTAATCGCACTGTTCATGCACTGGTCAGGTAAAAGTGTGACAATACTAGAAAATTAAATATTTTGTAGATTTTCAAGTTCTTTCACTTAAACGTATTTAGGAAAAAAATATTTCAGCAATCATAAATGTCTTCCTAACACTGAATTTCCATCCTCAAGACACGGAACTACTCTCCCTTTGTTGGTATCAACTTTACTGGGTCTATGTCAGCCAAAGTGCTTTTTGAGATATGTGCAGCTGGGGCAGTGATATTTTTCAAGGGTTGATTTCAAAAGTGCTCAATTAAATTAGAAAAGTCTATATACTTCACATTTTCAGTTTTCTGCGCGCTTTAGTAGGCGGACAACTGCTCATTGGTTCCTTTGATTGACCGATTTTTCGTCTTCTGCGCATGCGCATACCATCGCCCTACCCCGCTCCGAACTACTGTGAAAGTCACGTGGTTTTCAGTGATAAACGTATTTGTTTATAAAGGCTGTTGACTTTAAAGTGAGCACTTTTGAAAGCAATCTTAGAAAAAAGCCACTGCTCCTACCAGCATTTATTTTAACGGGCGCACTGGGTGACATGCGAACACTGTAAAGTTGGTAACGGTTGATGGAAAGTATCTTAATGTCGAATTAAAAAGTGTTAGGTAATCATTAATGATAACTTATATTATTTATATCGCTTTGTGTTTTTTTAATGAGTCAAAGTGTAAAAATGAGCAAATTTGTATATAATGTCCTCTAATAATTTCCCAGTTTCATTTGACCAACGCATGAACCAAATGATGAAGCCCATGGCAATGTTAATTTTACACAAGGCGGAGAAATACACAACATGCGTACAAGTAGATCTTAAGCAGGGCTTTCAAAAGTGCTAATTTTACCGTGAACAGCCTATTTCAAAATTTTCAAAAGCCAAGCCATTTTACATTAATAAAATACTTTTACCAATTTGAATTTAATAAAATTGCATTTAAAATTGGTTAGACGAAGTGTACAAACATCTCAAAGTACAGTGTTGTAATCTCAAATCGTATCAGGGTCGTTTATGACAGTTGTGTTGGCAGGCAAGCTGCGTCATGTTGGGACACGGAGACTGGTTCTGCGCAGCTAGTGTGGTCGCTCTACCCGATACGTGAAAATATATATGCACAGAGTAGATTTCATCTCCCTACATGCAAGTTTAAACATTCCCTTTGTCTATTGGCTGAGGTAAGACATTTTCTACTCTACTGGGCCAATCAGAAGAAAAGTCACTTGGCATTAGACGTCCGTGATCGGCTGGCAAAAACCTAAGACGTGGGCGAGTTAAAATTATCCAATTGGAATGTTGATTCTGAACTAACGTGTTTTGGAGTGCATGTGGTCGTGAAATATTTTCGCGATTCCTTTCCTTCGCACTGCGACTCGAGCTGCATCCTATCCCCAGGAGGGGATAAGTTATTCATGAACCGATAGCTGAAGTAACGCAGACGTACGGGTGCTTCAAGTCCTCAAATGAATCTGCGAATTTCCCAGCTCTCTAGTCACGGAATATATTCTATTCCTGCGAAAATCTTTGTGTCCTTGGCTACAAATAGTAACTCGAGGGTTTAATGATCAGCAGGTTAGAATGCACAATCTTCTGAAAGTTTAAGATATTTTTGCTTATTGGCTGTTGCCCTGGCAACGTGGCCAATTTTGCCTCAGGAAGAATAGCACGGGGTTTATCGATGGCTTGTTTTCTTGCAGGTTTTTTTATTGGTTCGGTTTTGACTCTAGCTTGTATTGGCGAGATTCTACCCGCGCCTGTAATGACAGGTGCACTTGGCTCCTGCGCTTCGCTTTCAAGGTCAGATTAGCCGCAGTTGAAGAGAAAGAACGCATTTGCGTGATAAATACACTTGCGCTTTCATACAAGGAAATCAGCAACGGCTGACTGCAAACGTTGGTTTTTCACGCTCCGTAAGTGATGTTTGAAAGAGTAACTAAGGAAAAAAAGTCAGAAAAGTTTTACACAATTACGTTATAGGCCTACCATGGTATATAAACTTATAAAGTTTGACCTCAGATTTTAGTTAAAAGTTCTTTGTTTCCAGATTTTATCTTATTATACTGTGAGTGGTCACTTTTTTATTTCAAGCAAATTTTTTTTCTAAGCATTAAGGCACATTATTGACTTAAATTTTTACTCATTATACAGGTCCGTAGATATCGCAGGTTCGTTTGGCAGTAACCTAAGCTGCCAAGTGCTGTACATACAAACTGGAACCACAACTGTCCTTGATTGACTGATGTCATGATGAAACGTTACTTCGACGTGGTACAGCCACGATATTTATATATTTATATTACTGTCTGAGATCTGTCCAGAGTGAGTCAAAACTATAAGGCTTCAATCACGAAGATAACTTTAAATAAGACTAACTTGCAGCTGAATAAACTCGCAAGATTTACGGATCTGTACACATTAGCATTATTTTTAAAAGTCTTTTAATACTGCAAGGCACACATGTGAGTGAGTGAAGAGATTTGGGGGGCTCTTAAAATCGAAGTCTTAAGAGCCGATGAGGGTGAAGCGAGGTGAGTATGGAGCAGCGCCGGAATGAAGGGGCGGGGGAAACGGGAGATCACCGAGAAAACCCTGCGACTAGCGGCATCGTCCGGCACGATTCCCACGTGCCACGGTGGGAGGCGAGTAGTCTAGCCACTAAGCCGCCGCGGCCCCTAAGACACACAGTTGTTCACAAAATAAACAAACATGAGGCAGATCGAAAAGTAAGTTACTCATGCACACACTACATTCTACGGCGGCTGCCGGCATTGAGACTGTCTCAAGAGGCCAAGGCATCTGAAAGAACGTTGATGAAGGTGATGGAAGATAACAGTGAAGTTCTGGGGAGTTGCACCACCTTCCTGAACATTTGTTGAGTGGTCGTACGAGTGTTGTTGACGGGAATTTTCTTCCGGTGTTGTCCAACAACAAACTGATAATAACGTCCCATAATTTCTCGAAAGCTGGCGAGTCTGATCCACTCAATTAAGACGATAAAGTTAACACACACTGTTGAGCTGAGAAAGTCTGACATAACTTCAAGTCACAACGGGCACTGAATCACTGGTTCACCGGGTTAACGATGTTCTAACTGTGATTCCTGCCAGCGTTCGTGTAGACCAAACAAGTAGCAAAGCTTTATAACTTTTATTGTATTTTCACGATTAACTGAGCACTTTTGAAGGAAACCTTACTCAACACGTTCAAACCCGGCGTACTATACAATAACTAGAGACCAGAGAATTTCGTGGGTTCATTTCTAGACATGTTGGAATTCGCACACAAATATACGTTCATGTTAAGGTTGTAATTGGTCGACGTGTTGTTTGACACCTCCTGGAGATAAATGAGCCAATAACAAACATGCAAATAAATTGTGCGCCCAACCACCGCCTTTTACTACCACAACAATCAACAAATAAACAGTTGACATCATTATAAGAGTAACTATGTAAGACTGCGAAGTCTAGCTTACAGGTCATTGAAATTGCGAATTTCTCGGGTTTCTAACAATAACATACACGAAGATTATTTCTGGCCTGTACTGTGTACGGCATTGCTGAGTGTTCAGCCATCTTCCCTGGAATAACTGATTTGTAAATCGTGCTGCTGGCTTGCGTTGCCAATGGTTCGTACTACGACCGCCAAGTGCAACGCCTACAGACTGTGACAACGAAACAAGTATTTTATCCACCTAAGTACAGCGCGAATCCAAAATTCCATGCTCGCAATACTTGAAACCATTAATCAATGTAGGTCTGAAAAGGTGAAATCTTTTAGTCGCGAATTAATTTACGAGCTAGAGTGTTTCAATTATCCAAAAATTTTGATCTGCGCTGTACTTGAGTCGAGCGTGCTTCTCTCAGCCAGCGAACGCGTGCTGTGAGTTCATTTATGACAGCTTCAACCAATCACAAACAAGAGACGCAGGACCTCCAACAAATCAGATTTCTCACAAGGAAAACGGTCAAAAACACAGACCACTGATTCCTTGTTACATACAGCGCCAACCATTAATATCCTTCATATTTAAGATGTAGAGGTAGAGAGATTTCGCGATGAGATTTGAAGCGAAGTTACATTTCAAAACACTGTAGGATTGTTTACCTATCTTGATTGGCTGAATTACTTCTCAAGTAGACAGCAACCAATGACAGTAGATAAACTGCTGTTTGGTGCTTATAGTCTTGAAGTCTACCGTATACTCATAATTTTTTTTTTTGCGAAAAATCACTGGCTCTAGTTGTCATGTCAACGTTCACCAACGCGGCCACTCAACTGGTTTATTTGGATGATTGAACTTCATATCTATCTATGTGCATTACTTTTTCTGCAATTGCTTCCATCGTTATCGGTTACGTTAAGCCTGATGCAGACAGACGTCTTCTGTGAGCAAGGAGGTATTCACCAGAAGGTGAACGAAAAGGTGAACGCCCTCTTGTTTTCAAATCCCAAGTACATACTACTGTATACACAGTGGCAGTACTTGAATGTTACTGCATGCCAATCACTCATTTCCACCATAACACACGAAGATTTTACAAACCAAACAAATCCCTAACGCAGAATCAAAATATGTTTTTACTCTCAGATTAACTATATCAGCATAAACAAATGTACGGGAACTATGTGAATATATTGACTCGAATGTGAACAAACGACTTGCACAAGAAGGTGAACGAAACATAGAACCGTCTCTAAACGATTATAACTAGCATGCAAGCCACTTGCAAACAAGTCAGCCAGTCACACGATGTAAGTTGACTTGAACAAGAAAGTATACACCTTCGTATACAAGAAAGTGAACCGTGTGTAAAAGGCATTAAACTAAGTGACCTAGCAAACGTGGGCGGGACTTGTTTTTACCAGTGTACATTGCAAAAGGGCAATGTCACTGCTCCTACCTGCATATATTTCTCGGGCGCACTGAGTGACATGCGTCCAACAAAGTTGGCAACGATGGAGAGACAGTAGTTCCAAATCGTAAGGTCGATTATAAAGTGTTAGGTAACCATTTGTGATTATTTAAAATTATTTCTTTCGTTTTCTGATTATTGCATTCAAACAAGTGTAAAAATCAGCAGATTTGTCCAATATTTGCTTTCTTAATAATTTCACTGTTTCGTTTGACCAACGTATGAATAGAGTGATGAGGCCCATGGCAATGTTAATTTTACATAAGACTTGAAGGATACGCAACGTATATACAAATAGATTTTAAGCAGGGCTTTCAAAAGTGCTCAGTTTACCGTGACCGGCCGGTATTACAATGCGAGCATAGTTGAGGTTGGCGAACTGCAGGCAGCTAGTAGAGGGAAGTAAGGACGCATCACTTTCCGACGTCGAGGACGACGACACTGTTAGTCCTGGCGCGTGCCGGTACGTCCTGCTCGCGCAGGCGCATCCTCGGCGCTTGCGGGGGCAGCAGTGCCCCGCCCCCGGCCACCGGCCGCACGGAGAAACGCCGCCTCCCGCCACCGGCCGCCGCCGGGTGCAGCGACGAGCGCCTGCCGCCGCCGGCTGAAGGCGTGAGCGAGGCCCTACGGGACGCCGCGGGCGGCGGGCGCAGCGAGGCGCGGCGGGCCGCCTCCAGGTGCGGCGGCGGCGTGAAGAGCTGAAGGAATGGCGGCGGGGGCGGCGGAGGCTCGGGGGCGGAGGACATGTGCGACTGTATGTTGGAGAGCGCGCGGAAGAGGTCTCCCAGCGTGGTTTCCTCCAGGAAGGAGGACGGCTCGTGCTGGTTGCTGCTCACGGTGCTGGGTCGCTTGACGAGGTGCGCGATGGTGTTGCGTCCCGCCGCCGTCTGAGTGAGGTAGGCGCGAGCGTCGAGGGGCGGCGGCGTCCCGTCTCTCACCAAGGGCAGCGACTGCCGCCTCTTCTTGCCGCCTCCCGCCTGCTGCAGCAGCACGCTGCCTATGGACTTGGCCTTGTTGCACGTCTTGCGCGACGTCAGCGGGTTCCTCCACCAGGTGCCGATGTTGAGGAAGGACGCCCGACGTCCCGCCAGCCACGACCTGGGCGCCGCCTTCTCCACCGCCGCCATCGTCCCCTCGCTGCAACACGCCAAACTAACACATTACACATTATTGTTCGAAACAGGAAGCGTAGAGTTTCCTCTTCCGTGCACATTAGAGTGAGTCAACAGATTTGAACGGCTATTAACAGCGAGGTCTTGAGAGCCGATGAGGGTGAAGCGAGGTGAGTATGGAGTAGTGTTGGAGTGAAACGGCGGGGGAAATAGAAGATCCCCGAGAAAACCCAGCGACCTGCGTCATCGTCTGGTATGATTCCCGCATGCGAAAATGTGGGAGTACCCGGACGGGGATTGAACCCGGTTAGTTTTTGTGGGAGGCGAGCAGACTAACCGCTCAATCACCGTGGTCTCCATACACAATAGAGCACGAATCTCCACATCTGATTATTGATGCGTCTAATTTTCTAAAGAAAATTAAAAAAATTCAGTTTGAATGGAACGGCACACGGATAATGTGTTCGGGCCCATTGAAATGTTAATATTACAAGCGGCAGAAGAATGCAGATTGGAAATAAAAGTGGGTCCCAGCAGAGGTTTCAAGATTACTCAGTGCGTTAACACTTTCAGTACGGTGCACGTATGTCATACGGGCAGCGATTAATTAATATTCGTCCTCTTATCAAACCCTCTACATCCATATACTTAACGGTGTTCATTAAGCCAATAAGAACACAGCATATGGTGAAACTACTCCATCAAAAATATTGACTGTGCACGATGAACTAATAATAACGACGCACTAGAACCGCTAATGTTACTGGCGCGCTGGCCACGCCCTCTAACACAACGGACCATTACCAGACATTCTGTTGGTACAAGTCATGACTGCTGCGTGGACAAGTTAAGCAATCTGCGACAGGCATAATATATTTTTACGACTCTAGAGTCGCGTACACTCGTTTCACATCTAACCTGTAAGGAAACAGGCACCGAATCCCTGGAGACCTGGAAAATTCGCGGATTCAAAGACCTTTGGAATATGTGCAAATTTTCCAATGTAAACTGTGCATTGGTTGTCTGCTGTCACGGTGGGAGGTGACGATTGGGCCAGCCTTCTCCAGGAGATGTCAAACACCGAGTGGGCCAATAGTTAATGTTATGTACGCACTTGTTTTGAATTCTAGCTTGTCCCGAAACTAATCCGCGAATTCTTCAGGCCCCTATTCCGCGCCACCTCGTCCGAGGTAGAACTGTCCGCGCGTGTGAGGCAGGGCAGCAGCCAGCGAACAGAATGCTGATGCTAGAAAATACCTACATATGGCCGTGGAGTCTAGCCTACAGGCCGTTTAAAACTTGAAATTTCCCCGTCTCCACCCCACGAAATCTTTTGTGATTAACTCTATCATTTTCATAATTATCAGAATAAAACATTTCATATAATGTCTCTATTCGAAAACAAAAATAGAACATGTTTCCTTTTAATGACACTATAAGAAATATTTTCCACGCCCACTAAAACATAACGACAAACTATTAATTTAACACTTTTATTATCATCTATACTGATATTTAGGCGCATTTTATGTTATCCGAAAGTTTTTATGAAAGAAAATCAATAAAATATTACGAATGTTTTTAGCAGACACTCGAACTACATACGCCCCACGTGATTGCCCTCTTTAGAGTGAAGTGTTAAGGGAGGGCTCAAATCAACCCGTACCCTACTTGAATTGAACATTCACTTGTTTAAAGCAGATTTGGTGACGTGTGTTTAGTAACATTTGTGAAAGTCTGCAGGGATGTAGTGTGCGTTTGTAGCGCACTGAACGCTACGAGGATAAAGAAAACACGTTGAGTACATTTTCCCGCTGACTACACTGTACGTACATGTGAAAGTTTGCAGGGATGTAGTGTGCGTTTGTAGAGCACTGAACGCTACGAGGATAAAGAAAACACGTTGAGTACATTTTCCCGCTGACTACACTGTACGTACATGTGAAAGTCTGCAGGGATGTAGTGTGCGTTTGTAGAGCACTGAACGCTACGAGGATAAAGAAAACACGTTGAGTGCATTCTCCCGCTGACTACACTGTACGTACATGTGAAAGTCTGCAGGGATGTAGTGTGCGTTTGTAGAGCACTGAACGCTACGAGGATAAAGAAAACACGTTGAGTGCATCCTCCCGCTGACTACACTGTACGTACATGTGAAAGTCTGCAGGGATGTAGTGTGCGTTTGTAGAGCACTGAACGCTACGAGGATAAAGAAAACACGTTGAGTACATTTTCCCGCTGACTACACTGTACGTACATGTGAAATGTGTACCACGTAGCTCGCTCATAAATGTTGACAATAAATTAACCCCCCCCCCCCCCCCCCTTCCACATATACCCATCCACGTTACTTCTTTGCATTCAATGCACGGTATGTTAGATATGTGATATCTTAGCTGAGTATTTCACTACTTGCTTGCAAACAGTGTACACCACCATATATAATCACAAGAAAATCAGATTAATTTTTCCATGAAACTAATTTAATCAACACATTACTGTGATATTCATCCTAATAACAATGTTCCTGAAACTGGCACATTGCGGTAGAATGACGGACTTTAGTAAGTCGGTCATCAGAGACGAGGCAAGTTATTCAGAGAAGGAAGAACAGCGAAGAAACTGACCTTGGTCTGCATTGCGGGACCATCCCAGCGTTCACCTAGATTGATTTCGGGAAACCATGCAAAACCGAAATCAGGATTGCCGAGACGGGAATTGAACCCGTTATCTCCCGAATGTTGCGCCATCTCACTCGCTTCAGGATTATGTCGGTTCACAAGATATCTGTCAAACCTACACCTTTATTTCACTGACAAAGTAACAACAAATAAAGACAGAACTTTTGTGTTGTTAAAAAAAATGAAACGAATAACACCTTTATATCCATCACGATAGTAGATGTATAGTTCCGATCCTGGCGCACCCCTTATTATCATATAAATAACGAGATTTTTGCTCCAAAATCGAAGTTCTTGAGGCTAAATTTAAGCTCTAGAAATTTTTAAAGAGCTCTCAGAAACCAACAACTTTCCTCGAAAATCATGTAAATTTAAGCCAAAATCCAAAAAAATTTCAATTTTTTTTTCGAAATCGTCGTGCAGGATTTGTGCAAATTAATAAAACAGCAAAATTTAAGCAAAAACATACAAATTTCTCGCTTTCAAGCAATTTTTGACGTTTTCTAGAAACGCTAATTTTGCCAGCGAGCAATCTAGATCAAGCAAATTTATGCTAAAATCATGCAAACTAAGCTAAAATCAAATAAAAAGATACAAATTAATAGAATTCAATTTATTCAATGAAAACAATATCATGCATAGTTTTTCCATTTTTCATTTCTTTTAAACCTTTATATGCCACAAAACACTTGTTTCTCATTTAGCAATTTTAAATCATTCTCATCATTTATCTTTGCATAGTGACCTGGTAAAGTAATTTCATACCTATCATATAGAATACAATTAATTTTTTTTACCGGATTTCGATTCATAAATTCTATAAACTATAGCTTCATGCCATTCATAACATTCTAGATCCGGTAGTTGAGTCAAGAAGTGCTTCCATTTTAGTTTGTGTTATTTAAAAGGAAGCAAATTTAATAAGACTGCAGAAATTTTGAAGTTAAAAATAACATTTAAATTATAATCATAAAAATATTTTTTCTCTTTATAACATTTTTTCTTTACAAATAAAACGGAATCGATGCTTGAAATGGGAAATAATAACACATGCAAGCAATGTAAAAAGTGTGGTGAAGTATTAAACATAGAAAGTTTTGCACCACATAAATACACAAAAGATAAGCATTTTAACATCTGTAAAAAATGCTATAGTGAATAAACTAGAAGTCGTTATGAGTTTAAAAAAAGAGAAAGTAATGTGTGAATGTGGAAAATATAACACATCTCTCAAAAAGCACAAAAATTGTAAATCACACCTCACAGCATTAAATAATTTAAACGAAATTCACCACGATAACTATTCAACCAAAACATGTAAAATGTGTTATGAGAATAAATCTATAAAATTATTTTCTTCCAATAAAACTACTAAGGACAAACACGCAAATATACGTAAAATTGTTTTAGTGAATAGATTAAGAATTATCGCCTTAAGAAGAAGTTAAATACAGTTTCCCAATAATTTAAGCACTTTTCAAGTTTTCCTATTACCCTTATTTTATAATTTATTTATAAATTTTTATTTCTTATAAATAAAGAATTGTGGCGACGAACAATCTAACAGTTAAGTTGGGCAATAGGACTGTGAGGGATTTGAGAATTATAGCTAGAGCTTTTGAAATTAAATATCGGCACAGGTTAAGGAAAAACGAATTGATTAGAGCTATTATAAATGCAGAAATAAAAAGAAACTATGTAAATTTACCCTTTTCAAATAATGATATAAAATATAGAAAACCCAAAAAAACATCAAAGAAAATATTCCCATTTTCTAATAATCTATTTATACAACCTAGAAATAAAAGTAATCGGGTAAAGGAATGGATAACAAAGATTAATTTTACAAGTTTGTTTTTATCTGATGTTAATATCAATTAATAATATAAACAAGATAAAAATGAATTAAAAGAAATATTTCCTTATTCTACTAATGTTATCGTTAACAAAAGAAATATAAAAACCAATAAAAATTATATTGTTAATCCACCTATTCAAGGTAGGATATCAACACATAACATTGAAAATAACTTTAATTTAGTAAAGCCAGATCATATTTTAAATTCAGTAAGAATAAGGTTTTCGAAATAATACGTAATTATCTTAGAACATTTAGGGGGCTAAAAACTAATATTAAACTATATACCAATTGTCGTAAGCAAGAGAATAATCAAGAAGAATCATTTACATTTCAATCACCCAATGATACAATATTGAATGAAGGAGATATTAGAAGGATGTATAAATTCATAAAACAAGAAATAATTACAGTTATCTGACTTCAAAAAAGATGCTCAGGATGGACTTAAGAAAGAATAATGGGAATACAATTAGCTATAGCTAAGTAATATCCATTAGATGGAGCAACATATATAGAACTACCAGAATTTATTAAGAATAAAAATGCCTGCATGTGTATAGAATAATGATCAAAAATGCTTTCTTTGGCCAATAAAATCTGCATTGTTTCCAGCAGAAAAAGATCCTCAAAGAGTTATTAAATATAAAAATGTGGGGCTTGATATCTATAAAGTACTAGATAAATATGAAAATCCAATAAAAATTGATGACATGCCAAAAATAGAAAATCAAACTGATACATATATAAATGTATACTCTATTGAAGATGAAGGTAATAAATGCATAGTATATGGATTTAAACTTACCAAAAATAAAAAAGATAAGCACATAAATTTACTTTATTTTAAAGGTTATAAAAATTTGCATTACTGTTGGAAAAAAAATTTATCGGAACTGCTTTCAGCACAAAAAAATAATCAACAGCATAAAACTTATATATGTGATATGTGTCTTCGATTCTTTACATCGCAAGAAAAATTTAATAAACATGCAGAAGACTGCTCTAAAAATGAATCAGTAAGAGTCTATACACCTTCGAAAGAAGAGCAAATATTTTTCAAGCATTACAAACATACAATGAAGGTTCCTTCCGCAATATATGCCGATTTTGAACCAATTTTAAAGAAAATGCCAATCACCAAACCTAATCCAAAGCAAATAGCTAAATTTAAATAAATAAAAATATATCCAGTTTTAACAGAAGATTATATTTCAAATGGTCTTTATTAGGGGTAATTAAAGAACTATATAATCCTACTAATAAACGAATAAATAACATTGAATTAAAGCTAAATGATGAATCATATACAATGAAATATCAGTTACACGAAGCATCTGGTTTTTGCTATTATATTGTATCTAGTTATGGTGATTATAAGCCACCAGTTGTATATCAAGGCCCAAATGCACATTAAATGTTTATACAATTAATAAAAAGGGACGTAGATGAATAAAGGGATATATATTCACAAATTGAACCAATGCATCCACAATCAAAAGAAGAAAGAGCGACAAATAATAGATCGAAAAAATGTGCTGTGTGTGAATGTGAATATACAGAAGAGAATAAAAGAATACCGTCATCATGATCACATAAGTGGGAAATCCATTAATCCTGTATGTAATAATTGTAATCTAAAATTAAAATTGCCCAACTATGTACCAATTTATTTCCATAATTTAGATGGCGATGATGCTCATTAATTTATTAAACAACTAGGATATGGTGATAAAAATATTGATTTAATAGCAAATAATGAAGAAAAATTTATTTCTTTGGTAAACAGACAGAAAATTTGAAGATGAAATTGATAGACACATTTAAATTTATGGCCAGTAGTTTAGCTAAATTGCCATCGAATTTAAGTAGAGATCAACTGAAACACACTCAAAAATATTTCCCAAAAGATCTTCCACCAAAGAGTGAATTTTATAATATATGTAATGAACCTTACATAACTGATGATTAATATGAGCATGCATAACTTGTATGGAATCTATTTAATATTAAAAATCTTGGCGAATATAATGATTTATATTTAAAAAGTGATGTATTATTGTTAGCAGATATATTCGAAGATTGCAGAAATACGTGTATAAATGCATATATAAATAACATAGTTCCAGGAACAAATCAAACAAAATTGTTAACAACTTTACATAAAAAAGAAAAGTATGTCATTCACTATCGCAATTTGAAACAATGCATGAAGAATGGATTCAAAGTTACCAAAATACATAAAATATTAAAGTTTAATCAGTCTGATTGGCTGAAAGAATATATCGATTTGAATACAGAGATGAGAACTAATGCCAAAAAAGACATTGAAAATTTTTTTTAGAAGCTCATGAATAATACTGTGTTTGGTAAGACAATGGAAAATATAAGAAACAGAGTAGATATCAGATTAATATCAGATGCAGAAAAATGCAAAAAAATAATATTGAGACCAAATTTTAAGAAAAGTACTTTTAATGAGAATCTTGCACCCCTATATACGAATAAATCAAATGTAAAATTTAATAAGCCAATTAATTTTGGTATGTCAATTTTGGACATATCGAAAGAGTTAATGTATGATTTTCATTACAAAGTTATGAAACCAAAATGTGGCAATAAAATTTAATTATGTTATCAAGGTAATGATTCATATATTTATAACATAAAAACAGAAGATTTTTACAAAGCTATAAAGTCAATGATAGAAAAAATTTATACAAGTAATTACCCAAAAGATAATATATAACATACCTCAAATAAATAAAATAGTTTTAGGTAAAATGAAAAATGAACGTGATGGCGAAATAATGAAAGAATTTGTTGTTTTACGAACAAAAATATATGCTTACAAGGTTGGTGAAAAAGAAAACAAAAGTCTAAAGGAGTAAAGAAATGCATTGTTAACATGCGAATTACTTTTGACGATAAGAATTGTTTGTTTAAAGAGAGAATACAATATAGAACAATGAATTTAATATGAAGTGAACAGCATAAAATATATACAGTCGAAGTTAAAATAGCTTTAAGTTCTTGCAATAACAAGAGAATTGTACTAGAAAATAAAATATATACAGTGCCATATGGTTATTGAAAGAGATAATCTTAAACATCTTTAATTTCTAAAACAATATTAATATCAGCACCATCGAAATCAATCAGTTTACAATTTTTGTCTCTAATTTCCAAAAAAATATAATTAAATTCATTTTTCATTTTATAAAAAAATTGTATATACTGGCTCATAAATAATATCATCTCTAAACAAAACATTGATTTTGGTGGAAAACTTGCTATTATATCTTTTTCTAAATGATTTGACTCATCATATTTTTTAAACATACCATATGCTAAATTAAAGTGAACATTTATTGTTTTAAAAGGGTGAAAATTAGGTCATTTAGAACCTACAACAAGTTTGCCTTTTTCAATAAGAATATTTCTTTCAAAACCAAGAATATCAGATAGTCTATCATCAAGTTTAATATCAAACTTAGATTTATAGGTATTCTATTTTTTACGTTATCTGCTGTTAATTCAATATTGTTTGTTGAAAATGGATCAATTGAATTTATAGTTTCCTTTAACAATTCCTTATAATATTGACCTCTAGGAATAGTTGTAACTTCATTTTTATCAACAACAGGACTCAATTTTTCAGTTGTCGTTACAGTATTGTTATTTATATTTGGTGCTAAAAATGTATGAAAACTAATTGAAGCAATCAATTTTTCAGTATGGATGAAATCATTATGAAGTTTTTTCTTAAGTATAGATCTATTATTCGTCAACTTAAATACTTTATTCCATTTATATAAAAAATTATCTTATTAAATGAAAAAGCAGAAGCTCAAACAGCCTATACAGTACAAAGTCGATTGGGATGTCAGTGTTTTAATTCATGAAGAAAATTCTAAAAATAAAAAGAATGGATAACTATTGCTTGATAACAAATGGGGTTCAATTGTTGGTCCTAGTAACAGTGGAAAAACTAATTTGATGATTCATTTTATTTATAATTCAGGTTGGCTAAATTTCAATAAATTGTAAGTTTGCTCCAAAAGTTTGAATTAGCCCAAATATATTCTGTTACAAAATGATTTGAATGAGACATTTAAACAATTAAAAGTTAAAGAAAAACTGGCATACTGTTTCAATAATACTGAGGAAATAGTCCCTTTAGATCAATGTGAAGACAAATCACTGGTTATCTTCGATGACGTCATTTTAGATAATCAAGACATAATCAGGGATTATTTTACAAGAGGACGACACAAAATATTGATGTTTTCTACTGAACTCAGATATTTTCAAATATTACAAAACAGTTCTTGGAGAAATAATAATTTTTGGTGTGTTTGATGTTGTTCTTGAATGTGATTCTTTTATATGGTTATCATAAATGGGATTAATTATATTTTAGTATTTCCGACTTCTATTCGAGTTTATTTTCTTTTTTGGATTATATTCTTGTAATGCAGTGTTGGTATCTAAAACAATTTTCGTGTAGTTTTCATAGTCAGTATCAGTAAAATTATCCTCAAGAACTTATTTTTCTTTTGTTAACAAATTAGAAAGTCCTTACAATAATTTATATTCTTTATTTTTAACAGTTATTTTATTAACATCTATATTTACTTGTGTATTACCTATGTGAAAATTTTGTCCTTCTACACGTTATCCATTTTGAGTATCAATAACATTTATTCTTTTTGCAATTTCTTTTCTGCGGTTTATAGTAGAATCAGGTGCGGTACGCGTCCAATCAGATACTGCATGTGGTCAATTTTTCAATGGTACAATTCCCATTTGCTCTTCCAAATTAGGAGATTTTTGTTCTGAGAATAATTCTCTTTCAAATTATGTTTATTCTAGTGTTGGTGAATTACCTAGATTTTTTGCTGCTACAGGAACTACTGTTGTTATTAAATTTGTATTTTCTTCACTTACTTTTTCTACTTTTATTTACCAATATTTCGTAATTCGTCGATTAATGGTTGCTCTTTCTTCTTATTGTGTTCATATTCTTTTTCATCATGCTTTATATATTTTTTATATCTTTCAATGAGTAATTTAACTCGAGAACCTCCCTTTGATTCAGTCATTTATATATGATTTTTTTTTCTCATAAATGAGTTAAAAAACTATTGAGAGTTTCGAGAGACAAACTTTTCCCCCAATTGATCAAACTAGGGGTAATTTAAATGTTTAAAATGATAGAATTAACTTTGATATTCCTATAGAAGATGGGTTTTCTTTTCCAAATGACGCTTATTAGTTCTAGTTTACTAAAATGAGATAAAGTTGGAGCTGAGGCAGAATATGGTGAATCAGGTAATATTGATGTTTGTTCTATTATTTTTCCTTTTCAGTTTATTAGAGTACAAATTCCAAAATATGGAACTATTTTTGAAACTTTTGATAATCCAGGTATAACATCAACCATGTTAAATGCTTTATTAAGATCACCAAGTGAACAAAATTATTTTAATTTACTGGTGTTGATAATCAATATCGAGATAAATCTGTTTCTAGTAATATAACAAAATAGGTTAAAACTGTTTCCAGTAATAAAACAAATGAAATATTGTTTGTTTCATTTTATTTGTGATAACAATGATATTAACTGGAAAGGTGGTTATAAAATTACTTTTTTTCATAATTCATCTGATAACAATTGTTTATTTCTTTATGAAATTAGATAAAGATAATAAAGTTACGAAACATCGTCCTGATCATGGTAAAATTGTTATTGAAAAATTGGAAATTATGTGGCCTATTGTTCAATATGACTCTAACACCACCATTGCAATTAAAGAAAAATATACAAAGATCCAAAAATACCCATTAGTTTTGATTATTGGCAATTTTTAGAAAAATAAGTCCCTGCTAGAACAACTGTTTTTAAATCTGATATAAAAAATCAGTTTAATAATTTAAATTCTGATATGCCTGATTTTGTAATTGTAGGTTTTCTACTAAATAGAAGAAATCGTGCTGAACAGTATAAACACGCTGCTTTGTTTGATCATGGTAATGTGAGGAATATTTATATTAAAAATAGTAGAAATTAAATATTTCGTAAAGAAAATTGGAATCTAGACATTGCAAACGGTGTTAGTCTTAAAAAATTTCTTGCTTATAATGGTTTTAGAAATTCAAAAACTAAACTAAATACCGACTATAGAAATAATGAGCTTTATTATAAACCAACTGTTAACTTTGATGGCGATATTAATCACTATTCGTTTTGGGGGGCGAATACCACTATATGTTATAGATTGTATGTATATTACAACTACTGTAGTTAAAGAAAAAATAAATATAAAAATATTGTTGATTTTAATAAAGCGGTTGAAGCAGGTACCATTTGTAATGTTTTTTTAATTAGTAAACGAAATCTTACTTATTAATTATTTGAATGAAAGAATTACTGAAGACTTATACATTTTTTAAATTAATAAATGGAAGAATCAACAAAATGTTTCGATATTTTATTCCAGTATTTTAGACTTGTAGTTGAGTGGTTACATTCCAAAGTTTTACGAATTTATTTTGTCTCAAATTTACATGATTTTCGAGGAAAATAGTTTGTTTTTGAGAGCTCCTTTTTAAAAAATTGTAGAGCTCAAATTTCGCCTCAAAAACCTTGATTTTGGAGCCAAAAACTTCGATATTTCGATGAAAATAAGGGGTGCACTTGGATCGGCACTATACTCTACTCACGATTTCGGGTTAATCCGCAATCATCAGGATCACTAAACGCTTTCATGTTCATCACCATTTTTGGTCATCCCTCCATCCTCATGGTCACTAAAGAATTTCATGTCAACCACCATTTCTGGTTATTCAACCATCCTCAACATCACTCAAGGATTTCATGTTCATCACCATTTCTGGTCATTCCTCCATCCTCAGGATCACTAAATGATTTAATGTACATGACCATTTCTGGTTACTACCCAATCCTCAGAATCACTGAAGGTTTTCATATCCATCAGCATTTCTGTTTATTAGTCCATCTTTAGTATCAGTAAAGACTTTCATTTTCGTCATCATTTCTGGTTACTACTCCATTCTGAGGATAACCAAAGGTTTTCGTGCTCATCGCCATTTCTGATCATTCCTCTATCCTCAGGATCACTAAAGGATTTCGTGTACATCATAATTTCTGGCTACTACCCCAGCCTCAGGATTTCATCACCATTTTTTGTTATTCCACTATCCTCGGTATCGCTAAAGGCACCATGTTTTATTACAATTCTGTTTATTCCCCCATCCTTATAATAACTAAAGTGTTTCATGTTTATCACCATTTCTAATTATTCCCGCAACCATTAGGATCCCTAAAGGTTTCATGTCATTAGCATTTCTGTTTTTTCCCGCAACCTCATGGTAACTAAAGTCATCGAGTCCATTCCCATTTCAGTTTATTCAATTCATCCTCAGGTAACTTAAGGCTTTATATTAAATTCTCAAGGGACACGACGGTGTAACAAGGAGAGGTAATTCAAAACAAAGTGGTGCTAGAAAGAATTTAGGCATGTGGGCTAACAGAAATCATAGAGGAAACAAGAAATAGATGGTGTAGGCACATCAAAAGAATGGGAATTGAGAGTGTGACGAGGAAAAAGATAGAGTTTAAGTGCAATGGATGAAGGTCACAGGGAAGTTCGAGAAGTGTATGGGTGGCGTGGAGAAGAGGGGAATACTGGTAAACTCTGGCGTTAATGTAAATACAGGGGAATAATGGGCTATTTGTCAGACAGACCTAGCCTCAGGCTTGGAACAGTCGACGATTATGATGCTGATGATAGTAAAGAACATTTTTTCATTGTGTATGAGTAATTGGTGAGGTAATATTAGAAACTGCTCCAGCATGTATCTGTAATGAGAATGGATAGCCACATGGGAATAAAAATAAGTGTCCAGGGCAACGTGCGAGGTTAAAACACATGACATACTGCGATGTCATCCAACACGCTCGGCCTGCACGTTTTGTAGCGTTCTTCTCGCCGGCCTTCAACGCCGACGATTAAGGTTCGATCTCCGACGAATGCTGAAGCCGGGATGCGGAGAACCGCAATGGACTTTGCCGTCTCAGATTGTGATATCTCTGTTAATGCATCACGCCACTGCATCGTCCCAGAGAAATGTCAACCTTGCGGCAACTTTGCACACTAAAGGTAGACAGGTAAGAGGATTCAACGTCTCGTCGACAGCGAGGCCATCAGAGATGGAGCAGGCGGCTCAGAAGATCAGAGACTGGGTAGGCTCGGCCGTGGAATAAAGCAAGGAACCACGCCAGCACTCATCTGGGGTGATATTGAGACAGCCTGTCTCATAAATGTCAAATTACTGTCTCCCGTTTCTATGCAGCCCTGTCTAAATTCTTCCCTGTCCGGCTTGCTCACCTGAAATACGCATCAACGGCCGGAAAAATTCACGGCGTTTGTGGCAATAATTACTACAAAAATCTTACACGATGTGACTTCAAAACTACATGGCCATGTTCTGAATAATATTCCCTGCCTTATAAACTGCTACAAACTAGAAGTTCTGCGTGGAACCTTGCTCACGGGCAAAGTTTTTCGACCGGCGCGGCAGCTGGCTAGAGTCATAGCATCCACGTATGAGACCGGCACATCAGCAACTGGCCTGGCCTTCGGCGGTAGTTCCTGGAGGTGCCGCTACGCAGCGCTGGCAGCGCGGCAACATAGTGCAGCGGCGTTTTGAAAAGTTTGCAGCGCGCCGCCGCAGACTTCAGCACCGTAAGTGTTAATTTCTCTACCAGAATTATGAACATTTGAGAACACCGAAGTATGTTCGGTGATGCCTGGTTGGCTGGACTTTAATTTACCCCTAGTCTTGAGGAGATTTCGTAACGGTGAAAATTGGTATATAGGCCAACAGGGTTGTTGTCTCGAGGAGAACAGCGCTTCTGGACCGTGATGTCAGAAAAAGTTAAGTATATTTCTAAATGAGAATGACCCTATAGATCATAATGCCGGAAAAATATGGTATTTTGCAAATCCCTTAGTTAGCTAGAAAAATAATTTTTCAGAACAACTTGCATGGTTGGAAGCTATCTAAGTCAACCGATTAATTAAAAAAATCAATGTTTGTTTCTTGCCAGCTCGACTTAACGAAAAAAAAAAAAAACGTAAATGTAAAATGTAAGGAGGAAGTTAACTATTAGTATTTTGGAGATCAAAATAATAGTGCCTGGATCATTAATTCTTGATCCAAATATACGTTTATTCAATTAGTGTTTCGTTTAATTTCCGTTACTGTGTAGAAGCTGATTATATTATGCTAATGGAGTACACAAAGATTTAGTTTTGCGACAACTTCCGAGTTCATGTTACTCTCCGGCGTACGATGAAAATATTTTTTCTCGTTTGACTAATCTAGTGATATTTCGGCCGCCCTTCGTGGTTAGCCTGTGAACCACTATGCGTCAGAAATGCATTATCCAGTCGTAAACCTACAAAGATGCTGCAATGTAATTTTTTTTTTTTTTTATATCTTGGTAGGAAATATTTTCGTGAAAAAATTAGTCTCGAAGTATATCCCATTCACTGCGAAATTTTGAAAGCGAAAAAATGATTTGTGTATTGTAGCACTGTTGTAGTATTTCCCATTTCTCACGCCAGTCATAAGTGCTCCACTAACTTCTTCACAAATACTCGCGTCTGGATCTTTACATGTCTCACCTGCAGTTCCGAGAAAGCCCTGGAAGCATTTGCCTAACACGTTAGATAATCGAGGACTCTGGGGGGGGGGGGGATGAAATCAGTATTCATTCTCGCCGTGCTCGCTCAATTAATATTCGACTTATTGTAAATGTTAAAGTTTACCTTCGTACTTGATGCTCTACGGCGCTGTAATCGCACCAGCAGGTTCCGGGTTCGAATGCCAGAGGTTATGTGTTTCATTATCAAATGTAAGTTTAGGATAGTTATGCCCGCTTTATGAACCGTATAAAATATTCGAATGAACAATGATCATAAGAAGTTCCTTACTTGACTGCGCCAATCAGAATTATGTAACTCCGGCACTGAGTGTCCGTGATTCGCGGGCAGATATCTGCAAAGCGCCACAGTTAAAATGATCCAATCACGAAAGTGGATATGAGCTATAGTGTTCTGGAGTACAAGTAGCCCTGGAATCTTTTCTTCAAAAACATTGGCCCTAATCATAAGTGAGGATAAGGAAATTTCGGTATTTAAGCGATACGTAGGCTGGACTCTGTAGCCCTCTGTACACTAGAGCCTCAGTTGTTTCATCATTGGCTGCCGCCTTAGTGAGCAGCTAGGTTTGAAAAGGTAGCACGAGGTTCGGGGCTTGTTCACATGCAGGTCTGCTATTGGCCTAGATTTGTCACCGACATGTTTAATAAACTATGAGCCAATCGAAAAAGTAACTCTAATATATCAGTGTTTGAAGTCTAGCTTATCCTAAGATTAATTCGTGAAATTTTCCTATCCCTAATCATTAGTGCTTCGATAATCTGGGAGAACAGGCGACTGACTGTGCCATTTTTTTAAATATTCATCTGCAATAAAATAAGCAACACGAAGCTATTATTAAATTCATATATTGTTACTTTAAACAGCATAGCACTTGTATAGAGTCATTGAAACAATGATGAAATATTTTCCATAAAACAAGAATTAGTTTTGGTAGTGAATCTGTACGACGAACTATCGCGATACAATTATGTACCGAAAAATCAACTCGAAGAAATAATTAAAGTCTCCACAAAATGCCATAAAGAAGCGATCATGAAACAGATTAGATATTTATTTCAATCAAATTTATGGTCGAATATACTGAAACAATTAGTTGTATTCCGTCGAAACGCCTCTCGCGTCAATTGGTTGATATTTCGGTTTCACAACACAGTAAACAGTAACACAACTCGACTGAGTGAAGAGATTTGGGCTGCTCTTAACAGCGAGGTCTTGAGAGCCAATGAGGTTGGTTGAGGTGTGTATGGAGCGGCGCCGGAACGAAAGGGCGTGGGAAACGGGAGATCCTCGAGAAAACCCGTCGAAAAGCGGCATCGTCCTGCACGAAAAAACGGCTTTTTCAAAGCACTGAATATCCCAATATACGTGTCAGATCTATACGAAACTACTCAAGGGCTCTGCGTTGAACCTTTGTACAGACTTTCCACCAATCAAATAATAGCGTCAACGCCCACATGCGAAAATCAGGGGGCCGCCCCACAGGAAATCGACCCCGCTTCACCTTGATGGGAGGCGAGTAGTCAAACCACTACACCATCGTGGTCCCCTGGGTTAAAAACGTTAATATATAAATTCCAATTTTAAATTTTAAAGAAAAATATGAAGAAAAAAAAATTTGCAGGATTTCTTAAAATGTCAGTATTAGTTAATTAATGTGTCTCGTGGAATACTTTTTGTTTGAACGTTTGTTGCATTGAGACGGGATTTCTCGTAAAATTGATTCCCAACTTAAAACGGCCTTACGGCCAATGGTGCACGAAAGCAGTACCGTTACCCGATTTTCGGTGTAACTTGTTTTTTAGAGGGTTTATCAAAATTGTTGGCACGACAAGACGTAAATATTAATTTTTTACAACTTCTTGCAGTTTTAAATATTCACTGCCGTTATTAGGCCCTATTCCGTGAGCACTGATGGAAGATGAGAAATAAGGTAATCTTTCTTATCTTCCATCAGTGCTCTAGTAGTAATGGTAGTGAATATGTACCAATGTAAGAAGGTGTTCGAAATTAATCTTTATGTCTTGTCACGCCAAATATTTTGGAAAATTCTCTGATAAACAACTCTTGACCAAAATAAAGTTAAATACACGGCTTTCGTGCACCATTCCCCTTAAGCATCTTGGAGAGCAACTCAACAGTTCTTTGGAATTGAGTCTAAGAGTTCTGGGCACGTTGGACTCATTACGGTGCAATGGCATTAGTTACACAATCTAAGTAAAAGTTTTTGAAGTCCAGCAGCATGGCACAATATCAATTCGGGAAATCTTTTTTTGCTAGGCTTACCAGCAGTTCGCACCCCGAGACCTTGCAGCTATGAAGTCACACCTCGGCAACCTTGGACACAGAAGTCGCTTCAATGGAATAAACGCTCTGGTATATCGAGGCATTACATTTGAATACAAACACTGGACTCAACACGCAATTAGGACCCCGTGCTGTTTCGGCGCGTAGTTCATTAAAAAAAAACATGCATATGTATGACTTTTCAAGCGATTCGTTCGCGGCAAATGGGCTTTTGATTGTGTACACGATGAGTTGGCTGTGTGTATTCGTGTTTTGTGTTAGCCCTTTCACACCCACTTTAGTTTACGGTTTCAGATTTTGCGAACAAAAAAAAAGTATGATACGTGCTGTACATAATACGACACAACACTTGTTTCGTTAACATAGCCAATGATCTGTAGGCTATATGTTTGACTACAGTTATGTGAACCTATTATTATGTATAAAGGCTGTTCAAGATAAAGTGAGCACTTTTTAAATGAACCATAGAAAAAAGTCTCTGCCCCTGCCTGCATATACTTTAACGGGCGCACTGAGTGGCATGCGCCCAGTAAAGTTGGTAACGATGCAGGGAAAGTAGTTCCATATCTTAACGTCGAATAACAAGTGTTAGGTAACCATTTGTAACAACTTAAATTATTTATTTCGTTTCCTGTTTTTATTACTGCATCGAAGTGTAAAAACTAGCAGATGCGGAAATTATTCACTTTTCTAATCATTTCACAATTTCATTTGACCGACGCATGAATACAGTGATGAGGCCCATGGCAATGTTATTTTACGTAAGGTGGAAGAATACACAACGTGCTTACAAGTAGACTTTAAGCAGGGCTTTCAAAAGTGCTCATTTTACAGTGAACAGTATTTACCAGTAAGACGGTTTACGAATCATTCACCCACAGGTAAGACCATTGATCACTGAGCTTCGCTGTATGGAGTACAGACTAAAAATTACCTAAACGTGCTTAATGTACACTACTGTGTACAGCATGTCTGAATGGGTTGACCATGTTGATATTATACAAAGTGTAGCTATTAAGTAACTGGTGAGACCAATGTTGTTTAGCGCCAGTATATTACAACGAATACTTAATACACAGCAACACACGTTCTCTCGTAAATAAACCATACACTAAAGATGAGATATACCGATTTCGTATACGTCGCAAGGTCGTATCCCAGTTTGAGAAACGTCTCGAGGTTGAATTCAGTAATCTGTAGGCGAGCAAATAAAGGCTACATTTGAAAACACGTATTTAAGTAAAAGCTGGTAACAGTCCAAGCCACCTGTTCTAACAGTGCTAGTGGCAAAATAGCCCGTTCAGTGTAGGGACTCCATACTGGTCGATCTTATTTTCACGTACGTCCACGCCATTTGCTTCACGATTTTCCTGTAGAGGTGTCGCGGAAACTTTCGCAAGTGTGACAAAAAATGTTGTCGGTGTTCACTAAAATTCTTGTCATTATGCCTCTCTGAGCTAGAAGACGAGCAAAGATAAATATGGGCGTCGTGGCGAGAGAGAATATGGTCACTCCAAATACATCAGCGCGCATGCGCAGAATAGACTCTAGGGCATATGAATTATAAACGTCGAATGGAGTACTGTCCAGTTATGCCTGACTGGTATGTCGTCAGACCGCATACTGGCCGTCTAAGTATCAGTCGAGCACGCGCTGAGGAAGAAACAAGACCTCGGATCATTTGACCGTGGCCAGAACGTTGGGGCCAGACGTGTGGGGTACTCCATCTCCGAAGTAGTGTGAACACTGACATTTCCGTAGGCCATCGTGTCAGAAGTGTACGGCGAGTTGATGGATCCGAGTAGAACCACCACAGCCAGGTACACCTGCCGCGGCGTGTAACGCGTCGACTGCAGGTTGGAAACAGCTGATGGACAGGCCACCGCGCAGCAGATCGCACAGTGCTGGACCACAACGACCTGTGAGGAGCCGTGCCATCCAGAGCCCATCTCCTCGTTACGAGGTACAGAAACCGCCGCGCCAACAGGTAATCTCTGCTCACCGCAAGTCACATGGCTCAGTAATTAGCGTGGACGTACGAACACCGCCATTCAACCCTCCGCGCATGATAAAAGAGACCCTGTACGGATGCGTCGACGTACACGTTGGTAGACTTCGATGGTAAGGCACAAGTGCGACGTCTAACACACGAAGCGATGGTCCCCTTGTGTGAGCAAGGTACAGTTCAAGCCAGTATGGGGCTGTTTGCGTGAGATGACATGGGTCCCTCGCCCCTCACCGGCAATCGATACAGGGATCCACTAACAGATACTCTGCACACATTTGTACGCAGGATACCTACACCTACAGCAAGAAAATGCTCCAGCCAATCGCTCCCAAATCGTGACCGAGCAGTAGGGTGAACATTCCGTGGACTTGATGTTGCCTGCCTGGTCCCCAAGGTCACCAGACCTCAATCATGCCGAACACATATGGGATCTGTGGAGAGGGTGTGCGCGTCATTGATTCTACCCGACCTATCTCTGTGCATTGTAGGAGTCTGTGCAGTGGACCATAACTCCCGACTGTTCCTGGTTTCTTGTTGGAGTCCATCCCACGCCGCATCACCGCCATCATCAGAATTCTACATGCTATCAGGCAGATATCACTAATTCAACTTTTCATGGTTGTATAACGGGTGTAGTTTTGTAGCCACAGCAAAGTGTTTTATTCTGGATGACATGAATGCTACTGCTGCCAACTAAATAATTGGTAGCTTGCACTGAACAGTTCTTTTCCCGTTAAACAAATATGTAGGGGAGCAATACATTTCTTATATTGCTAGTCATTCTACGACTAGCGCCACAGAACTCCGGGTTGACTTGCGTAGGAGTGCAAGTGTCCCTACACGCAAGGAGGCCCCGCCTTGCCCGCCACACAGCTGCTCGTCAGATGTGGACCCAAGCACACTGTGCATGGAGGCGAGCAGAGTGGCCTTGTGCGCACGGACGAAACCAGGATCGCCCTCCACCCCGACAGTCGTCGCCCAAGGGTCTGGAGGCGTAAGGGACGCCGTTCCAGGCTGCAGCATGTCCAAGCAGTGTATGCGATCCACGTAGGGTCAGTCATCTTTTGGGCAGGGATAATGCTGGGACGGCGCACACACCGCTCGTGCCTCCCGATGACCTGGACAACTTGATCTGCGGTATGCCACGGTGAGTACGACCCTGCTGGATGTCCATGGTGGCCACTTTTCTTATTGAATCGTCACAGTGTGGCGAAATGCAAACACTAGCAGTCCCTGTGTAACGGGCGAAATTCCTTTCTGCATGTCGATTGCATTTTTCTTTTCGGACATGAATAAATTCTTCATGAGAATGCAGTCTAATTTGTAATACCCTAGTCCCCTTTTCCCTAATAAGCTCTACATCATGGTGAACAAGCATTATGCAAAACTTTTTTTGGTGTGTATTATCACGATTCGAGCCGTACGGTAACTTTAACACAAAAATATATAGAATTTCTTCATTTACCGCCAACTTAGAAGCGATCTCTTTGGAACACAAGCACACCTAGAGGCAGAAATGTCCCCTATGCCAAAATCTCCCATAAGAAATCTCGTATTGTTCCTAACCTGAGCAGAATTAACTTTGACTGTACTCCGAACTACAGTAGGTGGGTCCACGGTGGTGAAGTGGTTAGACTACTCGCCTCCCAACTAGACGAACAGAGATCGATTTCCGGCAATGTCACTCCAGGATTTACGCTTGTGGGAAACGTGCTGGACGATGCCGCTGGTCGGCGGGTTTCCTCAGTGTTTTCCCCATTTCCCCCACCCTGCCACTCAGGCGCCACACCATACTCATCTCACCTCCACCGTCGTCAGCTCTCAAAACCGCGAGTTTAATTGTGTCGGGACCCAAAAAATTAATTATATTATAATTGTACGAAACATTGTTCAACTCATTGTATGTGATGAAATTTTCCACGAACAAAAAAATTTTCCCACTTTATATATTTTTTGGATAATATGATGAAACACTTGAGAGCAGCCCAAATATATTAGGTCCCGGACTAGGTGGGGATAATAGTTAGTAAATATATTTTACTTTATCCTTAGACGTTACATTCCAAGTGCGGTGGAACATACACACTGTGTTTGTTATTTACGTGGCAATATTTATTTTGAAAGGTGATTATAAGATAAAATATGATTGTAAGGAAAAAGTAACTAGGGCCTCAAAAGTGCTCACTGTACCATGAACGGCATATAGTGGGTAGGCTCACCTCTTGTGTCGGGCGCGCGCCATCTTGTGTATCTGGCTGGAGGCGTCGACGCCGGACCACGTCCACTCGGCGTTGTAGGGCAGGCTCTTCTCCGTGCCGTCGACGTCAATGTGCACCTCGGAGGCGGCGCGTGGCCTGGGCGCCCTGAGTGGCTCGCCGCCCAGCGTCCAGCCCGAGCCGTTCCACGCCTCGCTCGCCAGGATGTCGCCGTCAGGCAGGCCGTGCTCGCCGCCCCCGAGCGCCGACACGAAGCGTGCCAGCAGCTCGGCGGGCTGAACGGCTGCCGCCCCGGTGCTGAAAGTGGCGTCGCGGTCAATGCGCCGCAGGTCGGACTCGGAGAGGCCGCGCTGGACGCCGCCCCCGCACAGCGACAGCGACTCGGAGGTGGCGCGCCGCCTCCACGCCCCCGGGCACGGCTCTCCCGCCGCCAGCGTCGGGAGGCTGTTGCTGCGGCTGCGAGTACGGAACGACGCAGCGTCCTCGTCCCGGTACACCGGCTGCAAAACGCGCCGTAACTATCGTACCTCACACCGCAATTGTCGCACACCACATTCAACTAATAAAAAGGCACTCGCATAGTTCCATTTACTATCTAGTAAATAAAGACAAGATTACACTGTCAGTAATAATGAAACAGAAATAACACCAAAATGAATGTTAGTACACTTGTTAGGAAACCAAATAAATCTAAATTATAAAAATAATTTATTTTAGCAGTATCAATTTAATTACTTCTTGTAGCAAACCATATTCTAAGTTTTTCCTGTAAAATACTAATCAAAGGAAGTACGCATAGTCTAGAAACTTTGTTTGTATAAGAAAATAGTTCAATACCTAAAATAATATCATATGTCTATAATTATATTTTTGATAAAATGCTTTCTCTTACTTACTTCTTAGATAATATGTTTTGCCTAACACACTTAAAGAAAATTTGAGATGAATATGTATTTAAATATGCGTTTCAATTAACATTATACAATATTTAAGAAAATTAAAATAAAGCATAAAAATAAAATGAATAATAGCTTTGTTTGCACGAAGTGCAGGAATATGCTAGAATTATGCCTTTAGCAAGGCTTCAGAAAAGTTATAAGTAACCGTGAATGGACTTTGAGTAGGTATAGCTAGCTGAGGACGTACCTTCAACTTGAGTAGGTACAGCTCGTTGAGGACGCGGCGCACATAGGAGACATCTCGTGTCATGCCGCTCCAGATCTTGCTCTGTGTGTGCCGCAGGTTGGCAGCCAACTTGTGCTCGAGGCGTGCCAACCGCTTGGAGCGCATGGCTCGCGTGATGAAGCCCAGGATCATGACGATGTAGCCGAGCCCGAACACGATCCACACGATCAGGCACGCCTTGTAAACCACCGTGCTCCAGCGCTCCGGCGCGTCGTTCCGCTGTCCTGCGCACACGACACTCATCTCACCTCTCTCGACCACACGATACACAGGCACAAACCAACCACTCCACGTGCGTATATGGACTATGGATGTTCCCATCTCATCTCTCTCGACCACACGATACACAGGCACAAACCAGCCACTCCACATGCGTATATGGACTATGGATGTTCCCATCTCACCTCTCTCGACCACACGATACACAGGCACAAACCAGCCACTCCACGTGCGTATATGGACTATGGATGTTCCCATCTCATCTCTCTCGACCACACGATACACAGGCACAAACCAGCCACTCCACATGCGTATATGGACTATGGATGTTCCCATCTCACCTCTCTCGACCACACGATACACAGGCACAAACCAGCCACTCACATGCGTATATGGACTATGGATGTTCCCATCTCACCTCTCTCGACCACACGATACACAGGCACAAACCAGCCACTCCACGTGCGTATATGGACTATGGATGTTCCCATCTCACCTCTCTCGACCACACGATACACAGGCACAAACCAGCCACTCCACGTGCGTATATGGACTATGGATGTTCCCATCTCACCTCTCTCGACCACACGATACACAGGCACAAACCAGCCACTCCACATGCGTATATGGACTATGGATGTTCCCATCTCACCTCTCTCGACCACACAATACACAGGCACAAACCAGCCACTCCACATGCGTATATGGACTATGGATGTTCCCATCTCACCTCTCTCGACCACACGATACACAGGCACAAACCAGCCACTCCACGTGCGTATATGGACTATGGATGTTCCCATCTCACCTCTCTCGACCACACGATACACAGGCACAAACCAGCCACTCCACATGCGTATATGGACTATGGATGTTCCCATCTCACCTCTCTCGACCACACGATACACAGGCACAAACCAGCCACTCACATGCGTATATGGACTATGGATGTTCCCATCTCACCTCTCTCGACCACACGATACACAGGCACAAACCAGCCACTCCACGTGCGTATATGGACTATGGATGTTCCCATCTCACCTCTCTCGACCACACGATACACAGGCACAAACCAGCCACTCCACGTGCGTATATGGACTATGGATGTTCCCATCTCACCTCTCTCGACCACACGATACACAGGCACAAACCAGCCACTCCACGTGCGTATATGGACTATGGATGTTCCCATCTCACCTCTCTCGACCACACGATACACAGGCACAAACCAGCCACTCCACGTGCGTATATGGACTATGGATGTTCCCATCTCACCTCTCTCGACCACACGATACACAGGCACAAACCAGCCACTCCACATGCGTATATGGACTATGGATGTTCCCATCTCACCTCTCTCGACCACACGATACACAGGCACAAACCAGCCACTCCACATGCGTATATGGACTATGGATGTTCCCATCTCACCTCTCTCGACCACACGATACACAGGCACAAACCAGCCACTCACATGCGTATATGGACTATGGATGTTCCCATCTCACCTCTCTCGACCACACGATACACAGGCACAAACCAGCCACTCCACGTGCGTATATGGACTATGGATGTTCCCATCTCACCTCTCTCGACCACACGATACACAGGCACAAACCAGCCACTCCACGTGCGTATATGGACTATGGATGTTCCCATCTCACCTCTCTCGACCACACGATACACAGGCACAAACCAGCCACTCCACGTGCGTATATGGACTATGGATGTTCCCATCTCACCTCTCTCGACCACACGATACACAGGCACAAACCAGCCACTCCACATGCGTATATGGACTATGGATGTTCCCATCTCACCTCTCTCGACCACACGATACACAGGCACAAACCAGCCACTCCACATGCGTATATGGACTATGGATGTTCCCATCTCACCTCTCTCGACCACACGATACACAGGCACAAACCAGCCACTCACATGCGTATATGGACTATGGATGTTCCCATCTCACCTCTCTCGACCACACGATACACAGGCACAAACCAGCCACTCCACGTGCGTATATGGACTATGGATGTTCCCATCTCACCTCTCTCGACCACACGATACACAGGCACAAACCAGCCACTCCACGTGCGTATATGGACTATGGATGTTCCCATCTCACCTCTCTCGACCACACGATACACAGGCACAAACCAGCCACTCACATGCGTATATGGACTATGGATGTTCCATTGGTATGGTAATCGGCTACTTCATGGTAATTAATCAATTTTTGGATCGATTTTTATTCTTTATATTAATGGACTAGCAGCCCGCCATCGCTTCGCTCAGATTTTATGGAGTTATTGAAATACATACCTATAGGTATATGCGACTACCCGTAACTACCCGTGACTACCCGTGGCTACCTGGGACTATCTACAACTACCTGCGACGACCCGTGACTTCCCGTGACTACCCATGACTACCCGTGACTAACCTTGACTACCTGCGAAAACTTGCAACAACCTATGACTACCTGCAACTACCCACGACTACCCGTGATTATCTTCGACTAACCGTGACTACCTGCGACTACCCGTGACTACCCGCGGCTACCCGTGACTACATGCAACTACCCATGACTACCTGCGACTACCCGTGATTACCTGCGCCTACCCGTGACTATCCGTGACTATCTGCAAGTACCCACGACTACCTGGGACTACCTACAATTACCTACGACTACCCGTAACTACCCGCGACTACACATGAATATCTACGACTACCCGTGATTACCCGCGACTATTTTCAACTACTCGTGACAACCTGTAACTACCTGCGACTACCCATGACTACCTGCAACTATCCATGACTACCCGTGACTACCTGGGACTACCTACAACTACCTACGACTTCCCGTAACTACCCGCGACTATTTGCAACTATCCGTGACAACCTGTGAGTACCTGCGACTAACCGTGACTACCTGCGACTACTCGCGATTACCTGCAACTACCCATGACTATCCGTGACTATTTGGGACTACCTGCAACTACCTACGACTACCCGTAACTAACCGCGACTACCCGTGACTATCTGCGACTACCCGTGATTACCAGCGACTATTTGCAACTACCCGTGACAACCTGTAAGTATCTACGATTACCCGTGACTACCTGCGAGTACCCGTGACTACCTACAACTACCCACGACTACCCATGACTATCTGGGACTACCTACAACTACCTACGACTACCCGTAACTACCCGTGACTATCTGCGACTACCCGTGGCTATCTGCGACTATCCTTGACTACCTGCATTTGCGACAACTTGCGACAACCTGGGACTACCCGTGACTACCTGCGAGTGCCTGTGACTACTTACGATAACTTGCGACTACCTGCGACTACCTGCGACTAACTGCGACCACTTGCGATATTTCCTTGTAACATCGTTTCAATTTATCTTTAATGGTTTTGGTAGAGCATGCTTAGAAAGCAGCCAATTAGCTGATTTTGTAATTCAGTATTTTAAGTTTCGTCCAATAATGAAAACTAAATATTAAAATACCGATCACGTCATCATTTTAGTAGACTAACTTGGATAACGTGATTTAAAAGGTCACTAACTCAAAGTGCCAATCCGAACACAGCCTAAATAATTTTATGTAAAATAAGAATCTGAGATGGTGAACGAAATTTAAACAAACATTCACATTACTGTTTGACAGATAGACGTAAGCTGAGGTAGCTCAATTTATTTTTCTTCTGCATATACATATGCATTACCCTGACTCATCCATCATTAAGAGGAATTTCAAAAACACACAGAGGGTCAACAGTGAGGTTCGTTTTGTTTACGTACATCTGGTTTTCCAGAAGACCCGCCCTTTTACAAGATTTCGAATGATTTGCGGGTTATTATAGTTATTTTGAAACGTCAGAGGAAATAAAAATGTCTGGGAGGACTAGCTCACGTAAACATTGTTCTAACCTCAAATTGTGTAGACGTTGTTTTGGCAGCGCTATTGGTAAGTAAGCAGTCGAGTGTTACGACACAGAGATTAGATATATACTGCGAAACTGTCATGCGCGCCACCTAACCCCGTATCATCTGTAAGACATGGCCTTGTGATTCACACAGCAGTGTTGGTGATGTGTTGGCTACGTACATAATCAGACTACCCCGTGTTTACTTTATTGACGTCTATTTTAAATCCCTCCCAAATATATCATTTCCTTTTTAAGTTTCTGGTTTATACGAAATTTATGTGTGAATATATTCTCCATAACGTTTTAGGAACGATCAGACATTCTATGTGATCTTTGAATGAATAGTGCAAATAGGGGTGAATGGCTAGATGGAGATTTTTGGACATTCGCCATTGCGATGCAGATGTCTGTCATGGAAGAACAGAACTGAACACGAAAAAAAAAAAAAACTTAAATAAGACAAGTAATCTACGGATGAGAAAACAAATTTATGTATACAATACTGGAAAATTCCAAGAGGGAATAGAGTAAAAAAATAACAGAACAGCAACTAATTACAAAAAAATATATGTATATATACATGACCAACAGATGACATAGAAACTAACACAGGCAAGAAACATGCTTGAAAAATATAGGACAACCCTGACAAAGTAAGTAGGGACAAATTGCGACAACACAACAAAGAAACACACTCAAGTACAACAGATTTACCAGGCACGACAGAATACAAGCCAGGTCTGTCGTGGTGGAAGGATACACGAAACTGACAAGGAATATCTGAAGTGGTTAGTCCGAGCAATCTATATCTGAAGTGGTTAGTCCGAGCAATCTATATCTGAAGTGGTTAGTCCGAGCAATCTATATATAGCTCATTCACGGTTACCGCCAACTTCTCTAAAGCCCTGCTTAAGTTCTACTTCCACTGTATTCCTCCGCCTCATACCAACAAAGCTTAACTGAGTCTAGAAAATTACACCAAAGGGACAACGTACCATATTTGTCCTCACTCAGTGGAATAATATTTTGTGCAAGAACTACTCCTTACTAGATATTTTCAACACACCTATTTTCTCCCTGTTTTTATTCATATTAATTAGGCCCTATAACTAGGGATAGGAACATTTCGCGAGTTCATTTCAGGACAAGATAGGCGCCAAACACGTGTACACTGAAGTTGACTTTGCAATTGGATCGCAGTTTAGTAGACACGACCTGGACGGCTCTGATCCAATAGCAGACTTGCAAGTAAACAAGTAGCGAGTGCCATACTGCCAGGTGTGAAGTAACACTGACTTCTATATGGGACAGCAGCCAATGAACAAACATCTGAGGCTCGAGTGGACACAGGACTGTGGAGTCTATCCTACAGGTCATTGAACTCGCAAATTTTTCCTATCCCTACCTATAACTATTAAATATTATAATGTATATATAACATCTAAGTAAAAGTTCGATTTTATAAAAAAAATAAGAATTATTTATGTTAACACAAGTATAAAACGTTTGTGATACCCGAGATATTTAGGAAACAATCAATGACGCCATACATGGGGTAATTTTTCCAAGGTTTAATTCAAAAGAATAGATTATACCCTACTGGTAGAGTGAGCAGAGATAAGCGTATGCCCATTACATATAGGCGAACCTTATATCAGCGCAGATACTCGTGTGGCGGGAATCCAGACACTGCTACTCTGCCGATAAATTGCGGCATCAATCTCGGCAAAATAAAGTGAGTTTATCTTGTGAAATAGATAAATGAAAAAGGTAAGTGTTAAAAGTGAGCTCTGAGCGCCCTGTCTATACGACTCCAAGTTTGTGTTTGCTGCCATCCAACGCTTTTTCCTGGCAAAACATTGAAGCACAGTTTAGTGCCATGCTTCTGTGAAATTTCCACATAGTACTACAAATTCTTTTAAGTAGTAAATGTTAGGATATTACACTAAAGTTCAAAAAACTAAATTGCATACTGGTTCCAATAGAATTACATTTAGGCCCACTTTTCACAACGGCACCGTTAACTAAAGGATGCTGGAAAAGTAAGACACTACAAGTGGAAATGCTAAACTTGGTAATTGTGAGTTCTTTATCGGTATAATAATTCATTCCACGCCATTTTGTGAGATAGCGCCGCCTGAAAAGAAATATAGTTGCGTCAAGCATCGAGGATCGCTCAATCTATTCCCGTCAAATTGTTTATACAGTCAGTGCTGTGGTGGATCACTTTGGCGTGCTTCTTTTGTTTATCAGCACCTCATTTTTAAGTATTGGTATGCCATATCGAGTGAACCGTTAGACGCATTTCAACTAAACTTCGCATATTCGCGACACTTTGGGCGAGCATTAAATTCACATTCTCGCCGTTTTAAAAATAACGCAATTTTCTAATTTAAGCTATCGATTGTTCTTAACGAACTAATTAAATGAATCTCATAAAAGGAGTTGACAAACATACAGTAAAATGGCAGCTCATATTAACTAAAAATGTTATGTAGAAAACGTTCCCTTCTAAACGTTAGTCTAATTATACCTTTTGTTCCGTGGTTTATCTTTAGAATTATCAAACATCATGACGCTAACTTGATTTTGCTAGCCCTTATTTTATGCATAGAATAATCTCTTCAGTCCGCCATGTTGGAAGGTAGCATCATCAGGAAAATATAGTCTAAATATCATGCCCCAGTAACACGAATGTCATGTTTATCAATAATAAGGAAGGCCACCTAAATTTGTTCCATAATTTCCATAATGGCTGTCCATTTCATTGTAATTTATATGTACTTTTGGAACTATTGAACCTATTCCAAACGAACACGGTGTACTGAATAAACTGCTGTATACACTAAATGCGCTAAGTATTAGCTTCAACAGCCCGCCATTTTGGAAGAAAACTACACCTAAAAATGGCCCTTTGCCATCTTGAAAACTAATCTGCTGGTTCACAAAAAAATTGGTGAAACATTCTTTGTGACGAATCTTTTAAAAACACAATATCTTGCTAGCTGTGATACTGAGAACCTCACAAAATGCACGTGAATATATAAGGGTTGATTAAAGCCGGGTAATTTATTTTATTTGTGTAATTACTTGTTTTATTTTAAAGCGACATCAGTTACTTCGTACCCTGCTGCTTGGTGTGTTCTGGGTAAATCCGCGTATATGCCAGCCCATGCTACTACTCTCATCAAACATTTGTTTCTTTAGTGGTTCGCAGATGCCCCGATAGAAAACACGCTAGGTAGCAGAAGACGATATGCAAACAAGCAGTTTCTCATGGTAACAGACAGCGTGTTTGAGAAACCGTGCTAACCGGCAACTGGAGTCAATATCGCGCGCAATCTCGTTAGCAAACACAGTCTGCCACGTCTTGTCATCTGCGACAACAGTTCCGATTACCACGCGTCATTCTCCTCCGCCTCGTCAGCACACATTCTGCCCTGTAGAGTCCTCAGTCAGATGTCACACACATTCTGCCCGTAGAGTCCTCAGTCAGCTGTCACACACATTCTGCCCTGTAGAGTCCTCAGCCAGCTGTCACACACATTCTGCCCTGTAGAGTCCTCAGTCAGCTGTCTCACACATTCTGCCCTGTAGAGTCCTCAGTCAGCTGTCTCACACATTCTGTCCTGTAGAGTCCGCAGTCAGCTGCCACACACATTCTTCCCTGCAGAGCCCTCAGTCCGCTGCCACGCACATTTTGACCCCGTGGAATCAAATGTGTACTCACCGTAGAAAACTCTACATACAAACACCGCGCATATCTGTGGACTTTTGGGGCCCTAAATACCCACGTGTATTTATTTATTGTTATTTCCTAAACTTGACAAACAAAATATACTGGGATTGTATAACCATCTGCATATTTCATAAGTTAAGTGGTGCGATCATAATAGGTTTTCAGCGTTCACTGTAGAAATATTTTCTATCTATGGAATACGTTGTTCTATACTATACACGCTACGCAGAAGGCTCTGTTAAGTGACAATCGTTTCACAATCGCTTGGATAAAGTAGTGTGTCCATGTCCGCATTTCTGAGGAACATTCAGAACGCACTGCTACTGACGCCACAATGCTGTGTCAACAGACCGCTGTCTCACAGATGAAGTTTGGAACGGTGCACGGCCGAGACATATCTAGTGTACATTTCCCGCTCGCTTCTTTGTTTGGCTGCAGGGCGTCGTCGTGGCGGTGCAGTGCCAGATAAGTCATACACACATGTAAAGGCTGTTCGCAATAAAGTGAGCACTTTTGAAATCAACCTTAGAAAAAAAGCTACTGCCGCAGCATGCATATATTTCAATGGGCGCACTAAGTGACATGGTCCAGCAGTGGCGGCTGCTGACTTTTGAAACTGGGAGGTCTATAGCGATCCTAACTCATATCATTACAAATATCATTTTTTAAATAGGCACAGTGATAAATATATTGCGTACGACAGGCTTAAGTAAGTGTAGCTTATGTAGCTAAATACAAAAAAAATAAGTGTTGTTGTTTTAAGAAAAATGTATTATCGCCCGATTTGTAATGGTCAACATACTGTGGCTGCTGGTTCAGATCTAATCACTCCCACAGGTATATATTTGTTTTCAGTTTGTTTAGGTTATATGCCTTCCAACCAGTATCTACATGGTGTGGTACATTACACGAGACGACGAGAGATATCATAATAATACCAATTCTACCATACTAATGATGATAATAACTTAAATGTACTAAAACAAATATTTTTAAAACCAAATACTAATTTACTTAGCCTACAGTACATACAAAATTGATGTCAAATTTAATTAGAGGATGAAAGTGGCATATCTTGATTAATATATTTGTAAAAAAAAAATACATTCGTCAACCTATACGCGCTATCTAATTGGCAATGTATATTCACCTTACCAAGCAATGAAAATTTTATGTCATTTTTTATATGTTGCGAACATGACATGTCTTTTAACTTTGTCTCCCAAATGTTTTAAATCTTTTACCCCATTGACAGCGTAGGCAAGATCATTAGGTTTCATTAGCAAAAAAAAATTTAACAAAATAACACATTTCCAACTTCACACCCGCTTAGCCAGTCCGCGAAATCGTGTGTACTTTCATCGAATTGTCTCGTATACGAACCATTTACTACCCTGGCTTTGTTGTTGAATTATATTTAACTGTTGCCTTGCTGGTCCCAGATTCTGTAGCTCTAGTTTATTCTCGTTATTGAAAATCTTTGTCGTAATAATGTTTTAAATGGTACTCGTCGAATTAACAATTATTCACAAGTTTACACAACACCAACATTAACAACAATTTGACCCTAAATCTGAACGATGCTCATAGCTCATCATTAATTGACAACAAACTTATTCAGAGTATTACACACTATATTTGAAGCTCACGCGAGTTTGAACGATATCTATAAGTAAAAAAAATTCTAAATAAATACAAGCATTGTTAAGAAATGTGTTTAACAAATACAAAAGAGTGGAGCCCAAAAGTGTGCTTACAAAACATGTAGTTTTGGTAGCTTTGTCAAGTTCCAGGAAACCATTTTGTTTTTTGTTTGAACAGGGGCGCGCCCAGCTCTCTCCGATTTACAGCATGCGATTGGCTGAAAAGGGCCGAGCCCCTGAAGTCTTCCCTCCCTCCCGTCGCACCACTATTCCTATGTTACGGTCATCTCTCTCTACTAGCTCTACCCACTTCGGGGCGAAGAATCTGCCGCCCCACCACTCGACATTTCCAAAAACATTTCTCTCGTGACAAGAGTCTCGCCCATCTCAAAAACATTAGCTGCGAAATAACCTCCGTATTCGTATGCAGTATTATTTACTGAGTAGAGGTATGTATTCTGAGATTTTATTAGGAAGGCTGCGCCCCGCAGCCCTACCTCAGCAGCCACCACTGGTGCCCAGTAAAGTTGGTAACGGTGGATGGAAATTAGTTCAATTTATTAACGTCGAATAAAAAGTGTTAGGTAACCATTTGTGATAACTTAAATTACTTCTTTTCGCTCTATTTTTTTTAATGCACCGGCGTGTAAAAATTACCAAATTTTTTCAATATTTACTTTTCTAATAATTTCAAAGTTTCACCTGGCCGATACATTAATAAACAATTGAGGCCCATGGCAATGCTAATTTTAAATAACACAGAAGAATACCTAACGTGTATACAAGTATATCCTAAGTAGGGCTTCCAAAAGTGCTCATTTTACCGTGAACAGCGTATATCAGTTTACGAGGAAAAGTACGGCACCATCCGGGACCTCACAATCTCAAGCCATTAACGAATTTCACTTTCAAAATTATTGCGGCATAAAGGAAGAAATGGTCCCGTTTGGCCAGTTCCCGTATGTAAATATGTGTTACCGGTCCAGATTACTCTATACACCAAGTTAACACAAACTGTGTGATATAGGAGGCTTCAAAATCTTTTCGCGTGTGTTACAGTGCAGTGGTAGGATGTTTAGATGTAAAAAATGTCATTTTTCTTGGAAATAATTACCTACGTTAAGAGATTTCCTGAAAGGCCGATTTCACGCGAGTGATGAATTAATATTCTGTTGCCATATCGGAATTGATGTTAATTAGAAGCGTTTAAAGTTTATTTACTCCGATGGATATTTTTTGTCAATCGAAGTATTTCAGAGGTCGTGTGATTAAGTTCATTTATTTAATTCAGTCTATACTCAAAAGGCATTGACATCCACATGAAAACTCGGAAGCTTCGCGAGATTATCTATCATTGAAAATTATTTAGAGGCACATTGTGAACAAACTACGGATTACTGAAACAAAGTATTAAGAGTACATTCGCAAACCCAGCTTTGCAACTAATAATTCAAAGTATTAAGAGTGCATTCGCAAAGCCAGCTTTGCAACTAATAATTCAAAGTATTAAGAGTACATTCGCAAACCCAGCTTTGCAACTAATAATTCAAAGTATTAAGAGTACATTCGCAAACCCAGCTATGCAACTAATAATTCAAAGTATTAATAGTACATTCGCAAACCCAGCTATGCAACTAATAATTCAAAGTATTAATAGTACATTCGCAAACCCAGCTATGCAACTAATAATTCAAAGCCGGTGCTACGACATCCTAAAATTCTTGTTTCAAACTCGAGTTGAAATATAGTGATATTAACAGAGAAAAAAACTTTACTCCGGGCTGACCGGACGTAAACAGACGAGGGTCGGGGGTTCTCCCCCTTTAAAAGAGTTTTTGTCGGTGACAGTTGGCCAGAATGTGCGTGCTGCTGTAAAACATAGTCTGTGGTCTCTCAAGGGTGTCAAAGGTTCAACTAACTAACCCTACTCACCCAACCGTAATAACCAAACATTATACAAAACAGAATGATAAATCAATTTGGTTCTTTTAAAGTTTATAATAAAACTACCTTAAAAAATTTTGCTTTAAATTTGTCAAATGATTATTACAATGATCAGGATAATATTTTATGTTTTGACCCTTTGCTTATCTCTTTAACTCCCTTCCATAAAATACTGTTTAATTAATCCAAAATTTGATTCTAGAACATAATAGTGTTTGCGTTTTGTAGATGAAAAGCACGCTGATAAAATGCTTATTTTGCTTTAATACTAGTGTAATATTTAAGAGTTCAAGTATCTGCCAAGGAGCATGGAAGGATTTCAAGTCCCTTCTATGTTTACAATAAGGGGAAGCGTGAAATTTGAACTTGTAGAAGAATTGTAGACGTTGTGTAAGCTAACTTAAATATGTTTTCACTATTTTTTATTCAAATCGTTTAGGTGGTTAATAACGAGTAAGTAGTTGTAGCACGTATTTTCGGGTCCAGTTGCTCGGCAGAGGAGCGGTGGGTGCACTGACCTGCGACGAGGTCGCCGAAGCCGATGGTGGTAAGGGTGACGAAGGCGTAGTAGACGGCCTCCACATAGTCCCAGTCTTCGAAGAAGACGAAGGCTCCGGCGGGAAGGAAGATGAAGACGACGAAGCCAGGGATAAGGTAGAGCACGATGTCAGTGACAAGCCCCGCTCTCGTCTCGTTCTTCTGGGTCTTGTAGCGCCGGTGCACGCGCAGCAGCTGAGGAAGCACGCACAACCAGTCAGGAATGGCACGCACAACCAGTCAGCAATGGCACGCACAACCAGTCAGCAATGGCACGCACAACCAGTCAGGAATGGCACGCACAACCAGTCAGCAATGGCACGCACAACCAGTCAGTAATGGCACGCACAACCAGTCAGTAATGGCATGCACAACCAGTCAGCAATGGCACGCACAACCAGTCAGCAATGGTACAACGCCTTCTCGCCGGCCTCTCACCACGGGTTCCATTAGTCGCTCTTGAACGTCGCCGGTAGCCGGCGGATTTTCTACGGGTATTTCCAACCACCCTCTCACCATTACATTACATCACTTCTCCACCTCCCGAGGCCGTGGTGATGCAATGGTTATACTACTCACCTCCCATTTAGGCGAACTGGGTTCGATTCTCGGCGGCGTCGCTCCCGGATTTTCGCATGTGGGAATTTTGCCGGACGACGCCGCTGTAAGGCGGGTTTTCTCATGGATCTCCCGCTTCCCCTGCCCTTTCATTCCGACGCTGCTTCATACTCACCTCGCTTCGCCCTCATCGGCTCTCGAGACCGCGATGTTAAGAGCCGCCCAAATCTCTTCACTCACTTTACTCACTTTGTTTCGCCGTACTTAATTTTTCAGATCAAATATTAGAAAGTGAAGTATGTCAGGCCATATAGCATATAAAGTCAACAATATTTAACCGATGTTATTTTTGTTTCATACATAATAAAGATCAACTCAATATTTATTCTTTCTCAGTCTCACATTAGGAAATACGGGATGTAATCAGTCTGTTCTAGTTTCAGGAGTTCTGTGGAGTAGTTCTGTATGTAATAATAAGGGTTTCATTTTAATATGAAATTTTAACAGTTAATTATAAAGTGATACAGATGAACACAAAATGGCGAGGATACTATCACCTTAAACCTGTTCAAGAGTAAACATGTATTTTTATCTATACTTCTATATACCTTACAGTTTTGTGACATGACACCAATAATAACGTGATAAATCACTAAATAATTTGAAAAACAATACTCGTAATGTTTTGTTTAGCCTTAATACGATATTCCCAACTTAAATGTTCAATTTGGATTGTGCGTTCATCAAGTGGCACCGCGAACATTTTAAGAGCGTTAAAGTGTTACTAATACACCAAATGTTTACTTTCACGAACAGAAACCGATTTAAGTTGCCCCCTCCGCCCCTTGAAAATTGAAAATTAATGCTTCCTTACTTGGTACCTACGTTAGGTAACCCAGTACACGTTGAAGTTTACGGACATGCACTTAGTGTGCAGTAAAATTATTCAACGCTCTATTTGAAATGTTTGCTTAAACACGAATCATTTCTAGTCATAAGCGTGTGTGGACAATCGAGGCAGTCTTACTGAGCATGCACGTGTAAACTAGCCTTTTTTCGAATACTATCCTTAGGTAGTTTAGACTGTCAAAACTCTCATTCAAAAATTACCGAACATTTGTTAGCTTATAGTGAATTCGTTCAAACTATTAAAACCCTCATTCAGACACTATCATAGGGTGGTTTAGGAGGTCCTGTTAGGTTGGGATACTATGTTGTAAAATGATAGGTAAAATCGCGCATGAGCAGTAGAGATAGGCGTTCACAAACGTATCCGCAGCAGCCACAGTCTGGGTGGTCCACAGACTCTTAGCTTCCAGAAGATGATCATCGCGCAGTCGCCGAGAAAATGCGGGCAAGGGCAGTGGCGGGAAGAACTGTTCGATATCATGAATTTCGATATCGATATCGATATTTAAGTCCGACAACTACTTGATATATTTCGATCAATAATCTTGATTTCATCGCGCTCGTTAAAATTCCGATCTTATTGGAAATATTAATTTCATTAAGAAACCAATAATTATTGAGACATCTATATTATTAGATTACATTTAAATTTGTATCGCTTATGTACTTGTAAAGACAAACAACATAAATTAGTAAACATGCCATACAATAAAAAATAAAAATATAATTTTTTGATATAAAAGGCTTCGCTCATTATTTAAAAAAGAGAAGCAATAATATTTTATGATATAAGAATGTTATGTTATAATTTTTACAACAAAAAAGGTTCGTCCCTTAATGTTTACTAAACGCTGTTTACTATAAAATAAGCACTTTTGAAGTTAACCTTAGAAAAAGTCACTTCTCCTGCCTGCATATATTTTAACGGGCGCACTGAGTGACATTCGCCCAGCAAAGTTGGTAACGATGGATGGAAAGAAGTTCCATATCTTAACGTCGAATAAAAAGTGTTAGGTAACCATTTGTGATAACTGAAATTATTTCTTTCGCTTTCTTTTTATTTTTAACACTTCGAGATCTAAAAATGAGCAGATTTATAAAAGATTTGCTTTGCTAATAATTTCACAATTTCACTTGACCGACGAATGAATAAAGTAATGAGGTTCACGTCAATGTTAATTTTACATGTGACGGAAGAATACACTAAGTGCATACAAGTCTATCTCCAGTAGGGCTTTCAACAGTGCTCATTTTACCGTGAACAGCCTATAACAGAAATTCTTATCCATTGCCAAATAGACGTTTATCCATTAAATCAAATACGCTGATATCGATAATGTGGAGATTCCAATATACGGGGGGGAAGGGTTGTAAAGTAACACGAGAAGTATTGGTTGGGGGGGGGGAGGTGGGGTACTCACGTGTATGCTGAAGAACTCGCCGAGCGTGGCCAGCAGGATTCCGTTCATGGGGATCCCTATGAGGGCGTACACGATCATGAGGATCCTGCTGAGAGACGAGGTGGCCACCAGGTTGCCGTATCCTGCGAACACGTGTCCTTGCTTAGCTCTCTCGCCCCACGTGCTGGCCATATGCGCAACACCATGCACCTTTCCTGAACGGCGAATAGTACAACTGAGCACTTATTTACAGAAACACACCACGTATTCAGGCAAACATGCTCCCCCCCCCCCCCCCCCCCCCCGAACACCGTGGCCAGCCAAAGTCCGGTCACGCATTTCTCTTATCACCCTCGTACCTGTGCCCTTTCTGGGTTATACAGGAGTATGGGATGTTCCTTTTTTATTTGATACTTTATTTTTCCCATTACAGCCTTTATTGATTACTTTTTTTTATATATAATATAGCAACTATCTACACAAAGTTGCCTGGAAGGTGAGAGTAGCGTGGTTTTTCTTGCATTCCACCCTGACTCCCCTAGCAGCTTGGGGGTCAATTTCTTAACATTCTATTCTATTTATGATTATATTATGCCTACATTGCTGCACTAAACTACTACTACTACTACTTACATTATATATATTAATTCCAGCTATAATATAGCCTTAGATATAGGTTTCATAAGTTACTGCTATTTTTTTGCGGTCAAGTTATAGTTTGTTACGTACCTCATAGTTATGGCTATTTTTGGAAATTTTGAATGTTTACGTGTTTTACGTCCAGGCCTGAATTCATCAACTGAAATTAAATGCATTATTGTTGATCGAATCATATGCCGCGAATAAACTTAAACTGCAAGAATCTGGCAAAATTAAATATGTATAAAAATTTAATAAAACGATTTTATGTATAAAGCAGATAACCCTGCAATAACTGTTTCCCAAAATAGTTTCAATACATCTACATTTTCCTGAATACTCTTGCATTAATTTTGCTACCATTTCCAGATTTATATTGTGTTTATTGCTGTTTAATGTCATGCCAATATTCTACAAATAATAATTCTCTATTGCATTTCAAATTGCTTTGCGTATGTTCTAATGAATTTGGTTATATTTTACCACTTTATCTCAATAAAGTCATTTTATCCACCAAAATCGGCGGTTAAAATATTTTGTCTCGATATACAGAGAACATCGAGATACGTTGCGTGGTGAAATATAGTAAAGGGCAGATTATCGAGATAATTTGGCACTTAACCTCGACAAAATATCATTATCTCGCGTGGTGAAACCGGCCCGTAGTGGTTAGACATATCAAATAACAGCGTACGTTTAGCGTTCCTGTCGGTGTCTAATATGTGAATTTGGTACCTTATGATTGCATTCAGAAACAGAAAATATAAACTATTGTACAGTGTAGAATAATCTCACCATTTGTGTAATGGTATGCATAATACTTCATACAAGAATATTTCCTGTAGTCTATTCGGGGTTTCTTCACGCTTCTTGAACCACATCTTTGAAAATCGCCACATTAATGGCGAGCTTGGTTGTTTCCTAAATATCACATTTATCACAAATGTGTAATATTTTTGTTAACACAGAAGCGTCTTATATTTGATTAAACAGAACTTGCATTTATATTTTATCTATAAACTGTAATGTTTAATTTATAATTTAATAATACAACGGGGAGAAAATAGGTGTGCTGATAATACCTAGTAAGAAATATTTCTTATGGGAAATTTTACTGCACTGAGTGTGCGTGATTGCTGTACGCTGTCCCTTTGATGTCATTGTTTAAACTCCGTTAAGCTTTGTCTACATTAGGCGGAGGAATATGCTGGAAGTAGAACATTGACAGGGCTTCAGAAAGAGCGTGAATTAACCACGAATGGCCTATAATGGCCTATCTATAGGCATAGTTCCGAGTAACGGTTATAATGATACTGCACGCCTTATATGAAAGAAACGTAAAATGTAAATTTAAAAATTGGGTTAGGATGTGTTGGGGACACGGCCGTTTGTTTTGCGTGAATAATTGTCTACGTTGACGCGTTCGGACGCCTTGGTGTTTATTTTACGTTCCCGGCACCGCTTCACTCGATCATATGGGGGGGGGGTATCACTAGATTGCTTTTGAGATGCTCTTTCCAACCGTATACGATTTCTGTACTTCGACTTGGCTTTTTGACGAGTATAGGCTGACATTGTGTTAAGTTTTCTTAATTCTTTACATTAAACGAATACCATTTTCACCATTACCACGCCACACAAACGTTTTTTTTTACATGCAATCGATTGATATTGACGAGAGCTGTCGATTTAAACCTAAACGAGCGTAGTAGCTTCTCCTAGATAAAAGTTAGATACGCGGAATTTATGAGACGCGGCGAAACGAACTCAAAATTGCGCCCCCCCCCCCCTTTTTTTTTTTTTTTGGCCGCGCACGGTGCTTCGCAGTCCTCACTCAATGTAACATATCCTTTGATACTTTGGCAATCGAGTGGTGTAATTGAATTTTTAATGTAGACGATAGATTCGGAGCTGCAATGCCAAACTGTATCACCCGATTTTAACATTGGATTTTCTGGATTGCCTCCCACTATGGTCGCAAATGTAAAGACATATTCATGTCAAAAGAGGCTCATGACGCAAGGCCGATAAGTAATGGAAGAGAGGGAAATCGATAACTACTCTAGTGTTGCTGTCCTTTATAGCGATACCCGCAGAAGGGTGGCGAGTAGGATACGAATGAAACTTTTGAAGGGAGAGGGGGATTTAAGAGAACTGTAGACGTTTGGAGATTCGCGTATTCCAGAACAGTGGCTGATATATGTACTAGATTATAGGTTATATACAAACTGCAGTGCTATAGCACGTCTGTGCCCGGTTTGAAATTAAGTACACCGAGGACGACACTAGCGCTGCACAGAAAACCTGGGGTTTGAAAGTATATCTTACACGTACTAAAGATGAGGTAGACCGCTTATTCGTCTTCTGCGCATGTACCCAACATGGACCTACCCCAATCCTACACAATTGTCAAAGTCACATGGTCAACTGTGACGAACGTGTTTGTTTGCATCGTAAATTTTAAATGCAAACAATATTATATAAATAAAATAACTTTACCATTTTGAATTTAATCAAAAAGCATTACAAACTGGTTGGAGGAAGTATAAAAACATCTCTAAGCACTTGTTTACAAATCAGTTTTCTAACCTAAAATCTAAACCACGCCGTTTTCGCTAGACGTGTTGGCAGGTGAGCAGTTCAATGTTGGGACACGGAGATTGGTTGTGCGCAGCCAGCGAGATCGGCCTGCCTTGTCTTTAGTCTAGGATATCTTACTCGCCTGTGGTCTCGCGTGTTTTTCAGCCAGTACTTTTCCAATGACGTAGGTATCAAGCTCCGTTGTTATAGTTTGTACGTGGGGACGATTTTTCTTACTCATAGTAAATTATTACTCTTCAGCGAGGAAAGTCACTTCCTAGAGGGAGAGAAATATCATTTTTCTTACATGAGACAGGGGAAAAAATATTATAAGGGTGTCCCCACTACCATAAAAATGTGTCGCACAATGGTACCAAGCCATTAGCAACTCTCCGCAGAGTATAAATGGAAATTTTCAATAATTTCAACAATTTTACATTTGCACAGGATTCCATTGTTTAGCCGGGTTTCTCACATTGCGCCTCGCAGTCTGAAAGTAAAGCCTTAGAAAGGTTAGTTCTACTCAGGTTAGGAACAAAACGAATTTCCTTACACGAGAGTTTAGTATAGTCCATTCACGGTTTCTTCGGCCCTTTTGAATCAAACCTTCGAAAAATCTCCCCATGCATTACGTGGATAGTTATTTCCCAAATACGCCCTGTATCACAAGCGTTTTATACTTGTGTTCATAAAAGTTACTTTTTTTCCGTTAAATTGAAATGTTATTCGCATTTTATCTATAAATTATATTGCTTCATTTAAAATTAATCTGAATGAAAAACAGGGGGAAAATGGGTGTGTTGGTAATGCCTAGTGAGAAATAGTTCTTATACAAAATACTGTTGCACTGAGTGCGCGCGAATGTGGTGCGTTGTCCCTCTGGTGTAATTCTCCAGGATAAATTAACCATAGTTTGCACGAGGCGGAGGAATATCCTGGAAGTAGAACTTCAGCAGGCCAGGCTTCATAAAAGGCTGAAGTAACCGTGAATGTACTATATAAGAAAAATTCCCGCCACTAGATGCGCAGTGATCCAAAGAGGTAACACGTAAATGAAATTTTTCGGTACGTGAATAATAAAAGAGAAATATTGTAATTAGTTAAGTAGTCATTTTTTTAACGTAGAAAATCTGGTATGCATGCGACACTAGGCAAGCTTCGTGTCGAAATGTTTTCTTTGCCAAACTCTTAACATTGATCTTAGCAACCTGAGTATAAGGCTGTTCATGGTCAAATGAGCACTTTTGAAAATCCTCTTTAAAATACACTTGTATGCACGTTTTGTATCCTTCCGCCTCATGTTAAATTAACATTACCATGGGCCTCCTCACTTTATTCATGCGTCGGTCAAGTGAATCTGTGTAATTATTGGAAAAGTAACCATTTTATAAATCTGCTAATTTTTACACACTGGTGCACTTAATAAAACAGAAAGCGAAATAAATAATTTAAATTATCACAAAGAGTTACCGAACACTTTTATTCAACGTTAAAATCTGGAACTACTTTCCATCTATCGTTACCAACTTTACCGGGCGCATGTCACTCAGTGCGCCCGTTGAAGTATATGCAGGTAGGGGCACGGACTTTTTTCTGAGGTTGATTTCGAAAGTGCTCAATTGATTGCGAACAGTCTCTAGAAGTAACGTTATCCTTAGCAGAGTTCACAGTGGGAAGCTGTCGCCCAACCCGGCTCAGGTGGGACTGCACGCCGGACAAGACACGGCAAATGAACTCATCGATGTTTGCCTTGCCGGGGCTAAGGTAGAGTTGGACTGGATAAGCAATGTTTTCACCACTGACGTGAGCGAAGAGCAGACGTGTCCGATAAGATATAACTGGTGAGAATGACACACAGACGGTGCATCGCGATACACCGAGTCAATACGCCGAACGTCGGGTTACTATGAGTACGTATCAGAATGAAAAAAAAAAAAAAAGGTATTTTTACGAAACTGTTTACCACCATCGCGTGCGTGTTGTGCAGGAACATCTTCTACTTATAAACGTATAGCCAACGCAACTGAAGGAGAAAAGAAGGCCAAGAAGTTATTTATTGTATTTAATGAAATATTTAATTTTTAAACACAATTAACGTTATTATTTTTATTTTCATGTTTTGAAAATGCGTCTAGAGTGTATGTAACCACGCAGGTTTGGTGAACGTTCTATGCAAGTAGCTCGTGTTTTCCCAGCGGTGAAACTCTGTATATGAAATTTTACGCCCCGCCTATCATAGAAGTTCTGCGGGTCACCTAACAGTCGAAGCTGCTACTCGCGGACAATAATACTAAGAAAAAACTGCCAACACGGTGTCTGTATGCCATAGGGCAATGACTTATTTATAGTCCCTAGCTATTAAAACATCATGCATACAAATAATTATCTTTGTTCTGAAATTTGGCAAGGAAGGATGACAAATCTGTCTTTCAAAACATACTACAGTGCTGAAAAAAAGCAGCTCAGAAGATGAAATACGTGAATGAGCTTGATTAACTTACAGTCTATTCGCAGTTACTTCACACTTTTTGATTCAAAACTTTGAAAAATATATGCCGTGTTTGGTTATTTTCTAAATATATAATTTTATATTTCTTTTAAGATAACAATACCTTATTTTTGGTTACATTGAAATTTTTCTTATATTTAATATATAAATTATATTGTTTGTTTATTACTAGTTATTGAATGAAAACAGTGAGAAAATAATGATGTCTTCGCGAGAGCTAGAGCACGAGAGAGCTCTCTCTGGGCCTTAGTCGACCGCGTACGAGAGAGTGTACAACCGTTTCTGAACCACCGCGCGCGTAGTGTTTCGGGCAGGGGACTCGAACCCGCACACTTGGTGAAGGAGCGCTGTTGCCCTGGCGCACTTGCGGTAAGGGGAGCTAGGTGGCAGACGACATGACATCCCTGAATGTCGGCCAACCGCCCGGCCTGGCGACGCCCTCGCTCCGCTGGTACCACTTCGAAAGCACATCGACGCTGGAGGTCGGTGCGAGCAGCTTGAGTGCAACACTGCAGGGTGAGCCGAGGTAGTGATGTCTTGGAGAAACGTGACCAGATCAGCCAATCACACCGCGACAACACATCACGAGGCGAAGGAGCTCCGGCCGGTGTCGTTAAATTACCAGTGGTAAGGAGATATTCGGTTCTGGGTGCAGGATAGAATCTGGAAACGATATTATGCGCAGCGAACCCTAGAGATACCCTATTAAGAGCCTTAATGCTTTTTAACGTAATTGTAACTTGAAAGAGTCGAGTTTCTATTCACTTCATTAGTTGAGATATTCCAGATCAAGTATTAATTCAGATTGTTTTTTTAATGTATTTGTGATAATCATTGTATGAGAAGGAGCGTAAAATAATTTGCAGTTTTCGTAATTTCCTTGTGTCACTGTGCCATCTAGAGCTATACTCCCAGAGTACAATAACGTTAGGATGATTAGTCTCAGTATCCTGCATTGCGTATAATCTTGTGTTTACTAGTGATTCCAGTAAATAACAATATAGTAGGTGTGAGGAAGAAGTAGGAGGCACGCTAGTTACCTATGGTGCTGACTACTGTGACTACGAAGAAGACGGCGTTGTAGAAGTCCCACTTGGGCGGCTCCTCTTCCTCCAGGGTGAGGTTGTAGAGTGGCTTGCCGCAGTACGCCGTCAGCTGGTCCATCAGGTCCCGGTGGCTGTGCTCAACATCCTCCATGTAGTTGGAGCTCAGCAAGTCTGCGACAAAACACACTCTCCCTTCGTCTCGCTCCGCTACATCCTACACCAAGTAGGTCGTACACAGTAGCGAGCTCCGCCCCATGGCACTGCACACGCATACTGTATGTAACCTGCTTCAGCTGCACGCCCTACACGCAGTCCAACAGACACGCTACATATGGTTCAACCCACTACACTCAAACAAATAACTAAACATCCCATTTAAAATAAAGTGTTCTATAATATTTTTAATATCAACGTACAAAATTATCATTGTATAAAATTAAAATATAAATAAATCGATAGTAAAGAAGGACCTTGAAATCCTTTATTAAATTAAAATATATAATTTAAAAATTTATCAGATTAATTTTCTTTGGACCGGGAAGCGGAAAAAACAGATCTTGAATGTGCATATCTAATGTTTTAGGCAGAATTTCTCGTTAACTGGCAAAAAAAAAAAAAAGACTTGTAGTACATACATAGCAATATTAATATTCATTTGCGTGCAAATGTAAGATTTTTTTATTACTGCCTGAAATCAAAACATTTTTGATATATTCAAAATATGGATACGCCAGTAGAATGCTTATGGCGAGCTGTGCACATCGCCGTTCGGGGTCGGAGCTCGGATCTGTACGTGTTCTGTCATTCCGGTCCCTCGGCGAACGTTTTTCACTAAAAATGTTCCTTTTTCTACAAAATTTCACTTTTCCCTCCCTCAAATTTCCCTTTTCACCTTAAAATTTCCCGTTGTCCCCTCAAAAAAGCCCCGATCCCTCCAGTTGCAAAAACGATCCCCCGGAAGGCACTTTTCAGTCAGTTCGGGCGATTTAGGGGGATCGTTTTCGAGGGCAGAGCATTGGCGGCCATATCAGTTCCATGGGTATACAACAGAACAAAATTTAATTACATCAGTACCCGGCTATTGGCCATTACTGATCTTAGTTATGTATAACTAAATATATATATATATATAAATAAAATGAACTTTACAACTTGATGAAATTGACTAAATGGATTTAAAATTTTATTGAAAATTATCTATTGTTTCTTTTTGATCTGGAGATTTCTAAGGGGTCCCACACTCTGACTAATTTTTTGGTTTGAGATTAAAGGTCACTGGGTTAAGGTCAAAGTTCATGATCACCTGGATTCAAGAATGTGGTAGTAGTCATTAATGTAATATGTTCACTGATTTTTATGAATTTATTCCATTTTTACAATTTTTTTCTTGAGTTTTTGTTTTCAAGGTTATTCAAGATCACTGTTATAGAATCCATGTCAAGGTCACCTGTTTCAAACATGGTGGTTGGGTGACGTCATAACATGAACCCTGGTCAGTTCCAGTCCTTCGTCCCTTCTAAGCCAAAACATTCGAAACTTTAATTTTTATCAAATTTAAATACATTTTTAATTAAAAATTTTACATTTTAAAACCATTTTAGCAGTCTTTATAATTCTTTGGGAATTTTCCAAACTATTTTACGAATTTTTGGATTCAAGGTCATCCATAGTCATAGGCATAGGGCCAAGTTCAAACGTCAATGTCACTGACATTTACCATGGCGGACAAGATAGCTGAGATGACCTAGATGGCTGATGGCCAGGTCTGACTTCGAACCTTGGACCCTGCGTAACGATTTGGTCGTATATCCTATACCTATGAAACCGATATAGCCGCCACAGATCTGCCCTTAAAAACGATCCCCCCCAAATTGCCCGAACATACTGAAAAGTGCCTTCCGGGGGATTTTTTTTGCAGCTGGAGGGATCGGTACTTTTTTGAGGGGACAACGGGAAATTTGAAGGTGAAAAGGGAAATTTCGAGGGAAAATGGTTGGTTTTGAGGGGAAGATTGAGATTTCTAGTGGAAATGGCCGCCGGAGGCCGGAATGACAGAGCATGGACAGCTCCGAGTCCCGACACTGAACGCCAATGTGCCCAAATCGCCATAATCATTCTAATTACGTCACTGAAATAATTTCTTACGCAGTATTGTGAAATCTAAATTATTAAGTTTGCAATGTAATTTTGTCTGCCTTGTTGAGTATTTTAAAGCCCCCGATTAAACTACAGAAGGCTAACGTCGAAGAAGGGAGTCCTCACTCACTGAACTCCCCTAACCTACGTTTTAAATCGACCCGCATTTAGGCTTACCCTGGTTTCAAACCAGCGACTCCGTTGTCTGACGGTTAGGCTAGTTTAGTATGTAAGCCGTCAGCCAATCAGCCCCAGAATGCGGGGACACACCATCCATGAAAAGAGGTGGACAACTGATAAATATTTGACTGTGGACCTTATTGACACTTTAAAAATTGGTCTAGAGACAATTAAACTTAATCAGCATTCCCTCTGCAGCATTCCTAAACAAACACCTAAAAATGGTATGTAAGTAGAAGGAAATAAGCGATTCTCGACACTCGTGGAACTGCAGAGCGCCTGACAGTACTAATATTACAGGAGGTTGTCGCGTTGAGAACTTTAAAGCAATGGAAAGAGAAGGTTGTAAAACAACATGTAAAGAAAAATGTAAATTTCTAATTCGTTCTCAGTGTTACTGATTTAATCGTTAATTTTAAATACGCTGTCACGTGTTTCAAGATCAAATCAGCGAGTGCATTAAGGATCCGGTTCGCTTGGCTTTCGAATAACGTCGCAAACTGTTATAAGTACGTGGTCGTTTACGAAACTACTTAACGTGTCAGCAGTGAACTGAGTTTCGTAAAGATAGCGCGCGCAACACACACACACACACACTCTTCAGAGGAGATCTAGATGGCACTTTCTAACCATCGCGCACACCGCAGACGCTATTTTAGGCTCCCAACATCACTTACTTGAAGTGTAATTTGCAGACTGCTAATGCGTGTAGTTACGTGCAGTATGACTTTAGACCTACACGCGATTTTAACGTCTTGCGTGTAGAGGCGAAGGAGCACCTGACTGATGCTCGTATTGCCCTTGAAGCCGATTCGTACTAACATTAATATGGCGCTCGTTGCGTTAACAATGCGTTTTCGTTAAGTAAAGGTACAACAGGTAGCGCAGTAGTACATTCACAGTGAGTTAATATAACGACGTAAAGTTAAGGTTACCGCGTGATACTCTAATAAGAGTACTATTTATGTTTCATATGAAAGAAGAATACTTATATTTTGTACCATTGTAAAATATTTTGCTAGAATTCACTTATTAATTTTTTTATCAATTAATAATGGTTTATTTTTTTATCTAAATTTTACCATATTTTCATTTTGGATGTTTCATAAAACACATTTTACAATTAATACCTTTATAAAGCAATGCCATCATAATAATTATTTTCGTACGAAATAAAAAATTGATAATAATGTTTACAATTATTTTTAATAATTGTTTTATGCATAGCTATTTCAGTTATAAAAGTGATAAAGTTCATGGCTGAAATGCATGTAAACATTATATTGAGGAATCTAAAAGCAGCAAGTTCACTGTGAAACAAACATTTACCTTTTTCGAAGATCTGTTCAATCACTTGCCATAAACTTACGTTAAGTTTTCTACACAAAATTGCACTCTAAGACAAAAATAAGTCGATACTCAGAGAGGCAAGCCACCAAGAGGCAATTCGCTGTACAAAATAAGTCGATACTCAGAGAGGCAAGCCACCAAGAGGCAATTCGCTGTACAAAATAAGTCGATACTCAGAGAGGCAAGCCACCAAGAGGCAATTCGCTGTACAAAATAATGATTTGTTACGATTACGACAACTGTGCAAGCTGGATAAACAAACGGATAAGTAAAGGAGGACACACTACAATAAAATAAAACAATGATGGCACAAATTAGGTTTATAATCAAATATATACCTACCCGTTTTTTTTTTTTTTTTATATTTCATACAATTCAAATGATAAAACATGTTGCCAAGAATGCTAAGCACAGCATTATACAAGGAGTTGGAGGAAGCTGGTGATCTCAATTGAGAGTCAGTAGGCCTAACCAGTTACAAATTTTGCTTTGCTTATGATACAACATTCAAAGCTAGATTTTAGCACTATAAGTTCTAATTCCTGTAGGGCATTATACGCACGGCTTAGAAAGCAGGTTATATACCACATTGTGCAGATGACTCGCAATAAAATGACCTTTTGAGAGTTCTGCTTAGTTTATTCTTTCTCTTCGTTATGTGTCCATGCGCCAAGTGTATCTAAACTTAACACTATCGCCGTGAATCTAGTGACTTGTGCCCGTCTGCTCGTCACGCGACAGTGAGCAACTGTTAGTACACGCACAGAAAGTTGGATTACATTATATAATTCCCGTGCGTGTGCTCTGTGCGTCGTGCGTGGCCAATCAGACAGTGGATACCGTCGAGTTCATGCGAATAGCAAAGTCGTTTAGAAACTAATGAACTTGACCAGTCTCCTGAAAAACAGCGTCCGACGTAACGTACTTAATTTTAATTGAAGATTTCGGCGATCGTGGCCTCACTGGCGAAAATGTTATCGTTTTGTCTATTCTGATACCTAACACTACACGTCGTGAAAACAATGACCGCGTCACTAACAAAATATTTATTATTTTCCTGTACAGCCAGCTCACATGATCATATCGTATCTGAGATCATATCCTAAAAATTTGGAGATAACTTCCGGAACATTTCGTGCGTATCCGGCTTCAAGGGTTTGTGCTGTGCGTGTGTTGTGCATCTATGCGCGTGTTTGTGGATGCGCCAACCAGTAAAAGACATGAAACAGGCATCAGCAGCCGTCAATTTTGAATATTTAAATTTTTTACGAGACTTTAATACTTGCGATTGCTCTTGACATGTGTTGCTGCAAACACGGCTGTCAATAAGCGAGTGACTATTTACGTTAGAAGATTTCCACTTACGGGCGAGGTTCTTCTATTTTTCTGCCAGGCTGATCCAGGTGCTAAATGAATCATGGCGTGTTTGGCCACAGCTGGAGCAAGTGCCTGAGAGAGGCGCGGCACACCAAGGCTACGCACGACGCTGGCATGTTTCTGAAGGACTACACAGCTACTGCCGCATTCAGCACAGGTAGTTACATACAATGGTGCCTTGCCCTCTGGTCTTCAGCACGTTGCTCTGGCTGGCCATCGGACATCGTCCTTCGAAGGAATTCATGTGTTCTCGAGTACCAATAACATAATGTATACTGGGTATTTCTGGGTCGCGAAAAGATTTCAGTTCAAGTTGTATTCCAACGCACTTTAGTTCAGAACTTCTTTCGTGATTGGATCATTCGAATTGTTACGCGTCTTACCTACCTGTCCACGAACCCTCGGGTATCGAAGAAACTTAATTCTGATTGGTTCATTCATATAACAAATTGTCTTCACACAAAGACAAGCGACCTATAGACAAATGAAGACTGCAGTTGTCCAGATAGGCTATTGAAGTCTAGCCTCTGCGTAAATCTTTTCATGAAAGATGGTAGTCATTATTATATTTGGTGACCTGAAAAATTCACGAGTTCGGTTACCTATAGTCTAGATTCCACAGTTCTATGTACAATCAAGCAAATATCAACTGAGCATTGGTTGCTTGCTGTCACAGCGGAAGGCAATTATTTGACCCGCATTTTGTTATATGCTAATTATTGGCTCACATTTCTCCATGTGGTGTCAAATAAAGAATGGACGCCATTTAAAAACGTGAAATAAAAGTACGGCTATTTTAATTTTAGCTTGGCCCGAAATGAATACGCGAAATCTTCAGGTCTCTAATTATATTATATTTGGAAAATCCGGTTTTAGCGAGAAATAATCTTCGCCTGCTATTGGCTGCTTTATAATATCCTACGTGCACACTTTCAGTTTTTCAAAATAGTCCCGCGTATTTATGGGAAGACATTTTGGTGTTTGACTGGACCAATCAGCATTTTATCAGCAGTAGGTCACTCCAGCTGTGAATATCTGTGATTCGCGCGCGGCCAGACACCTACTATGGGGGGTGGGGGGGGGGGGGTCAAAACCATCAATTCGCGGAAGTGGGTCTTAATTAATGTGTAGAGACCCGGAAATTTCTCGAAATAATCTAAGAACAACCACGTCTACAACAAAACTTCTGCTTCTGTTGGAGCAAAGTTTGTTGGACACGCCCAGGACGAATTTTAACCAAAAAAATAATAATAACCTGCAAGGTAAACGAGGATTGAATCCCCTGCCCTGGTCAGTGGGTGAACTGGAGAAATATCCAATGAAAAACTAACTGAGGCACCAGTACACAAATAGTTGTGAAGTCTAGCTTGTTTCCGAAAGAATCCGCGAAATTTCCAGGTCTCTACTAATGTGTTTTCAAATACAACTAGACAGGAATCCTTTTTGCGAAAATCTAGTGTACATACTTATGACTTTATGTATATCAGTACGTAACGTCTCTCTGCAATAGCGCACTCAGTATACGAATGGGGGCCGCTCTGATGTAGTGATGGGACTACTCGCTTCCTACCGAGGCGAAGCGGGTTCGAATCCCGGTGGGCTCACTCGCATTTTCGTTGGGAACGTGTTGGATAGATGTTGCCGTTGGCCGACGGGTTTTCTCATGGCCCTCAAGGCTTCGCTGTTTAGCGCAGATAAAACTATTTCTCAACCTCAACCACAAACAAATGGTATATATATATATATATATATATATATATATATACACACACACACACATATTCATATATGCCATTGTGACGTATTATAGAAGAATACTAAAACAAATGATTTACCATAGATCTTGTTCCTCTGGACCCGCTCCTCCATCTTACTGGCCAGTTCCAGCTCTCGTTCTATGTTGTAAAACATGGTGGCGCCCATCAGCAGGTAGGCGACGAACAGCAGCAGCAAGCACAACCACTGCTTCTTCGACATCATCCTGGCTTCTGGGTTCGACACGCCACAAGAAAAAGGTTCGTAATCACAGTATATATAAATGATATGCTCGAGAAACAGAAACCAAGGCACGAAGATTATTTTTCAGGTACGGAGAGAGGTATACGCTATCACTTTGAACGGCACACTTGACTGTTTTCGATTGTCCTTCTGAGATCCACATTTGTCCTGGCACGCGGTTCAACACAGCCAAGCCCGTTCGGAATTATTATTTAAAAACACACAGACAAGGAAGTTTAGTTTTCAGGTACGGCGAGCAGTAATCCGCGTTCGCTTCACCAATTCCCACGGCACTCGATTGTCTCCCGTTACACCGCTGAGATTTATAAGGCAGTTCTTGCTCAAGAAACGCCTGTGAACGTCAATTTAAATGGCAACACGAACTGTCTATTCCGTCTCTGGTCGCGATTCTCGACCTCGTCACTGGGAAGCACTACCTCAACACCACGCTTCTCACCTGGTTTCGGAGACACGTAAGTCGAAACTTCACGTTGGGGCATCATCTTGAGTCACTGTTGAAGAATCGGAAGCGTTCGCCAGTTTCAAAAACACGCAAAATGGTGGACTAGTAACCATGGAGGGCACGTACTGGAGCCGTCCTACAGCGTCCGGCAACGAAGGCTGTGACGTTACAAGGAAGAGCTCACAGTCGCTGTCGTCTGCTCCTGTGACGTCAGCGCGGGGCGCGGGCAACGCTACCGAAAAGCGACACAACCGACCAGCACGGAGAGCTCCATCTTGGGAACTGAACTCCGGAGTGATGCGATAGGCTGATAGATAAGGCACCGGAAGTCGCCAGCGTGGAAGGAAGGAAGTGTCGAATGCCACAAGGAAAGAGCAGATATGGTTTTGTCTTCGTAGTCGGCGCGGTCGTCAGAGGCCGCGTGAAATCAGCACGTACTCCTTTCTAACGGAGGGCAGAGAGGTCGTGGGGTTGGCCGCACTGCTGGTCGCCCCGTCGGCCGAGGGGAGTCGGTTGGCGGCCATGGCGTCCTCAGCAGCTGGCCGAACGGAAGGGTTCCTGCCGACGAACACACCACACATTAAAATACAATCCACTGGGCAACTGGAGAGTACAGACATTTGAAATGAATTTTCCTGCTACAAATGTCGGAAAACTTTGAAACTTCCTTCTATAGGCTATTCGCGGTAAAGTGAGCACTCCCAACAGGCATTAACCACTAATAAATATATTTTATTACAAGCTTAGGCGTTAACTTATGAGAGTGTTGAAATGTATACACTGTGTTTATTAGTTGCATTGCAATGTTTATATTTAAAAGCAGCAGTAAGAAATAAATTGGGTGAAAGTAAACATTTTTAAGGGCCTTAGAAAGTGCTCACTTTACTGTGAGCAGCCTATACCTGGTTTGCTAAGCGAACACATGATACAGGCTGTACACATTGGCACGGTAAAATTAGCAGCGAGTTTAATACAAGAGTTGCAAGTCTCGCCGCTGTAATAATGCGAGTGTAATGTTTAAATATATGGAAAACCAAGTCAGTGTTTTCCTGTTTTATGCTGATTATAATAATAAATGGCATATTGGTAACACCTTTAGGTCCCCAAGAATTGCTCTTTTCACTTGTTTGGCGCTTGAATAAAGCCAGTAGGCACATAGAGACGTAAATTTTATATGTGGCGGAAGGATACAAATGAGGGGAAAAGTAGATATCAAAAAGGGCTTTTTAAAATGCTTGAATAACCATAAAGAGCCTGCTATTGACTGTTCACGTTTAAATGAGCACTTTTGAAATCAACATTTGAAAAATGCCACTGCCTCTACCGGCGTATATTTTAACGCGCACACTGGGTGGAAAGACGTTGAGTAAAAAGTGTTCGATAAGATACATAAATCTTGAAATTGATTCTTTCGCTTTCTATTTTTTTAAATTCACATTAGCCTGGAATTATCAAATATGTAAAGGGTTTACATTTTTAATAATATCACAGTTTTAGTCGGCAGGCGCATTAATTAAGTGAGTAGGCCCATGACAACGATAATTTTACCTATGGTGGAAGAATACACAGTGTACTTGCGAGTATATTTTAAGCAGTGCTTCCGACAGTGCATGAACTTTGCAAACTTTTTCGGGAGTGAAATCACCAGCCAAAATGCTCGTACTTTATCGTGAGAGCCGACTGACGTACCCAGTATTGTAAATGGCTTTTTAACGTCGCCCAATTTGTAAGCTTAGCAGGGGAAGGCCTACAGACTCTTAACTTAAATTAACACCCATGCCTTGCCCGGGATTTGAACCCAGAGCCTCCCGCACCCCAGATCGGTGGCTCACCAACCGACTGCGCCACGGGACGTACTCAGTAAAGTCGTAAGAAGTGACCGCATTACTAAACGCCTTGTTTAAAGGCGTTCTAGAGTCTAGAATTATTCTCTACCTTTTAAACGTAGTGCATTTTTTTTTTTTTCGTTGTGATGTAAAGTAATAGTCTAAAAATATATTACTTTTCAGAAACTAATGAAAGGCACTATAGGATTTCAGAATGTATATATATTTTACGAAAAATCTCAGCTTTGCAACAAGTTAATACGATAGGCTACGGAAGTGTAGAATACCACATGGAAGAAGCAGACTTTTTTTTGTCTTCGTGTTATCAAAATGGCATAAAGATCGTAGTACCTAAATTTCAATTTTTAGTTTTTAGATAAAATTTAAAATTGAAACAGTTAAATCCAGCCTTTATCACAGGTAAACCGAATATCGGATTTCTAATTAATTGCAATATGCCACCCTTGTGATTTCGAGAAAAACTCAAGATGAATCCGAACATCGCATTAAGTATTTTATTTTTAATTTGTGCGAATTAAGATTATAACTTACGATGTTAACAGAGTGTTCACGCTAAAACATTATGGGTGTTATTTATTTCAAATAATCTGCAAACCTCCTGCAAAAAAATTAAAAACAAGCAAGTTTTAAAAAATATATATATATACGAAAAAAGTTAGCGAACAAATTCTTTTCCAGTTTATAGACTGTAGAAAATTGTAATAAAATTATCTTACTTGTGTTGCATACTTGGGAATCACGCTTGTACAGAAAGCTTACTATGATTCGTGTGCAGGCACACAAGGGCTTGATTTGCGTCAGTTTGCATTAATGGTACGTATGCAATTTCTGCCGTAGTCCGGATTTTTTGTTAGCCCTTTCATTTCCCACATCAGTATTGTAACACACCGACGTTTCTGATGCTGTTTTCACTGGGTCCTCTCGTGCAGCCCTATGTGCGGGGCGACATCTGGTGTCCTTGCCAGGAAACTATATTCGGTGGATATGGACTGCCTGTGATTGTTTTTTTTTTTTTGTTTTTTAATTATTTTAATTATTGGGCAACGTGTGCAACCAGATATTTCAAGTTTTACAGATTTACTTGTCAGTTTCTTGTTGCATTGTTATATTAATGTGTTCATACGATTGTTAAGCATCAATAGAGGCACTAACAAACACGGTTACTATCCTAATTGTCACAAAAAAAATACAAACAAACTCTCGAGCTGTATTTTCGAACGACGGCAGTCAAATTAGTGGCCAAACAATTATATACTGTTGATTGAACAAAATATTTAGTTGGCAGTCTAAATTTTTTGGCCCAACACAGAGAATTTGTTTATTCAAACATATATTTTGCTAGACGAACAAAAGTAATTTTATTGCTTTTCAAATTTTGTTTGCTCAACAATACATTTTGTTAGGGCAACTAAATATATATTTGGCCCTATACAAACAAATACTTTGCTCGATTTTCTCTCTGTGTAGTTTTACTCCAAAACACTTTACAACTTGCCTGATTGGTAGCGGCCTGCAAAGTTCGCGTTATTCTGAACCTGCAAACTAAACAATTTGCGTGGCACGCCCTAAAAGAGTCAACAATAAAGGCTCGACGGTTGACCAACCAATCTCCAGTACAGTTGTCGCATGTGTAAATGACGCCTCATAGCTGCCAGTAGTCAATTAAATGTCGATTTGCTTTCAATTTGATATAGGGCAGTGAATTCCAGCATCTTACCAAATAATACACACCATTGACGGTTACTTCTAACTTTTCTGAAGCCCTGCTGATGTTCTACTTCCAGTATATTCCTCCGCCTCGTGCAAACGAAGCTTGGCCCAGTGTGGATTATTGCATCAAAGGTACTGCGCGCCGCTTTCGTGCGCACACAGTTTATTAATATTTTGCATGAGAACTTCCTCTTACTAGGCATTGCCAACACACAAATTTCTCCCAATTTTTATTTATATTAATTATAAATGTAAAATAATATAGTTCGCAAATAAAATAGAAGTAAAAGTTCTATTTAATAAAAATATAAGGTATGTTTTATGATAACGCAAGTATAAAACGCTTGTGATATATGACTAGACACCTGAAAAATTCGCGAGTTCAATGACCTGCATGCTAGACCTACAATCTTATGTGCTAATATGCTGATGTAAACTGTGTATTGGTTGTATGCTGTCACAGTGGAAGGCGACTATTGGGCCAACGTTTTCCAGGTGTCAAACATCGTATGGACCAATGGTTAAAGTTATATAAACACACATGTTTTTAATTCTAACTTGTCCCGAAATGAATCCGCGAATTCTTCAGATCTCTATACATGATATATTTAGGAAACAACCAACCACGATACTCAAAAAGTCTGAAGAAGCAGCGAATAGACTGTAAGACGAATTTCGTAAGTCACTAGATATTAGTAGGGCCACCTGTTTTTCGCGAAAAGATTTACGCGGAGACTAGACTTCAATATCCTATGTGAACACTTGCAGTCTTCATTTAACTATTGGCCTCTTGTCTCTGTGTGAAGACAGTTTGTCACATGAGTGAGCCAATCAGAATTGAGTTTCTACAATACTGACCTACCGTGATTCGCAAATAGACAGATAAGACGCGTAACAAAGTGAATTATCCAATCACCAAAGTGATTCTGAACTAAAGTGCGCTGGAACATAACTTGTCCTGGTATATTTTGGCGAAAAACAGATGTCGCTAGATATTGGCGATGTTTATATCTTATGTAGTCTTGGAAGGGATCAAGTATAGTCTCTTCCTACGTGTTCTCGGGTTCCCTGTTAAAAAAAAAGTGACCCGTCTACTAGAGTAACAACAACTCCCTGGAGCACACGTGCTTTCTGTCACACAACTGGCCGCTCTCTCTTGCAGTCTGGGGAACCACCCACGGTAAATTCCCCCCCCCCCCCTTTTCCCTTGTGACCAGAGCGTAGAGGAAATATTATGTAGAGCACGTGTGTGAGCTGCGGAGTTGCCAACTTCCGTGTTACAGCACTGGACTGCTTCTCTACGAACATCACTGCGAATACGGCCAGTACATAGGTGGGTCGGGCTCGACATCTCGTCGACAACACAGAATACGTACAAATAGCGATGGGAAAAATCGAATTATTCTCTAAATCGATTTTCATTCGAATAGTCTCGTCTGAAATCGAACCAATCATTCGGATTCCGAGTATTCGCATTTCTTCTCCGTTCGCGCCATTGCGTCTCGAAAGGAATGAATGTTAATGCTGTCACAAGTTAACAGTTCGAAAGTGTACTTTTTTTTGAAGCGAGTAAATTAATGGCGTATTTCGCTGAATTTATGACACTTGTGTTCATAATATGTTGTAATATTTATTTGTTTTTTTTTTTTTTTTTTTTACGGTAACATTTTAATTTCTCGATCATTTTTCGACCGGAGATATCGTAAACCTTTGGAAATAAAACAGAAAGTTTTTTACGTTATTTTCTTTTTAGTCACAATCTGATCTCGTCGTTTCAATGATAAATCAATGTTCTCGTGTATTTTTATGAGTCGAAAGCTTTTTACGATTCACGAAAAGTCACGAAACTGAAAACAATTGCTAACATTTATTTTCAGAAACAGAATTATTGCAATAGCTGCCACTCACTTCACTTATATTCGAATGGAACATTCACTTCGTGGAGATTATGAACATTCACATAACTGAAACGAATGAACATTTGCATGAGTGAAGCGAACTATTCTTCATTTAACAAAGTGTATGTTTAGAGGTACCTGTTTTTAGCGAAGTGATTTCAGGACAAATTGTGTTCCAAAGCAATTAGTTCTGAACCACTTTCTTGGTTGGATTATTTGACTTTGTTGCCCATCTTATCTGTCTGCCCGCGAATCACGAACAGTCAGTATCGGAGACACTTAATTCTGATTGGCTCACGCATGTAGCAGTCAATCTTCTCACAAAGAAAGGCGACCAATAGCGAAAAGAAGACTGCAAGTGTCCATGTAGGATATTGAAACCTAGCCTCCAAGTAAATTTTTTCGCGAAACACAGGTGGCTATATGTATGTTGGGTGGAATTTAGCTTAAAATTTGACATAAAATATGCGTAAAGAAAAATGCAAAGAGAAAATTTTAAATCTTTGTACAAAAATTGCAAAAAGTTAAATGTAAATTGCTGATGACCTTAAAAAGTTATTTAAATATTGTAGTGCACCTACTGCCATCTGAAGGGAAACTTCAAACCTAATGATTCATTCGAATATCAAAGACAAAAATCGAACATTAGATTATCCTGCAACAATCAAATATTTGAATTGTTTTCATTAGATTTTGCCCATCTGTACAAAATAGAAAGAGAGAGAGAGAGAGAGAGAGAGAGAGAGAGAGAGAGCGAGAGAGGTGAAACAGCCAGTTACTCCGCGAACCCTATTTAACCATGTTGAAAAAATGGCGTCATTGACCAGCGCCATGTTGGAACGCCGTTCTCCAATCAGCGCCCGGCCACTTACTTTCCGGCCACTAGCCCAGCCAATAGGGTGCATATCGCGACATGCCGTCGCCAATCATGCACAAAGTTACTTTCCATACCCTCGCGCAGCCAATCAGAGTACGAATACGCCCAGCTGAAAGGAACTGCCACGCCGTTTCGTCTCTGTGGGTGGCCGCGGTGGTTGAGCGGGTAGACTGCTCGCCTCCCACAAAGGTGAACCTGGTCCAGTCTCCGGCCGGGCCACTCCCCGATTTTCGCAAGCGTGGATCTTGCCGGACGTTGTCGTTGGTCGGCGGGTTTTCTCGGGTATCTCCCGTTTCCCCTGCCCTTTCACTACGGCGCTGCTTCGTACTCACCTCATTCCACCCTCATCGGCTCTCAACGCCTCGCTGTCAAGAGCCACCCAAATCTCTTCACTCGCTTCTCTCTCGAGTGTCTGGTATAGTTAAATCCTAAGCAGAGGGTTCGGATCTTGCCTTCACCTTTGATTCGGCACTTATGTACCTCGTGTCAGTGTAGACTCGCCCGCTGCAGTGTTTCGGTTAGTGTAATTGCTAGGGATAGGAACATTTCGCGAGTTGATTTCAGGACAAGATAGACGTCAAACACGTGTACATTTAAATTGACTTTGAAATTGTATCTACAAGACCTGGACGACTCTGAGCCAATAGCAGACTTGCAAGGAAACAAGTAGCGAGTGCCATACTGCCAGGTGCGAAGTAACACTGACTGCTCTATGGGGCAGCAGCCGATGAACAAACAGCTGAGGCTCAAGTGGACACAGGACTGTGGAGTCTATCCTACAGGTCATTGAACTCGCGAATTTTTCCTTTCGCTAGTAACTGCGTATGTTGGCGGTCCGACCGAGCTAGCTATGTTGCAAGTGCTGGTTAAGATCAGAGAGAAAGGCAGCGGGTCCGTGATCGGCTGCAACTTGGCGAGTATTAGCTTTGGCAACTTAGTAAATTTATTTTTAACGTAAACTTCGTTGTAACTTACGTCGCAAATTTACTGTTAGCTTCAGTTTTGACAGATCGGGCTGGGAACCAGAGCAGGCTCTCCGGAGAAAAGTCCCTTCCTCCCCACTAATTTTTTTTATCAGCTTCTATAAAATGTGAATAATCTGGTGATTCAGAAGGTGTGATTTGTTCCTCAATTTTTATCACTATTAGGGTGCTAATTATCTGTTTCTCTTGTTTGTCAATCACTGTTAAAAAAAACTTTGTTTATTATTTTAACTCTTGCTGCGTATAAGTTGATTGAGAATCAGCCTTATTAATTATTATTTTATCAAAGTAACACAGACACCCTGTAAAGGTCAGAATTGCTTTATCAAGTATGTTACCACTCGCAAGGTAATAAATGGTTGGGAGTTCTTACTAGAATTTATGAAAATTTACTGAGCAACACCTCTCCCTCCCCCACTTGCTTATTATACTTCAGTAATGAGGGGGAGGTTTTGGAGTTCTCCCTCCCCCCCTCCCCTCCTTCCCAAAAAGGAGCACGCCAAAGACGTGCCTTGGATTTTTCCTTCTGACGAACCAAGCATCATCACAATATTTAGGAACCAACCGGACACGTCATATATGGAGTGATTTTTCAAAGGTTTGATTCAAATAGGGTGAAGATGCTGTAAATAGACTAGACTGTACAAGAAGCGAAATAGTTGTAGAAATTAAAGTCACGCCTAAAAAGAGGTATTCTTGTTTTCTTTGCGAAACATATGAACTTGACTTCTACAATCTTAGCTGTACTGGGATTAAGTATGTTAATAATTTCACCAACACCAATTTTTTTTTTTTTATCCCTACGCTAGCAATGAAGAGGTACAATAATAACCTGTTCGTAAAAGTTACTTATGTTTTGAAGGAGAAAGTCATTTTAAATTGCGAGAAGATGAACAAGATGCTCTGGTGCTCTATCTCGCGGTATCTTACAGATACCCAACTAGTTAGTCACAGTTTGTAGTAATATACGTAAGATAAGCATCATATTTCCCAGCTTCTGAAAAATAAAAAAAAAGCTGTTAGCGAACCTTGACCACCCGGAACTGTGGAACGTAGCTGTATCACTTCGGAGAACCAATTCTCTTTGTAGAGAGAATATGAAGTAGAGTGATGACGCAAGCTGCACACAACCACCCGTGTACCGTCACTCAACTGCTTTTCTGATAATACTACTGTCATAAACGTTGTGGATGGGATCTGAGATTAGATCTCTTTTTAGTAAACAATTACTTTGAGATGTTCGGGTACTTTTTCTAACTAACTTGTAATGAAGTTTGATTAAATTCAAACTGGTATAAGTATTTTATTGATAGTGAAAGGGGTTGTTTTTTTAAAATTAAGATACAAACGAACACGTTCATCCCTATTGACCATGAGACTTAGACAGTTGGTACTGACCGTGTGACTTAGACAGTTGGTACTGACCATGTGACTTAGACAGTTGGTATTGACCGTGTGACTTAGACAGTTGGTATTGACCATGTGACTTAGACAGTTGGTATTGACCATGTGACTTAGACAGTTGGTACTGACCATGTGACTTAGACAGTTGGTACTGACCATGTGACTTAGACAGTTGGTATTGACCGTGTGACTTAGACAGTTGGTACTGGCCATGTGACTTAGACAGTTGGTATAGACCATGTGACTTAGACAGTTGGTATTGACCGTGTGACTTAGACAGTTGGTACTGACCATGTGACTTAGACAGTTGGTATTGACCATGTGACTTAGACAGTTGGTATTGACCATGTGACTTAGACAGTTGGTACTGACCATGTGACTTAGACAGTTGGTACTGACCATGTGACTTAGACAGTTGGTATTGACCATGTGACTTAGACAGTTGGTACTGACCATGTGACTTAGACAGTTGGTATTGACCATGTGACTTAGACAGTTGGTATTGACCGTGTGACTTAGACAGTTGGTACTGACCGTGTGACTTAGACAGTTGGTATTGACCATGTGACTTAGACAGTTGGTATTGACCGTGTGACTTAGACAGTTGGTATTGACCATGTGACTTAGACAGTTGGCACTGACCATGTGACTTAGACAGTTGGATGCATTAGTGTGGAGTAGGTCAATGTTAAGTGCGCGAAAAATGAAGTATCGGTCTACCTCAACGTTAGTCTGTGACTTTTTCTCACTGCGTATGATAACGGTTATTTCACACGTACGCCGATCACGCTTATTACAACAACCTCTGGCTATTCAGTACTTCACCAATCTTCTGTGTCAATGGAAACCCCCAGTTTTCCGACAGCGGGATATTTTCGAGTTTTAACAGCACGCTACAAAAGTAAATTTAAAAAAACAAAGTAGATGTATTAAATATACTTTGATGAAATCATTGTAGTAGCCTACCCATCTCAAAACTATTGTCATTAAAATGTTATGTGTAGAGTAAACTTCCATTATTAGTAGAGATGAGGATGGTTTACGGCGGGGAAAAGTTGACTGCCTCGTTGACTTCAACGCACTTTGTTCATGAGTCAGAAATATTTACTTCGTTATTGGTGTGTAGCCTATGATAAGTTTATTTGACGTATTCTTTGGAACAACTAGCCCCTTGGTTCAAGATCTCCACGCGCACACGCTAGCAAGATGGCATCTTGAGCCCGGTGACATAGCGGAACTCCTTCCACCAACCAACGCCTGCCAACCTACTCGCCAGCCAATAGGGAGAGGCCTGCGAAATTCGTTCCATTATTTAAGGACAGGCTGAATTCCAAGTTAATGTTCGTTTGACCGACTTCCGTAATTGGCCGGAAATATGTCTGTCGCCCCGCGGAGAACTCCAGAGTCAATAAGATAGTATCAGCGGTGCAGTGGCTAATCTCTTGTAAGGTGATAAGCAGGTAGGTGACGCTGATTAAAGTGCAGCGACCAAGGAAACCATGGATTATGCTCACTTGTTTATAAGTAGTGACCTGCAAAATTCGCGTACTGTATCTCCTCGAGCCGGAGTCGTTTCTCTATTGGCTTCTGCCCAGATGCGAAGCCACGCCCTTTCTTGCTCAACTGTATGTGATTGGGGCACACGATTGCGAAGTGGTCATGTATTGGTGCGGATTTACCGGGGGTGTGTCAAATAAAGCATGGTCCAATGACAAACGTATTGCAAAGGTGAAAGTGTTTTAAGTTCAAACTGTCCTCAAATAACAACGCGAAGTTTTCAGGTCTCTATTTATAAGGTATAGTGGAGTCTATCATGTCATCGAAAGATAACGCGAATTTTGCACGTATCTAACAATAGGGAATTTTTCGCATCACGAAATGGCGAATCAGCAGGTTGCTGGTTCCCAGAACCTCGTGCGACCAATCAGAGAACAGGCAAGCCTACATCGCAAGAACCACCGCGCTATGTCGTTCATGTATACTTGCGTACTCTGTGCCGGTAGGTGAAGAAACAACATTAGGTTGGCAACCAGTGATGTTAGACGTGCCATTTTTATAGTACTTGTATCATAATTAGACTTTGTGTACCATGTATCATGACGAGGTCATGGTACGCAATTGTACCATAATCTGACTACAATAAAAATATGCAGTTAATGAGTCAATGACTAAAAAGTATAGTAAAAATAATCAGTTGTTGCCTGCTTGGTTTAAACAAAAAACCGAACCGTTATGAATTTTCTGCGAATTAGAGTCAGAATGAGGTTTCACGAACAAGATATCGAGATCGAATGTATTAAAATTCTTCGGATTTTTGGCGATGTTCCGTTGTTCCCTTCTAGTTTGTGTTCGTCATTTATTGTTGTTAGTCATGTTGTGTTGTACTATATTCTGCGCGGGTAATTTGGCCTAATTTAGTTAACAGATTCCATTGCTGTGCAGGCAGGGTTGTTCATCAAATGTTATAAAGGTGGAATTATTATTTTGTGATTTATAAACCAGGCGCTGTTTCAATTATTTGTTTTATAGCAAATATTTCGTTTTTATTTGATATCAGTAGTGTAACATTGAAACTAATGTTGTGTAATGAAAGTAAAACAGTAAAATAAATTGTGATTTTAAGCTTTTGTTATGAATTTACCATAATTTCGTGCCCGTGTACCATTATTTTGGATGCAACGTACCCTAACAGAGCAGTGACGATATAACACCCATGTTGACAATACAATGGCGAGTCGCAACGCAGCGCCCGGAGTGGACATTTGTGTCCTGAAGGTAGGTGGTTCGGTTTAACGTCTCGTCGACAGCGAGGTCATTAGGGACGGTGCAAGTTGCGCAGGGAGGAGGGATCGGGGAAGGAATAGGAAGGAATAGGCCATGGTCTTCGTTAGGGACCCATCCCAGCATTCGCCTGGAGTGATTTCGGGAAACCATGGAAGACTGAAATCAGGATAGCCAGACCGGGAATCGAACCCAGGTCCTCCCAAATGCGAGTCCAGTGAGTTACCACTGCACCACCTCGCTCGGGACGTGTCATGAAGAGCTCCGAATCTACAGCGAGGGATCGCAGCTCACTTCTGACTCTAGTTAGCAAAACCCGAATTTCGTGGGAAAAAAAAAAAAATTCCCCACGGACGTTCAAGCAGTTATCTTTTTTTTTTTTTCTTATCGGCGGCGTGCCTTTGTGAGAAGACATTTTCATACCTGGCTGGTCAATCACAATCAGGTAACTTCGATACTGTACGTCTGTGATTCGAGCGAAAACACCTGAGAGGTATAACACGGAAACCATAAAGTTACGCAAGTGGATGTGAGCTTTAGTGTCTTGAAATACAACTGGTCCGGTATTCTTTTCGCGAAAATCGGCTGTCCCTATCTATAGTCTATTCACGGTTTCTACACACTTTTTGAATCAAACCCTTAAAAAAACATTCTATGAATTACGTGTTTCGTTCTTTCCTAAATACGTAACCTATCACAAGCGTTTTATACTTCTGTTAACATAACAGTACATTATTTCTGATTAAATTACACTTTTACTCATTTTTATCTACAAATTGTAATATTTCATTTATAATTCATGTGAATAAAAACAGAGAGAAAATCGTTTTGTTGGTCATGTCTAGTAACAATTCGTTCTTATAAAAAATATTACTACATTGAATGCGCATGGATTCGGTGCGTAGACCCATTGGGGTTATTTCCTAAATTCGGTTAAGCATTGTTTGCACTAGGCGGAGGAATATTCTGAAAGCTTAACTTTAGCAGGGCTTCATAAAAGTTGACAATAACCGAGAATACACTATACTCACTGCTGTGCGCGTGTGATACCTAGCAGAAGCGAGTGCAGCCAGTTATTTTAAGAGCCTTTCTTCAAAGGATTGGATTACCTATAGTTGTGTGATACCTAGCAGAAGCGAGTGCAGCCAGTTATTTTAAGAGCCTTTCTTCAAAGGATTGGATTACCTATAGTTGTGTGATACCTAGCAGAAGCGAGTGCAGCCAGTTATTTTAAGAGCCCTTCTTCAAAGGATTGGATTACCTATAGTTGGCTGGCACTTAAATTCCAGTCGGGCCACAGAAGTCTAGTCTAGGGTGACAAGAGGTTTTCAATACATGTAGCAGGACACTTGCCAAAAATTATGTATTGTAATTTATAGGGCTTATTAACGTCCCCCAGAGTTATGCCTAAAGGCTTTTTAAGAGGACGGCTTACAAACTAACTTAAGACATAACTTAAACTGACAACCATGCTTTACCTGGGATCCGAACCTAGAATCTCCTGCACCACAGACGGGCGGTGCACCAACCAACTGCGCAACGGGAGGCCGGCTCAAAAATTATGTGATTATTATAATAAGTGTGTTGTTTATGTTACAGGCATGTAATTTATGTCAATACAAAGCGATGCAATTGAAGAATTGGAATTGATACACCCATTAGACATCTTTATGTAAACAAACAATATTACATTTGTAAGTCAACAAACACTAGTAAATCATTTTAACATTTTCTTTCTTCGACATACGCATATTTTTCATTTGATTCGAAACATTTTGTGCGATCCTTGGATGTAGTGTCAGTGGACCTGAATATCCGGTTACGTGGCAAAGTATCGAATGCAAAGCACCCTTCAGATGCAGTAGCAACTAATTTCTCTTCAATGAATGGAATGTCTTACCTCAGAAATAAGATGCCATTAAAGTGCTTGCCGCGGCATAAAGTAATGTATGCGTCGCCAATTGTATGAACGGTACATGTACATATTACGATAATTCTGATTACCCAACATTGGTTATTGGAAGCAAGTTATACTTCAACAGCTACTTCTAAATTCTAACGTTACAATATGGTTATTATTTATGCATTGAAAAACTTCAAATTGTGTCACTTGGTTAAAGCACCAGGGGTACGCAAAATAAATGTAAAATTTTAGTGGTTAATTGTAAAAAGCAGGACTTTCGCATGGCACTTCGCTAAATAAACACATTTCATGATTTTATTCGGCCTCTCGCTTCCTGCAGGACTTTTTTTTAAAGACTGTCCTGCAAAAAGTATGACGTCTGGTCACTGCTCCCGGGAAAAGAAAGCAGTAAGTGAGTGTGGTTTTTGGACGTAACACTTTCACAGTGCTTGTTAGTTACAGGTAGGGTTAGGAACGTTTCGCGAGCTCATTTCAGGACAAGATAGACGTCAAACACGTGTACACTGAAGTTGACTTTGCAATTGGATCGCAGTTTAGTAGACACGACCTGGACGACTCTGATCCAATAGCAGACTTGCAAGGAAACAAGTAGCGAGTGTCATACTGCCAGGTGTGAAGTAACACTGACTGCTCTATGGGGCAGCAGCCAATGAACAAACATCTAGGGTTCTAGTGGACACAGGACTGTGGAGTCTATCCTACAGGTCATTGAACTCGCGAATTTTTCCTATTCCTAGGTATAGGTTGTTCACGGTAAAATTAGGACTTTTGAGGCCCTAGTTACATATTTTTTCTTATCGGCTATTCTTTTCCCTTCCACCACTTTTGTAAAATAAATATTTCCATGTATGTGATAAGCACGATGTATATGTATGTGGGAATCGTGCCAGACGATGCCGCTGGTCAGCGGGTTTCCTCGGAGATCTCCCGTTTCCCACGCCCCTTGCAACCCGAGGCTGCTCTATGCTCACCTCGCTTTACCTTCGTCGACTCACAAGACTTCAATGTTAAGAGCCGCCCAAATCTCTTCACTCGTCTCCTCTCCCACCCCCAACGACGCGACGCTGTACATCATGAGTCGCGAAACAGAAAAGTGGCATCAAAACCAGGTCACAAGCAGCCAAACAACCACCCGTGGGAAACCGAGAGGAGTGTTTACAGGCGAATACATAATAGTTCCCTGTCAGGGTTAACACTTTGTAGACTATGCTCGAGTGTAGCTCGTGCAAAGCCTTTGTTGTTCAGAACAAAACTCACATGGATGTGCAGTCTTTATTCGGCTAGTGTTTAACGTGACCTCACAAGAACACCACAGAGCATTAACATTGATATTAGGTCCACTAATTATAGAATTTATTTTATAGGCCCTCAAAGGGACATGATTGTTTGTAAATAATTTTATACGATAAAAAATATTTTATTTGATGACCGGCCAATAATGAGCGCTGTAATTTACAGGGTAGTGTCCGTTGTGGTTTCGACCAATGGGAAGATGGTGAAATCTAACACAGACACCGAAAGAACCGGTGTTCTTGCAGTAGTGGATATAGGTGACTCTCTTCTAATTTGTCTTATGCGCCAGTAAATGTGTGGAGACCTCTATGTGTTAATATTATTAATTTCCAAGGAACTGAGTGTGACAATGTGATCTGTCAGTAGGCCTACTCCAAGCTTTCGCAAACAGTATGTGTTTGCAGGCGGTAGCTGTGGAGGAAGTACTCTCCAAGCTAGATAACGTGGCATGACTTCCGCAACCACGAGAACAAGGCGTATCCTTCCGCCACGTCTGGCGAGTGTCAACAACACACTCGGCTGATACCATTACTCTACAACCGACTGGTACATGTGGCTAGATAAGCCCGAACATGATAGTGGCGTTTCTTGTTAAAAAGTTTTCACGCTGTTTTCAAATCCAACCATTCTCAATGACGATTCAACTATTTCTGACACACTTCAAACGTAATTATAGGGTATTCCCTGTAAAACGAGCACTTTTGAAATCCATGCTTAAATTCTATTTGTGTGCACGTTGTGTATTCTTCCGCCTTATGTAGGATTAACATTGTCGTGGACCTCATCACTTTATTCATGCTTCGGTCAAGTGAAACTGTGAATTTGTTCGAAAAGTAAATATCTAACAAATCTGCTCATTTTTTACACTTCGATGCATTAAAAAATAAATCGAAAGCGAAAGAAATAATTTAAGTTATCAGAAAGGATTACCTAACACTTTTTATTCGACGTTAAGATACGGAACTACTTCCCATTCATCGTTACCAACTTTACTTGGCGCATGTCACTCAGAGCACCCGTTGAAATATATGCAGGTAGGGACAGTGACTTTTTTCTGTGGTTGATTACAAAAGTGCTCACTTTAACGTGAACAGCCTTTAGGTTTTGGAGCGAACAGTTGTTTTGTATCGAGCTGTGCAATAATCAGTTTAAAGCCATTTCACATGCCGGGACCTATAGAAAGTTGCCTGTGTCGATGTTATAGGCTATTCACGGTAAAGTGAGCACTTTTTAAGGCTCTCCTAGCAGCCATTAATCACTAATAAATACATGTTATTGTAGCCTCATACGTTAAATTTTGAGAGTGATGAAATGTATACAATATGTTCATTAGACACGCAGCAATGGTTACGTTATAAAGCGGCAGAAAGATAGAAATTTGCTGAAAGGAAAAATTCAGCAGGGCCTTAAAAAGTGCTCAGTTTACCGTGAACAGCCTATACTGGCATTATCCTCCTCCGTGCGACTACAGATCACGTTATAGTCTACAAGCGGTAACTTTACACTTTCTGAATAGAACCTTTGGAAAATCGCCATATAAAAGTAAACCACCCGAGAATTTCGCAGGTTCATTTCTAGACAAGTTGGAATTCACACACTTGTACGTTCATGTTAGTTTTGTAATTGGTCGACGTGTTTTTTTTACACCTCCTGGAGATAAATGAGCCAATAATAAAATGCAATAAATTGTACACTCAACCACGGTTTTTTACTGCCACAGAAATCAACCAATAAACAGTTGATATCTGTACGAGAGTATATGAAACTGTGAAGTCAAGCCTACAGGTCATTGCACTCGCGAATTTCTCGGGTCTCTGCATATAAGACGTGCTTGCCATTTGAAAGATTCTTGTTTCCTAAATATGTAATGCATAGAACCCTGAGTATTTCGCGGATTGAGTTGGCAGCAAGCTAGACTGGACAGTCCTCTACACACTCGAGACATTATCGTTTGCTTATTGGTTCCTGTGATCAAGTGAAGCTCTGTACACGACTGTTAAACACTCACTCACACTACTACTTCCTGCGTATTACTGGCTCGCAGTTAAACGGGGCGTATCTAAACAACTTTCATCCAATCACAACAGTAGGAGAAAAGAACAAGTGTTTGGAGTCTCTCTCGCCTTCGAATGAATTCGTGAAATACTCGTGGCTCTAGTCATGTATCTCAAACGTTTTATACATGTTGCAACATAAAAATACCTTTCTATTTGCTAAATTGAACTTTTACTTCTACTTTATCTATAAGTTATAATATATTATTGCTAATTAATTAACATAAATGAAACAGGGCGATCATAGATGTTTTGGCAATGACTTAGTGAGAAAAAGTTCTCATGGAAAGTATTATTCAAGTGAGTACGCACGAATGCGGTGCGCTATCCCTTCGGTGTAATTTTCTATACTCGGTTCATCTTCGTTATCACGAGGCGGAGGAATATCCTGGAAGCAGAACTTTAGCAGGGTTTTCATAAAAGTTGGAAGCAACCGCGAATGGCCTATACTGACACCCGAATTTCGCGAGAATATTTCTCGGCCTGTTGTTTTTCGTAGCACTTTATCTCAGATCCACTTTTACTGGATGATCCAGGCGTTTCGGGTGTTAGGCGTATGCCCACAGATCACAGACGTGCATTATCGGAGTCGCATAGTTCTGACTGACCCTTCAAGTAAGAAAATGTCTTTTCACAGAGACTCGCGGCCGATGAGTAAAGGAAAACTGATGGTTCGCCCATACGTTATTATAATCTAGCATGCCCGGAAATATTTTTTGTGAAATTCGTGTGTCCCTGCTTATATATTCTACTCGCGCACTCTAGTGTTCCTTTCGTGTGATTGGACAACGGTAACATCACGTCATCCAACAGTTAACAGCCACGCATCACATGCAAACAAGTTAAATAAGTAAATTAAAAACCAAGTATTTGGCACGGCTGAAGTCCTTTGCAGACTAATCACAGCCGTTATTCTTTTGGAGCATCAAGGTCCTCCTTGTCCCGGTGAAATGGGATAGTAGCTTCGTACATGCATTTCGTTAACAACGGAGGAAAAATGGCGGGCATGTGTAGGTACAGTAAGTTTAATCCCAACAGTTAACTTCCCCCGCAATAAACCACCATATCTACCGCTGAATAAGCAACTGCGAGCGCATAGAGGACTCAGAAGTCGAGGAGGCCGCTGCCAGATGGATTCGCAAACTTCACGTATAGCTAGTTATGCATACAGACATTTGATTCGTGCAGCCACAATTTTTTTTAGTGAAGTTGGTAGCGGCTCATTAACTGACTTTCAGCAACTTGTATGTTCTAATAAGTGTTGCTTATTTGTAAGGACACCCGATTTTCATAAAATTATTCCCACGCACGCAATATTTCAGTACCCTACGTACATATCAGCAGTTTTATTTTGCTTATAATTAACCTTCTTAGTTAGAAGACATTTTCTTACTCTAGTGGTCAGTCAGAATAAAGTGATTTTGATACTGCATGTCTGTGATTCGTTGATAGACACATAAGGTGCACAGCGCGTAAAGCATCCAATCACGAAAGTGTCTATCAGGTAAACGGTTGTAAATGGAGACCTAAAAAATTCGCGAGATCAGTGACCTGCAGGCTAGACTCTACAATCTTATGTACAAATATGCCGATGTCAACTATGTATTGGTTGTCTGCCGTCACAGTGGAAGGCGACTATTGGGCAAGCGTTCTCCAGGAGGTATCAAACGTCGTATGGACTAATGGTTAACACATTACGGTCTGCACACATTTTCTGGCACTTACGACAAGTTAGAAGTGTCACCTATATCCACTACTGCAAGAACACCGGTTCTGTTGGTATCTGTGTTAGAACTCACCATATCGTCCTATTGGTGTATACCACACCGGACACTACCCTCTACTTTACAGCGTTCATTATTGGCCGGTCATCAACTAGTGGAGAGGCTGGCTTATGTTAACCCAATCAAATGTCCTTTATCATTAAAAGGATTTATGAACAATCATGTCCCTTTGAGTGGCTATGAAAAAAGAAATCCTATTGTTAGCAATATCATTGTTACTGCTCTGTGGTGTTCTCGTGAGGTCATGTTAAACACTAGCTGAACAAAGACTGCACATCCATGCTAGTTTTTTTCTGAACAACAAAGTAATTTTCTACTTAGCTTTGCTCGAGCTACACTCGAGCATAGTCTGCAAAGTGTTAAAGTTATATAAACACACGTGTTTGAATTCTATCTTGTCCCGAAATGAATCCGCGAATCCTCCAGGCCTCTAGTTATAAAAGAAAACTAGTCATGAAATTTGTTTCGCCAAAATTAGGCGTCCCTACTTATTTGTGTTGAAAAATGTAGTGTGTTACCGTACAATTGGGCATAAGTTTTATAAGTGTCGAAAACAAAGAGAACTTGTTCCTGGGACGTGTTGGAACGTAAGAATAGGTCACAAGTGGACTGTGTACACTTGGCAACGTAGCAGTTTGCGCGGCCTCGCTTGTCGTATCGTCATCGCATCACTACGGTACGCCTTTTGGGTTCCGCAAACCCGCGAAAGAATGAACGCGGGACTTGCAGCATCTTAAATACGCGTCGCGCTGTGTAACAAGGCTTCGTATTACTCGCGACACTCGTAACCCAGCAAATTCGTTTTGAACCTCAGCTACACGAACGACACTTGCGCCACTGGAACAGAACAAATCACGTTTCTATTCGAGGCGTGCAGAATGAGAGATGATATACGGCCGCATGGTGTCGGCCAAGTCCGAGGCGACTGGATCACGACGCCAGCAGCCGCGCGCTTGGCCGTGAAAAATCCTCGCTGCCGTCACGTGACGTACAGCTTGTACGGCCCCAGTTACCGCGAATGGCGCCGCGGTGGCGGAGTGGCTAGAGCACCGGCCCTACACCAAGGCGACTCGGGTTCGTAGGTGGGGGAACGCAACCAGGGACGCCCGACTTTCGCGAAAATATTTCACGACCAGTTGTGTTTTATAACACTTTATTTAATATCCAAATTCGTGATTGGATGATTTACGTTTATGCGCAGAGACCTGTAAAGTTCGCGTAATTATTTCAGGGCATTTTAAACTTAACCTTTTCAGACCCACAATTTATAGTTTCCGATGTTGCAAATAAGAAATGTTATGATGCGTACTGTACTTAAGTCGATACAACAGTGGTTTCGTTGCCGCAGCCAATCAGCTGTAGGCTTTATGTTCGGCTACAGTTATATGAACCAATTAAGACCCCGATCAGTAATACGGTTTGCTAATCATTTACCCACGGGTAAGATCATTGGTCATTGAACTTCACTGTGTGCAGTACAGACCAAAAATTACCTAGACTTGCGTAACGTACTCAATTGTGTAAATTGGTTCCAATAGGTTAAAACACGTGTTCCTCTGCAACACGTTTGTTATTGGCAGGGATATGAAAATTTCGCGAGTCCATTTCAGCACAAGATAGACGTCAAACACGTGTACATTGAAGATGACTTTGCAATTGGATCGCAGTTTAGTAGACACGACCTGGACTACTCTAAGCCAATAGCAGACTTGCAAGTAAACAAGTAGCGAGCGCCATACTGACAGGTGTGAATTAACAGTGGCTACTCTATGGGGCAACAGCCAATGAACAAACATCTGAGGCTCGAGTATAAATATGACTATGGAGTCTAGCCTACATGTCGTTGAACTCGCGAATTTTTCCTATCCCTAGTTATTTGACTATTCTTTATTTGACATGCCCCGGGTACTTCAGCGCCAAAAAATGAACACTTCACAATCGTGTGGCCCAATCACGTGCAGTTCACTCAGAAAGGGAGTGACATCTTGGCAGCAGCCAATAAAGAAACGACGCCAGCTCCAGTATATACAGTACTGTGCATTTAAACTTGATGCCAAAAATAACGCGAATCCAGCAGGTCCCTAGTTAAGTGTCCTAGGTGAATGCCCTCCGAATCACAGACGTACAGTAATGGGGTTAGCTGATTATGACTGGCCAGTTAAGTGAGCAAATGTCTTCTCACAAGGACACGCCGCCAATAAGAAAAATAAAACTGCTGGTGCACACGTACGGTATTGAGATATAGCTAGAGCTAGTGACTTTTCGCGAAAAAATATGAGTACACGGTAGACTTCAATACTATAAGCAACCAACGGTAGTTTGTCTATTGCCATTGGTTGCTGTCTGCTTGAGGAGGCGTTTGTCATATTTGACCGGGCCACTCAGAATTCGGGAACATCGGCACGGCCTCTACGTGATTCGTATAGGCCTACAGGCAGTTAACACGTGTCAAAAAGGAATTCATAGGGGCAGTGAAATTTCGCGAAGAGATTTCAAGACAAGTTATATTTCGAAACACTGTAGAGTCGTTTACCTGTCTTCATTGGTTGGATTTTTTTTTGACACATGTTAACTGTCTTCACACTAATCACGTAGCAGCCGTGCCTATGTTGCCGAATCCTGAGTGGCCCGGTCAAATACGAAAACGCATTCTCAAGCAGACAGTAATCAGTGGCAATAAACAAACTTCTGTTGGGTCATTATAGTATTGAAGTCTACCGTGAACTCATATTTTTTTCGCGAAAAATCGCTAGCTCTACCTATTCACGGGGAACTCACGGCTTAATTATGTCAGTGTATTTTATGAGAGTAAACCGTAAAATACTGAATTCTGACTGAAACGAATGATTTTTACGTATCTGTGAACCTTAAGAAAAACAATTGCCATTGAATGGGATGAAAGAGACTTTAAAGTTATTGTTCTAGCTAGGGACAGAGTGGGAAACTGAACTAGGCGAGTTTCCAAATGGGAGACTGTTTACTCAACAGAAGCAGAGAACAAGATAAACTCAGCTGCAGACTTCTTCCTTGGTACTTCAAAGTTTTGTGTGTTGTTTATTGAAAGGTCGTCGTCTACTCGTTGGCGACGTGGATGATTATGTGTAGATCGTGTGGCAAACAGCGGGTTTGACATATTAACAATTTTAAGACTCATCAGCATTTTACTGGTCTCGGGTCAACAACAATTATTTTAGCGAAAATCGGGTAGCCCATATTTTGTGAATATTTACTCCCATTGTAATACTGCGAATAAAGATGCATAATATTGCATTGGCACAAGGAAATTACAAATGACCCAGGCGAGTTTGCGATAAGAAATATCTCGAAATTCGAATTAATTTCAAGATGACTGGCAACTCACTCGGAAAAACGCTGGTGAAAGTTGTTTCCGAAATTCGCCATGCTTATAATAAGTAAATACGTGCAAAATTCGCGTTATCTTTCGGTAACAGGATAGACTCCACTACCTTATAGACAATCGAACATAGTTATTGGTTTCCTTGGTCGCTGCACTTTAATCAGCGTCACGTAACGGCTTATCGCCTTACAAGAGATTAGCCACTGCACCGCTGACACTTGGCTCAAGAGTTCTCCGTGACGTGACAGACACGTTTCTAGCCAATGACTGAAGTTTGTCAAACGCGCATTAACTTGTAGTTCAGTCTGTTCTTAAATAGGTAACAACGCGAATTTTGCAGGTCTCTAGTAATAAGTAGGGATAGGCATATTTCGCGAGTTCATTTCAGGACAAGCTAGACGTCCAACACGTGTACACTGAAGTCAGCTTTGCAATTGGATCGCAGTTCATTACACACACACACATCATGTACAACTGTGAACCAATAGCAGACTTGCAAGGAAACAAGTAGCTAGTGCCATGCTGCCAGGTGTGTAGTAACACTGACTGCTCTATGGGGCAGCAGCCAATGAACAAACATCTAGGGCTCGAGCGAACACAAGATTGTGGAGTCTAGTCGACAGGTCATTGAACTCGCGAAATTTTCCTATCCCTAGTAATAAGTAATATGTTTGGTATTTTGATATAAGGCAATCGGTACGACTTGTTCTTTAAAAAATGCAAATCATTATTATAAAATTATTTTGAAGAACAAACACATATAATACAAGCAAACCTGCTGCCACTATGCATTCATAATTTAAGTACACGGTACACATTTTCTGTACGCGTTACAAACAATATTTTTGGAAACAAGTTGCCAAACATTTTCTTGTAACTCTGCAGTTGAAATATAGTATGATTACAACACATTATTTCATAATACATGCAAAATAGTTTATGTAGCTCAAAGTTTACAACGAACTTGAAGTCTACACGTTCAGTTTTGTGAAGTTTTCTCTAATTTATATTGTAACGGTTGCAACACAAGAAGCGAAGCCGAGTAAGGCAGGAATGCGGCCAACGACTGTAATTAATTATGCAAAGGAAAGAGCAATCTTCTGTAGTAGGCGCTACAGTGTCTATTTCAATGGCTGCCTTGGTGCACTTTGCTTTTACGGCGGAATAAGTATTCCCGGTATTCGATTTATTTCTGATTAATTTTCCGAGGGCATTGGAATGTCGTATATATTGAGCTTGTTCATATCCGCTTCTATAGCCATTTACTTTTTTTATTATATAACACGAGCGACTTTTGAACTGAAAAGCATTAGGAAAATTTTGTATAATTTCCAATTGGCATTTTTCTGGATTAAGGTTACATGTATTTTTAGAACTATTTGCGTTTCTGTGAGGGAACATGCTGCAATAGATAAATGAAAATACATATTAATATTAGTTGGCGGGAGTGACAGTATCATTAGTTTTGTTTAATTAGCTGCCCCCCCCCCCAACTTCCCTTCGTGAACTATACTCCCCTTAAGGAAGTATAACAATATGTAAACACTTTTACAAACAAATCTCTGCCAACTGGTTTCAAAGAATTCCTTGTATGTACAAATTTTAACCCATGCGCAAATAATTTATGCAAGCACCTTAACGACAGCAAAAACAGCACTTTGTGGTGTTATCTGAGTCACATACCACACATTGCATAACACTTGTACCCTAGCGGAAGCCAACTTGAGATCGTGAGGTTACTGGCGGATATGAAATGCAGTTTCGTATATGTAATACGCTATGAGATTTCGACCGAAATACTCTGTTATGATGCTCCATTTTCTGTACTGGGCTCTAACTGTAACACATCTCGCGCCCAGAGGCCAAGATCCAGTTGGCACTTTTTGTTGAAATTGTGGCCGAATGACCAACGACTTTTTTGTAACGTACGGTTTTTCGGCATCGAAATTTACAAATAACCAAATTCGAATTAACAAATCATAGCCATTTTAGTTTTGCCGACTTTATATGTTTAACCCCTTAACACGTTATCCCGAATACACTCGTTAATCGTTTTGTCATATTAAGTGTATTCTTGGAGAAAAAAATCGTGGAAATGGCCAAATATGGCATTATTAAAACTTGCCTATATACAAGTAAAAAAATAGGACCATAGATAATTGTTTTCTAATCTTTTCTGACAAAAATGCATATTTCCATAACTTTTATTTGCCGAAATACGTGTTTACGCGCAAACAACAATTTCACAGAAAACGTTTCACTACATAGGACTCTTAACACATTGAGGTCTGTACACATTACCTGGAACTTAAGACAAATTAGAAGTGAGTCATCTATATCCACTACTGCAAGAGCACTGGTTCTGTCTGTGTTAGAACTCACCATCATCCTATTGGTCCATACCACACCGGACACTACCTTGTACTTTACAGCGTCCATTATTGGCCGGTCGTCAGCCAATGGAGAGCCGAGCTGATATTGGCTCAATCAAATGTCATGTTTCTTATAAAATGATTTACAGTCGATCATATCCCATTGAGTGTGGCTATAACTAGGGATAGGAACATTTCGCGAGTTCATTTCAGGACAAGATAGACGTCAAACACGTGTACACTGAAGTTGACTTTGCAATTGGATCGCAGTTTAGTAGACACGACCTGAACGGCTCTGATCCAATAGCAGACTTGCAAGGAAACAAGTAGCGAGTGCCATACTGCCAGGTGTGAAGTAACTGACTGCTCTATGCTGCAGCAGCCAATGAACAAACATGTGAGGCTCGAGTGGACACAGGACTGTGGAGTCTATCCTACAGGTCATTGAACTCGCGAATTTTTCCTAACACAGGCTATAACGAAAAGAAATTGTATTGTTAGCAATATAATTGCTACTGCGCTGTCGTGTTATTGTGAGATCATGTTAAACAATAGGTGAACAAAGACTGCACATCCATGCGAGTTTTGTTCTGGACAACAAAGAAAAGTGCAAATTAGTATTGATCGAGCTACACTCGAGCATAGTCTACAAAGTGTTAAATAAGAATCCAGTTTTCTAACCATTTCCATCTTGATCCATTCAGACCCGGTGTACACAGTTGTGTATATTACTCACGTGTAAGTAATTTTTGGTCTGTACTGCACACTGCGAAGCTCATTGACCAATGATCTTACCTGTGGGGAAATTACTCACAAACCGTCTTACTGGTCTAGGTCGTAAGTGGTTCATAGAACTGTACCCGAACATGAAGTCTACAACCCATTGGCTGTAACAACGACAGAAGTCTAGTTTCGACTTGAGTACAGCACACATCATAAAAGTTTTTGATTGCAACACCTGAGACCGTAAATTAAAGTGGGTCTGAAAGGGTTAAAGAGTTTTACAATTATAATTTTCCGTTAATTTTGTGTCAGCGAATTTACACTGTACAAGTACCTAGTAGATCTGCATGTTGAAGGGTTGAGCTTTGTGGTGTGCCAATAGAAATATACCAAAACAGAAAGCATGAATGAGAAAAATCGAAACTAATGGGAACACGGCCAGAATTTACGTTGATGCGATAAACCTATAAAGCAGGCTATATCCAGCAGATTAAGAGCACATCTTCTGTTTGGAAACAGGTCAGTGGGGCGTAATGAAGGCCACGGAATTAAGACTGGCGTTGATTGTAAACCGAGCTCTGTGAAAGTGATAAGGGTGCTGCTTAAAATAATTTCAATTTAGGTTGATGAGCGCTTTAATAATTCCCACCCAATATGGATAACACGAAACAAGAAATGTTCTCTTCAGTAAATCAGATAACTTAACTGATGAAGGCAGAACCGATACACTATTAAGTAAGTTTCGTAACGTTGAAGTTTTTTGTGAGCGGTAAGTTTAACCCTTTCAGACCTTTTTTAATTTACTGTTTCAGATGTTGCAAACAAAAAAATTCCTGATTCATGCTGTACTTAAGGCGACACAACACTTGTTTTGTCGTCACAGCAGCCAATGTGCTGTAAGCTATATGTTCGGCTACAGTTATGGCAGTATGCAGTATTGACGAAACATTACCCACACGTGCGTAATGTACACAATTGTGTACACTGGGTCGGAATGGGTTCATATGTAGCACAGTTCTGAGTACTGAAGCATGGAACGAATATTTATAACGAATATTTATAAATGTGAAAACGATATTATATAAACCGGTATAAACAGTATTGTGAAGTTCAGCCTGGTGCCAAATAATAACGCGAATTTTGTACGTCTCTGCCTACACACTTATTTATAAACACCTGAAAAATTCGCGAGTTCAGTGACCTGTAGGCTAGACTTCACAATCTTACGTACATCCAGGCAGATATAAATTGTCCATTGGTTGCTTGTTGTGGCAGTACAAGGCGACGATTGGGCCTACGATTTATTGCACTTTTGTTATTGGCGCGTTTATCGCGAGAAGGTGTCAAACAACACTTCTACCAATTGCAAAAATAACATAAACACACAAGCTTGTGAATTCCAACTTGTCTCGACATTAATACGCGAATTTCCCAGGTCTCTACTTATTTAAGCATTGATTGGATAAGAAGGAAAACAAGCTTGGGAGTATGACTTCAGCTGCGCTTCAAGAAAGTTCGAAGCAACCGTGAATTGACTACCAACAAGTTGTTTTGTAAAATCACGGGTTTCAGGACGCACAGCCACAGAGTACGCAGGGACGAAATGGCATTGCGGTTCCTTGGATGTGGGCGCACTCATTCTCTGATTGGCTGTGCGAGGCTTTGGGAACGAGCCTTGTGTCTGATTGGCTACCTCACACCGCGAAATGCACCCTATTGGCTGGGCTACATGCTGGCAGGTAGGAGTGATCAGGCACTGATTGGACAACGCCGTTCCCAGAATTTTCTGGTTAGTGACGCCATCTTGGTGGCGCGTGTGACTGGAGTTCGCGGAATAAGCGGTTATTCCACCTCTGTATTGTTGTTTACTCTGTGATGTAACCAAACGCCACGTCGTTGTTGAAACACTAAAATTTAACGATTATGTAGCCAATATTGGCGACTCACTATACCTAGAGACATGCAAAATTCGCGTTATTATTTGGCACTAGGCTGCACTTCGCAGTACTGTATGTATAAAGTGAGCACTTTTGAAAGCCCTGCTAAAATTCTACTTTCTTGCCCATTATGTATCCTTCCACCACATGTAAACAAACATTGCCATGTGACTGCCATGTGATTGTCACATGTTAAACTCAATGTTTACATTTTAGGACTGCTAAATGTAACACGTATATTATATATAAAACATGTAACATATATGTATGCATGTATATGTATATATATAATGTAAAATATACAATATATATAAAATACATAACATATATAATCGTTTCGGTCATCTTACAGCTCCTATAGACCAAACCTTTACACAACAAACAATTGAAAAATGAACGCCCTAGCGATGAAGTCATGGAAACTGTGAAAAAGCAAACATTAAACTTTAGTGGTGAACAAGGACCAACACGACACGTTAAAAAAGGACACACATTAGTTAAGCTGAAAAATAATTTGGAAGGGGAGCCAAATCCAGATTTCGAAATAGACTAGCACTACTGCATACCCAAGGTACAACACCACTTGTCACACAAATTACCAAACATTTAAAAACTGTACCGCAAATTTAATGTTTCCCATGACTCACTGTTTTCTAAGTGCCCTATCGCTCTGTATCGTGACAAGTAAAACATCAGCTCTAAAACATGGTAGCTGTGTTTGGTCTCAGCTGACTGTAGTGAGGTGCAACCAAGCCATCAGGAAAAAACATAATCCTGCAGTCATAAGGTAGCGGTGTAACGTAGAAGATGTCTGAAGCAAATAAAGTAGACATAGTGAGGCCGTGCAAGGACTTGAAGGGGATGGGGGAAGGCAGGGAGGCAATGAAAGACGAGGGGATCTGAGCCAAGCAAAGAGTACACCACTGCATAGAAGTAGATGGTGCTAATAAACTTAACGTGACGGCGCAAACGTGGCAGTATATAAAAATATGTAATATATAAAAAAGAAAAATATATAAAATATGTGAATGTATATGTACATTTTAAGGATAGTTTTATATGCACCTTTATAAATGGAGATAAATATATTTCAACATAGGCCTATAACATATATATATAAAATTAAAATAATTTTAACTAGAAATATAAACACATCAACAAATGCAATTGTGTAATTGCAAATTTTTTTTTTTTTGACACCGTTTCTCTGTGTTCGTACCCTTCTGAGACCCTCCAAAAAAGAACTGAACACTTATACTTTGAATTGAAGTGGTAACAGAAGTGTATACCAGGCTTGTAACTGGCACCACCTTCATACGTATAGTACAAAATAATTATAAAAATATTGTATATTATTTATAGCTAAGTAAAATACCGATCCGGTGATGGCCACATTTCCGGTGTCTCTTGTGGCCCATATGGGTGCAACACTTCCTTTTTGTCAAACCCACACAGACCTCAAGAAACCAATTTTACAGGTAAAGTGCATGGACTCTCATCATTGTTGCGGTTCCTTCATTGCAATGACTGCAGCAAAACTGAAAACTTAAATGAGAAAAGTGTTAAAGAAAATTACTATACTTACAAAAATGGTTCATGCGTGCACACACAAAGCTGAAATAAATGTATTATTATTAATGTAAAACCAATACATATCCACAATTGACAGCAAAAGGATAATGTAAAGGACAAATTATAAAAGTAATACTTACAGGCAAGTTACTGTGCATAGCGATAAGCACTTGGTTTAACTTTCCTTGTTACTATAGCTGTGCGTCAATAAACAGCCAATCAGAAGCCCCGACACTTATACTATGTTATCAATTGAAAAACTTATTTACAAATCAAGAAAGTGTGTATTTTGACTTAGTTCCTCGGGAAGATATTTTATTTTGTTTATTTATGGATAACCACAACCACGGAAGTTTTGTAGCACTTTTAGGTAATGATTAAATTAAAATTTGAAATGTAAATAATTTACGATTTTAAAAATGTCTCAGTTCAATATAAAATATTTATTTTTGAAAAAACCCACTACCAACTCTATGTACATACCTTAATTTCTTCGGTACAAATGTAGCAACATGAACAAACTATTATTATCGTTATATCAATTGTAGCCAGTCCACTGTGCTTTTGTTTTTTGTATATGCTTATCGCTATAACTGTGAATGTGTTTCGTATGTCAGATATATATATATATATACATAACAATTCCACGAAAAATATTTGAGTACATAGTGCTTTCAAGAGAATAGGGCTATGCATACCTGGATCTTTGATTGCGCTGCAGCATGTTTGAAATACACGTTTTACCACGGAATTATTCACGTGCGTCCAATGTGCTGCTCTACGAAAAGGACACACACTTCACACAAGAAATGTCCATTGCTTTGAAGACGTCACGCGCATTAGAAACGCCGTTTCAGAGTACTCCAAAATGGTTCTAAACAGCTTTTTCAAAATGCTGTACATAAGAAGGTACGTGTCAGATACATACCTACACACTTTAAATATACGTTTCAGATACATGCCTACAAAATTAACTGCACTTGACATCCCTACAGACTTTCCAAAAATAATGTAACAAGGAGGTCACCGCTGAAAGTTCCACATAATGTACATGCAGCACGACGTATGTAGAACTGCACAGAAATTTGCGCTTAGAGGCGATGGCGTACTTGACACACGTGGCAGTGTCGCCCTTATCTTCTCATACGTAATGTAAATTTCTTCTCAGCTCATTTTTCATCACTCATCTTTTACAAGAGTGTAGCCAAAGGAGAAAATGGGGTAGGTGACTTCCCCCCCCCCCTTCCCTTTTCCCCCTCTCTCAAGACCTCGCTGTTAAGAGCCGTCCAAATCTCTTCGCCCCTCTCCCTTCCATACTTTTTGCCCTTAAGCTTGTCATTAATTAGTACACAATATACTAATATTCCGTTAATTGGGATAGAAATACGTAACTGCCGTAAACTATAATATATTCTATTGCACTGTGAAGTAATTGTTATTCCTAGTATTTGTTCTAATTAAGAAGTGCGTCATCACAGCTAAAGCCGATTTAACATCTCTCATCTTTCACTTCAGTCAGCGCACAGTGTAACCAACCCCCCCTTTTTCCCCTCATTTTCCCCCCGCCATTAATAAATTGAAGGGCCACTGTGACTGAGTGGTTAGCCTGCTTGCCTCCCACCTAGGCGAAACGGGTTCTATCCCCTGCCGGGTCAGACCCAGATTTTCGCATGTGGGAATCATGCTGGACTATGACTGTTTAAGTATAAGATAAGGAATTGTATCCCTAACTTCACTAATATAAATAAAGTTGAAATAAATAAATAAAGTGCCTCTGGTTGGCGAGTTTTCGTGGGGCTCTCCCCCCCTCCCCCCTTTTCATTCCAGCGCCGCTCCATACTCGCCACAGTCACCCTTATCGGATCTCAAGACCTCGATATTAAGAGCCGCCCAAATCTCTTCACTCACTCATGTTGTCTGTACTTCTCTGTTTCCAACCGAGCACCCTACCCTGCAGTCCGTCACTGCAGATGTTCGGTCAGCGTGATGGTGTATGTTGATATTTGGCATAGCTGGGGCCAGTGCAGGAAGGAAGCCTGATAGACGCGTGTCAGGCGCCTGTGTAGTACTGTGGTGCCAGCACATTATCGACGACGTACTAACAAGACCACAGAACTCGTGATCTCTACACGCCGGCCGCCGGGTACATCAACTACTGTATCTCCACGTTCCACCGAGGTCAAGTCCGTCCTGTAGCAGGGCGGACTTGACCCAGGCTATTATCGCCTGAGTGGCGGGCGGGCGCGTGTCACAGCAGCGGTCCGCTGACAACCTCGACACCCAGTATAACACTGTTCACAACCCTCGGCTGACCTCGTTGGCGTGTGGTGCAGTTCTGTACCCCGCCTCCAGGACCGTGCTACTGCGGTACGACCCTGGATCAATTCCAGCAGCGGCTCGACATATTTCATTTCACCACTCATTAACACTTTGTACACTAAGCTCGAGTGTAGCTCGAGCAAAACTAATTTTCACATTTATTTGTTGTTCAGAACAAAACTCGCGTGAATGTGCAGTCTTTGTTCAGCTATTGTTTAACATGACCTCACGGCAGCGCAGTAACAATAATATTGCTAACGATATAATTTCTTTTCATTATAGCCACTTAAAAGGATATGAATGATTGTAAATAATTTTATACGAAACATGGCATTTGATTGGATCAATATCAGCTCGGCTCTCCATTGGTTGATAACCCATCAGTAATGAACGCTGTAAAGTGCAGGGTAGTGTCCTGCGTGGTATGGACCAATAGGACAATGGTGAGTTCTAACACAGACATCAACAGAACCGGTTTTCTTGGATTAGTGGATATAGGTGACTCACTTCTAATTTGTCTTAAGGGCCAGTAAATGTGTGCAGACCGAAATGTGTTAACCTCACAAAGTCTATCTTCGCGAACTGACAAACACCCTACTTTCTCTAGTCCTAATCCATTAAAATGAATTACATTTATCCTCCGCGACTGTCGCATAAATTTCCCACGGCCCTCACATGGCTACAATTGCGGCCATGGCACCAGACAGCCCTGCTCAGTCGCGATGCATGCGCCCAATATTGATCATTCAACCTGACCTAAGGCGTAAAGGGCTTGCCCTGAGATGCATCTCATTCTCCAACCGTCTTAGCTACTAACAAGCATGCCTGAGGGCACACAGAACTGGGAAGGTGCTCACACTGCCGTAGCGGGATTTGGGGGCTCACCATTTAGTTTTAAAAAAATTAGCTGACCACAATACATTAGGTTGACACTAATCCCGGAGAGCATTACCCTCGTCACTTTCTCGCCAGACAGTGTCTCTTGGTAGAGTAACAATTTAAGGAACAAGTGTAGCCGCATCGTAAATAAAATTACCGTTCAAGTGTAGCCTAACATTACGCAACGAGCCAGAGTCCTCAGCGCCAGCAGGCGACTTAAACCCCAAAACAGTGATTCAAGGTGCGCCGGCTTTCTTCTTTAGGTAAGGACCGCGAAGCGGTCACTCATCAGCGAAGCTTGGAGTTTCCCCAGAAATGATTTACAAGCTTAGTAAATTCGTATTCTGTGTAATTAGTGGAGTGGAATTATACCACTTTCCGCACAAATTTTTTATTTTATTTTTCAAAAAGCCCCTATTCTGAACATTTACCCTTTCCTTTCCGTACGGCAGCCCACTGCGCCGATATCTCATCAATGGCATAATGATGTACTTAGTATGTTCTTTTCCTGTCTCGATCACGAGGGTGCCGGCACCACGGCGTCGTACGCGATACTTACACCTCAAATATAACTTGTGGCACGGGTTGAGAGTTGAGATATTTGGGCGTCTCTTAACAGCGAGGCCTTGACAGTGGATGGGATTGAGGTCAGGTGAGGATGGAGCGGCGCTGGACTGCAAGGGTGGGGGAAACGGGACGTCCCCGAGAAAACCCGCCGACCAGCGGCATTGTCCGGCACTTGCGAAAATCCGGGAGTGACCCGGCCGGGGATTGAACTCGGCGTTGAGGCACGGGAATCTGACAGCTCTTGGCCTGAGGCGCGAGAACAGACTTCAAACACTTGCACTTCGCTGCCATAGTCTACGTACTAGCGGTTTGTTCACACTTATTGAATCAAACCTTTGAAAAATCGGCTCATGTATGACGTACTTGGATGTTTCCTAAACATGTCATGCACTCACATATGCGCATAACAACATAAATGCATAACAAGCATTTTACACTTGTGTTGGCATAAAAATCCCTTATTTGTTATTAAGTTGAACTTTTACTTATGTTTTGTCTTCAAATTACATTATTTTATTTATAATTAATATGAATAAAAACAGGGGAAAAATAGGTGTGTTGGTAATGTTTAGTAATAAATAATTCTCATGCAAAATATTATTACACTGAGCGCGCACGAATGTAGTACGCTGACCCACTGGTGTAATCTGCTAGACTCTGTTAAGCTTTGTTTGCTTGAGGCGGAGGAATATTCTGGAAGCAGAAGTTTAGCAGGGCTTTAGGAATAACTGAGCATGGCCTATATAAATTAGTGATTGGCCGGCTCGTTCAGTGACACGCCTTGCAGGACTGCGAGCCAGTGAGGGACGTGTAGAAAAAGACCGAACGAATCGTGTGTAAGGCTGTTCACGGTAAACTTAACCACTTTTGAAATCCCTGCTTAAGATCACTTTTATTCACGTCGTGTTTTCCGCATATACGTGTTAACTTAAAATCTCCGTTGGCCTGATCACTTTATTCATGCGCTGGTCAAGTGAAACTGTGGAATTATCGGAAAGGAAGATATTTCCATAATTTGCTCATTTTTACAATTCCATTAATTTTTAAAAAAAATCATTACTCACATATGTTTACCAAAAACTTTTAATTCAGTGTTAAGACATGGAGCTACATCCTCTCCAACGTTACCAACTGTGCTGGGCGCTCTCTATTCAAAGTGCCCGTTAGAATGCACGCAGTTAGGAGCAGTGATATATTTCAACAGTTGATTTCTGAAGCGCTTAGTTAACTGCGAGTAGTTTTTACAACCTAGTCACAGGCTGGAGTGTGTATCGTGAAGGCAGTAGCAGCCAATGAACAAGGGAAAGTACCTCGTTTGTTCACACAACTGCCAAGCCTAACCCAGCAGTCGCGAAACTAGCGAAACATCTCTCTCTCTCTCTCTCTCTCTCTCTCTCTCTCTCTCTCTCTCTCTCTCTCTCTCTCTCTCTCTCTCTCTCTCTCTCTCTCTCTCTCTCTCTCTCTCTCTCTCTCTCTCTCTCTGTCAATGGGGAATATGAACTTCTTGTATGTCCCCGCGCCAAATGTCCTAGCGATTTATGACAAGATACACTGTAAAAAATAATTAGGTAAAATTCCCTTACATGTAACGGAAGCTAGTTTCGTCTACATGTAAGGTAAACCTGTAAAATGCGGAGTAAATCTACATTACAAGTAAGGGACTATTCCCCAATCGTACGGGAAAAGTACCTGACAAAAGTGGGGGGAAATATAATACAAGTAAGATAATATCAACTATATTGTATAATAAAATTATAATTAAAAATACACTGAGTACAAATACTGTTTTTACCCATACCCTTTGACGAATAGTAACCGAAATCTTAACTCTAAAATTCTCGACACTTGCGAAGGGTGGGCGCGAACCAGAGACCTCTATCACGAAAGGCCGATGCACTACCCATTACATGACGACAATATGACATTAGAGGTGAACATTCGTGTGTTATAGGTTTGTTAGGATTGTTTCTTCCGCCCGTTCTCCCATTTAGCTATTGAGGAAATTCTGAAGAGACGCAATGGTGATTTTACACATCCATTTATGGGATTTCCCATCGCTATGTCCGTGAATTTTATTCCAGAGTGCAGTAATTTTACCTTACACGTAAGGAAAGCTATGGTTCCCCCACAAGTTTGTCAGGTAATTTTACCATTATTTTTTACAGTGTAACCCGAGCTTTATTTCAACCCATTCTGACCAGTGTACACGACTGTGTACATTACACACGTCTATGCAATTCTTGGTCTGTGCTGCACTCTGCGAAGATCAGTGACCAATGATCTCAGCTGTGGGTAAATTATTTGCAAACCGTCTTACTGGTCTAGGTCATAAGTGGTTCCTGTAACTCTAGCCAATCACATAGCCAACAGCTAACTGGCTGTGATAATGGAACAAGAGCTGAGTTGACTTAAGTACAGCAAGCAGCATTAGTTACAGTTTGATACACCTGAAAATGATAATTATAGTGGGCCTGAAAAGGTTAATATGTTGCGTCTCATTATATATAACATGTCAAACTCAAAAAGTGGCAAGAACTGTGAATCCGAGTCTATGTTCCCATTTTTTCTCCTTTCCTTATTCTTCTCATTCTCGTCGGCGCTAACGACCTCGGGTGGTTAAGCCGTTACCCACATTTCTCTCTTGATCACTGTGGCTGGAGTAAATTTTTCCATTTCGTCTCGCAGTTTCAGGGATCTCAGAAAATCCTAGTTTGTAAACGGGAGTAAAAAGATATATTATCCCTTGTTCATTCTCCATCGTTAAAGTCACCTGTTTAAACGTGAGTACGTCTTTAAATTTGCAACCATAGTGGGAGGCAATCCAGAAAACCCGATGATAATAAAATCGGGGATACAGTTTGGCATTGTAGCTCCGAATCTATTGTCTACATTCAAAATTCAATTACACCACTCGATTTCCAAAAGATCAGAGAATATGTTACGTTGAATGAGGACTGCGAAGCATCGCGCCTCAGGGGGCGGGAGGGGGGGCAATTTTGAGTTCGTTTCGCCGCATCTCGTAACTTCCGCGTAGTATAACTTTTGAATAGAATAAGCTACGACGTTTGTTTGAATTTCAATCGACAGATCTCGTCAAGATCAATCGATTGCGTGTATAAAAACATTTGTGTGGCGTGGTTACGGTGAAATTGTATGCGTTTAATATAAAAAATGAAGAAAACTTAACACAATTTCAGCCTATACTCGTCAAAAAGCCAAGTCGAAATACAGAAATCGTATACGGTTGGAAAGAGCATCTCAAAAGCAATCCAGTGATACCCATAAAATTCCATATGATCGAGTGAAGCGGTGCCGGGAACGTAAAATAAACATCAAGGCCCCCGAGCGCGTCAACGTAGACAGATGTATTCACACAAAACAGATGGCCGTGTCCCCAACACAGCAAAACCCAATTTTTTTTCGCGAAAAGATTTTTGCACATGCTACACTCTAAGAAATGATTCTTAAAATTACCATATCAATGTATACGAATAGTGAGAAAGTGCGAATGGTAAAGTATTTTCCCATACATCCATGGTAGCGCTCCTACATTCGCTCATGAAACAGTCAAATGCGTAAGGAAGTCACCAACCTTGTATAGTAACGGAGCTTAACATTCCTATATTTGAAGTCTGGCATATGGTATTATTTCCATGTAATGTATAGGTAGTAGAGACCTGAAAAATTCGCGAGTTTAATGACCTGCAGACTAGACTCTACAATCTTATGTACGAATACGTCGATGTCAACTGTGTATTGGTTGTCTGCTGTCACAGTGGAAGGCGACTATTGCGCCAGCGTTCTCCAGCAGGTGTCAAGCATCGTGTGGACCAATGGTTTAAGTTATATAAACACCCGTGTTTTGAATTCTAGCTTGTCCCGAAATAATTCCGAGAATTCTTCAGGTCTCTTATAGGCACGGGGACACACATTTCGAGAAAAGATATCCAGACAAGCTAGATTTCAATACTGTATAGCATACCAGCAGTTTTCTTTTACTGACTGGTGGCGGGTCTTTGTGAGAAGATTATTTTTACTCGACTGGCCAATCAGAATTAAGTAACTAAGATAGAGCACGTCTGTGATTCGTGGTCAGATACGGAAGACGCGTAACACCTAGATCGTCCAATTACGAACGTAGATTTGAGCTAATGTGTTATGCGACATAACTGGTCGTGAAATCTTTTCGCGAAATGTTAGTGTCAATATGTATAGATTAAAAACTTCCAATTCGGTTTAGGAAATTTTGCGGGAAATTTTTTACATTGTAGAATTATTTCGCTTATCGGTAGCGGCACCCGATTTTCGCGAAGAGATCTCGTGACAAGTTGTATTTCAAAATAATTCGACTCGGATCCAGTTCCATGATTTGATGATTCACTTCTTACGCATCTTAGTGTTCTGGCTGCTAATCACAGGCGTAGAGTAAAAGAGTATGCTTTACGTAAAATTAACATTGCCATGCGCCTCAATACTTTATTCATGCGTCGGGCAAGTGAAACTGTGAAATTACTAGAAAAGTAAATATTTTACAAATCTGCTAATTTTTACATTTCGATGCATTAAAAAATAAGCAGAAGGCAAGATAAATAATTAAGTTATAACAAATGGTTACCTAACACTTTTTGTTCGACGTTAACATATGGAACTACTTTCCCCTCCTTCGTTACCAACATTACTGGACACATGTCACTCATTGCGCCCGTTAAAATATGTGCAGGCAAGGGTAGTGACTTCGTGGGTACACTGAGAGACATACGCCCAGTAAAGTTGGTAACGAAGGATATAAAGTAGTTCCATAGCTTAACGTCGAAATTAAAAGTGTTAGGTAACCATTTGATAACTTAAAATTATTTATTTCACTTTCTATTTTTTAATGCATCTATAATTAAAAATTACTATATTTGTAAAATATTTACTATTTTATAATTTAACAGTTTCGCCTGACTGACGCTTGAGTAACGTAATGAGGCCCATGGCAATGATAATTGTACTTTAGGAGGAATAATACACAACGTGCAAACAAGTAGATGTTAAGCAGGCCTTTCAAAAGTGCTCATTTTACTGTGAACAACCTATACTGTTAAATAGCTGTTTGTTTCGTTACGGCTGAGCATGTTTGTGAGATACTCGGAGTGAAAGTGTGGCACACTGTGTTGTTAGCACTTCTGATACTAGATCAATGTCAGGTGATGATCCCTACACCAACGACAAGATAACACAGCAAGTAGCGAAAATAATCACTGCGTGTGTCTGATAAAGAATATAGGACACTCAGTGTAAATAAAGCGCTGGGGATTAATTTAAAGTAGACTGCCACTAATATCAAATCCAACGAATTCTCTCGAGAAAAACACACATGAATGTAGGCCTATTGAATTATTTCGTCAATTTTAAAGAAGAGTAAAGCTGTCCGAATACATTTTTTTCTTCGCTTAACACATTCAGACGCAGTGTACACAATTGTGTACATTACGCACGTGTAGGTAATATTTTGTCTGTACTGCACACTACGAAGCTCAGTGACCAATGATCTTACCTGTGTGTAAATGATTCGCAAACCTTCTTACTTTTCTATATCATAATTGGTCCATATAACAGTACCCGAACGTATAGCCCATTGGTGATTGGCTGTGACAACGAAACAAGTGTTTTGTCGACTTAAGTACAGCACGCATCATAGAATTATTTGTTTGCAACACCTGAAACCGTACATTAAGGTGGGTCTGAAAGGGTTAAGACATATTGTAAGTACGACGTTAAGAGTGGCGAATGGACGATTCCCGCATGCCGGGGCGACCCCCCCGGGAATCAAACCCGGTGTCGCCTTGGGGGGGGGGAGTAGTCTGACCGCTAAAACACCGCGGCCCCACTACTCAGCGGCAACTAAAGGTACGACGACAGATCGTATCTGATGAATTAGGTCTACGTGCGCAGTGTCAAGAAGTTCGACCAAGTCACGCGTAGGCTATTCACGGCAAAGTGAGCACTTTTGAAAGACCTCTCATTTGGAATAATAGTCAATAAATATACTTAATTTTAGTCTTAGACGTTAACTTTCAAGTGCGGTGGAATCTACACTAGGACTGTTCGATATCATAAAAATTTACTATCGATATTTTTCTAAACAGTTACTCGGTATTGTCGGTTTATCAATAATACCGAAAATCTCTATAAAACCGATAATTTCGGTAATACCGAAAATCGATAATACCGAACATTTCGATAGTACCTATAATTTCGATTATACAGAACATTCTGATAATACCGAAAATTTCGATAATACCGAAAATTTCGATAATATCGAAAACTTCGATAATATCGAAAACTTCGATAGTATCGAAGCATCAATATACCTATATTTTTCAAAGTTACATATTGGTCAATAAATTATTTTTCATATCGATAGTAATCGATATATCGATATTTCAAACTGTCCAAGTATACACACTGTTTGTTACTTGCTAGGCATTATGTATTTTTAAAAAAGTCGTTAAAGGATTAAAAAAATGGCTGAAATAAAAAAAAAGGAAGTAGGGCCCCAAAAGTGCTCACTTTACCGTGAATAGCATATAGTTAGGCGTTCGTCGTGGTCGTACTCAGTCGGTTCCAGTGTACGAGTAAATGTTCTATATGGAAACTGTTTGAAGGGTTTCAACTTACTACAGAGTAAACAACGTGCTAATCGTACTCGTTTTCGCGTCCATGTAGACACGTAGCGGGATTGCAGTGTGGTCAACACCTCTGTACTCGCGAACCTCGTAGACGCAGAGGAAAGGAGTTAGTTCGAAGCTAACAGATCGTCCCGTTATCAAAACAACATAACGGCCTGCGTGCCGGCCAATCGGTTTGCATTCCTTATGTTCTAAAAAAAATTTGTAATTTTCACTGAGAAATTCTTTGCAATTTTACAAATGCTTGTAACAGTATAACTATCTCTCTTGTAAAACTACAGGGGCTGTGTTTGTAATATTACCCCAAGAAATTTTTGTACTGTACTGGCCCATTTCCACGAGTTTCAGAAAAATGACGGACACTCAGCAACGTGAAATCGTATTTAGCTGTTTGTGCAAAAACTATGGGTGATGTAAAGTGTGGTTGCGTGCAAAAATACATGTATTGCAAGTTTGAATAACGTAAAACACTTTTAAAAAACTCAAATAATTATAATAAAACGACAATTTCAATAAAACGTGACCGTATTACATATTAATTGTTAATGTTTCTTAGCTACACTGAACTCTTAAATCAGCTCTCAATACTTCGATATTAAGAGCCATCCAAATCTCTTAGCAACAGAACTTTTAAAATGAAATAAATGTAGCTATTCTTCTAAAACTGAATAACTTCATTAATATTTTGTAGGTACTTACAACTAGGCCTATATTTACTGTAAAAATAAGTTTTACACTCTTAAGTCAAGTTGGTCTTGTGGTTAAGGATGCTGGTTCTAGTCCCCGTGTTGGCAAAGTTTTTTTTTTTTTTTTTTTTTTTTTTTTTTTCCGTTAATTACATTTTGAAATATATTATTTTAGTTATTCTCTGTTATTAATTTATCACATTAGTTTTCTAAAAAAAAAATAATAATTTTATGTGAACTTCTCAGTGATGTCAGTTGTAGTACAAAGCTATTATTTGTAATACAAAGCTATTATTTGTAATACAATTACAAATAACTGTTTTGCAGATTTTACAAGAAAACTCTTTGTAGTTTTATAAAGGATTTTCTTATCAACTGGGCTTCCAAGGATTTTTCTTGTAAAAGAACAAAAAATATTTAGAGGGTAGTGGACTGCTTGCAGTGAATTCGTCTCATGTGGACAGACTGGACCATACAAATACTATTTTCATTGACCGTATTACTTTTCACACTGCAAACAGCTGAGATTATTGACGGCTGTTTTATTCAAAATGTTCAGGACCAGTATACACGTATGTATAACTGTTGTGCAGGCAACGTATATTTGGCGGATGCTGTAAACTGTAGTCACTTTTTGGTCATAGGTAGGGAGAGGAAAATTTCGCGAGTTCATTTCAGGACAAACCAGACGTCCAGCATGTGTACACTGAAGTCAGCTTTGCAATTGGTTCGCAGTTCATTAGACACGACCTGGACGACTCTGATCCAATAGCAGACTTGCAAGTAAACAAGTAGCGAGTGCCATACTGCCAGGTGTGGAGTAACACTGACTGCACTATGGGGCAGCAGCCAATGAACAGACATCCGAGGCTCGAGTGCGTACACGGGACTGTGGATTCTGGCCTCCAAGTCATTAAACTCGCGAAATTTTCCTACCCCTAGTCATAGGGACTGGAAAATTTCGCAACTTCATTTTAGGACAAGCTAGACCTCAAACGCATGTGTTTTTCTGTTACGTCTGCAGTTGAATCACAGTTTATTATCATGGGCGAGTGAGTGAGTGAAGATATTTGGACGGCTCTTAACATCGAGGTCTTGAGAGCCGATGGAGGTGATCGAGGTGAGTATGGAGCAGCACCAGGATAAAATGGCGCGGGAAACGGGAGTTCCCTGTGAAAACCCGTCGACCAGCGTCATTGTCCTGCACGATTCCCACATGCGGAAATTCGGGAGTGATCCGGCCGGGGATTGAACCAGGTTCGCCATGGTGGGAGGCGAGCATGATAACCACATGTTAGCCTCGACGCATAAAAGTTCGAGAGTTAACAAATGCGTAAAATATTCACTTTCACAGTTTCACTTGACCGGCGCATGAATAAAGTGATGAGACTTATGGCAATGTTAATTTTACGCATAGTGGAAGAGTTCACAATATGCATACAAGTAGATCTTAAGCTGGGTTATCAAAAATGCTCATTTTACCCTGAACAGCTTAATAATAAAACTATCACGTGATTCATTATTGTCAACAAAATCTATAACTAATTTTTGTAATTTCTATGTAGCAATTTGTCAGCTTTGAAGCTGACAAATTACTATATATAAATTACAAACTCTCCGCCATATTAGTTTTTACGGTTTGAAAGCGGGAGTATTGGAATCAACCAATGTGTTTTGTAGCCACAATAATTATTTCACAAAGCAGGATGCTAAAATACATATACTTGAAATAGGTATTTTCTGATAACACAATTCTCATCACGTAACAATATCACATCATGATTGCTTTATTTTGTGGATTTTAAATTTGAAACGGCCTTCTAACAACTTTCGGGAATAATTAATGTCTACGTGGACTCTTAATTCTGCAATCATGAAAACGCCGAAATAATAATAGTAGTATGACATGCTAAACAGTTGACTGCTGTACTGTTTGGACTTGTCCTTGTAGAGCGCTAAATACAAATTACGAGAAACGAAACTCGAAACGAACTGGAGCACGGCCTGTGTCTATTACAGGGTACATGTTGCAGAGGAAGAAAATATCTTAGAAGAACTCTACACAGCTAAGATCATTGCTCAGTCAACGTGATCTATAGATAGACAACTGAGAAATTTGCAAGTTCAATGACGTGCAGGTTAGACTACACAATCTTATGTACAAATATGCCAATGTCAACTATTTATTGGTTGTCTGCTGTCACAGTGGAAGGCGACTATTGGGCCAGCGTTCTCCAGTAGGTGTCAAACATCGTGTGGACCAATGGTTAAAGTTATATAAACACACGTGTTTTGAATTCTAGCTTGACCCGAAATTATTCCGCGAATTCTTGAGGTCTCTATATATTGACATTTGTACCGCTCTGGTCTGTGAGTGTTTTACCCAGTGTCTCTTAAGGATCACTCACGTATTTCATTGGTCGCGCGAATGAAGAAAGTGTTGAATCATTTTAAATACAGCACGAAACCAAATATCACTTGATTGCAATACTTGAAACAGCACATTAGTGCGAGACTGAAAGGGTTCATCAGGGCTTTAGAAAGTGGTAATTTAATCGTAAACAGCCCGTAATAGCAAGTAAAGGCTGTTCACTATAAAGTGAGCACTTTTAAAATCAACCTTACAAAAAAATTCACTGCTCCTAACATCATATGTTTTAACGGGGGCACTGAGTGAGATGTACCCAGTAAACTTGGTACGGTGGATGGAAAGTAGTTCCACATTTTAAAGTCGAATAAAAAGTGTTAGGTAATCATTTGTGACAACTTAAATTATTTTTCTCGCATTCTGTGTTTTTTAATACATCGAAGTGTAAAAATTAGCAGATTTGTATAATACTTATTTTTCTAATAATTTCAAATTTTCGCTTCACCAACGCATGAATAAAGTTATTAGGCCCATGATAATGTTAATGTCACATAAGACGGAAAAACACAACTTATATACAAGTATATTTTAAGCAGGGCTTTCAAAAGTGCTCATTTGACCATGAACAGCCTATAATGAACCTTGCTACACGTTTTCCACAGATAACATGATTGGTCACCAAGGCGAACCGGGTTCAATCCCCGGCCGGGTCACCCGATTTTCGCAAGTGGGAATCGTGCCGGACGATGCCGTTGGTCGGTGGGTTTTCTCGGGTATCTCCCGTTTCCCCCGCCCCTTCATTCCGGCGCTGCTCCATATTCACTTCAATCGACCTCATCAGCTCTCAACACCTCGCTGCTAAGAGACGTCCAAATCTCTTCATTTCACTTTAGCTTGAAATAAAACTTAGTGTTGAAATATATTTTTCGAATTCGTACGAATGACGACATTAGGTTCAAATTAATATATTCGCGATAAAGCTATTATTATTATTAATAGTATTAAGTGTTAATAATAAGTAGGGATGAAGGTTTATCGCGGGAAAAGTTCACTGTTAACTAGGATGCAACGCACTGTACACATGTCCGACAGTTTTCTTTCCTATTCGGCTGTAATTTGTACATGAATCTACAACCCTATTTCACTGGGCCAACGAAAATTCCGATACTATAAAGCAGAAGGTTGGTGATTGGTCTGGCAACAACTTAGCCGAGTCAAAATTTTGTTCATCCAATCATGAAAGAATAAACTAGTCAAGAGTGTTATAGAATATATGTAGACTCAAAAAATGTTCGCTATTTACCGTGATCTATTATATTAAGTTATAAAATGATATCGTGTAGTGAATAAAATATACTCATAAAATATACTCAGAATGCAGAAAAAATGGTTTGGCCGTTGAACATTTTTAAGAAAGTTCCATGGCTAATCAATTAGTTTTTCCATCATGCCATTTACAAATAATTGCAAGAGACCTGCAAAATTCGCGTTACTATTTCAGGCCATTTTAAACTTTAAACACGCGTTCCTCTGCAGTACGTTCGTAACTGGACTATTATTTAATTTGACACGTCCCGGGTACCTCTGCACCAATAAATGAACACTTCACAATTGTATGGCCCAATGACATGCAGCTCACTCAGAAAGGGAGTGTCTTGACATCTTGGCAGCAGCCAATAATGATACGACGCCAGCTTGAGTATACACAGTCCTGCGAATTTTAATTTGATGCCAAGAAATAAAGCGGGTTTTGCACGTCCCTGCTTGCTGCAATGCTTGACGCGTCTCACACACACACATTGAAAAGTCGTTGCTCACTTATACGCAGTCGGTTTATTTAGTAGTAAACGTAATAAAATAAAAAAAATCATAAAATGTTATTACATGTTGTAAGCTAGCGGTAGTTAGAGTTGACGTTCAATTTGGTAATTGCATTGAAAAGCATGTAATAAACGAAATTGAGAATAAAATATTTAGTATAGGCCATTCACGGTAAATTGAGCACTTTTGAAAGCCTTCTCATTTGGAATAATAATCAATAGATATATTTTGTTTTAGCCTTAGACGTTAACTTCCGAATGCGGTGGAATATACACACTTGGTTAATTACTTGCATAGCAACATTTATTTAAACCTGTGGTCAAATGATAAAAAATGGCTGAAAGAATAAAGTTACTAGGACATTAAAAGTGCTCACTTTACCGTGAATAGCCTGTACCTCGATGTCTTCCTCCGGCAGCAGGCTCGCGGAAGCAGCAGTAGCGATGTGTCACACCGCGGGCCTTCGTCAGAACCGCGAGAGATACGACATTGGCGGCGGACAGCCGTCAGCGGACACCGGAGCTGCGCCAGCACCGGCCACCGGACAGCACACGACGTCGTCGCCCACTGAGGCTAGCCGGCGACCACGACGAGACACTCCAGCTCCGGCGGTAACACTCCGCCAGCCAGACGAGACCCATATCTCGCCGCAGCGCCCACTTTGTCCCGATCACAGACACGAGCTTTCGCTACCGGTTATCCCCCCCCCCCCCCACTACAGGCTGTTCTCGGTCAAGTGAGCACTTTTCAAGGCCCTTCTAAATTTTTCCTTTCGCCCAATTTCTATCTTCCTGCTGTTTTTTATACGCATTACAATGCAACCAATGAACATAGTGTATAAATTTCACCACTCTCAAAATGTAACGCCAAGGGCTGCAATGAGATATGTTATTAGTTGTTAAGGCCTGTTAAGAGGGCCTTAAAGAGTGCTCACTTTACCGTGAACAGCCTATACAAGGCCAATGCCACACAACGTATGAGTAGGAATGATGGTTTATCGCGGGGAAAGTTGTCTGTTTGCTAGGATTCCTCGTACTATATCTATTTCCTACCAGTTTTATTTCCTATTTGTCTGTAATTCATGTATGAATCTACAACCCCATTTCACTGGACCAATGAAGATTTCGATAGTATAAGGCAGAAGGTTCGCGATTGGTCTGGAAACAACTTAGCCGAGTCAAAACTTCGTTCATCCAATCATGAAAGAATAAACTAGTTAAGAGAGTTATAGAAGATATGTAGACTCAAAAATTTCTCGCGATTTTCCATCATCTATACACGTGAGGAAATGAGGTCCCGCTACCTCTCTACTAGCCTTACCTCTGCCAACTAATAGAGATCATTGCTCCTCTAGGGCTGTTCAAGGTAAACTGAGCACTTTTGAAAGCCCTGCCTAAGATATACTTGTATGCATGTTGTGTATTCTTCCGCCTTATGTAAAATTAACTCTGTAATGGACCTCATGAGACGAACAAGTGAAACGTTGAAATTATTAGAAAAGTAAATATCTCGATTTTTTTTTTTTACACTTCGATACATTAAGAAAGCACAATGCAAAATAAATAATCTAAATTGTTTACAAATATTTCTTAACACATTTAATTTGACTTAAATATATGGAACTATTTTCCATCCATCGTTACCAACTTTACTGAGAGTATGTCACTCAGTGCGCCCGTTATAATTAGGGATAGTCCAGTGACCTGTAGGCTAGACTGAACAGTCCTGTGTATAATTGAGCCTCTGTTATTTGCTCATTGGTTGGTTCCCCAGTGAGTATCCAGTGTTACGTCACACCTGGCAGTACGAGTTCCGCCACCTGTCACCTGTCCAGTCTGCTATTGGCTTCGAGTCTTCCAGGGCGTGTTTAATAAACTGCGATCCAATTGCAAAGCAGTATTCAGTGTACACATGTTTGACCCATACCTTGTCCTTAAATAAACTCGCGAAATGTTCGTATCTCTATTTATAATATATACAGGTAGGGGCAGTGACCTTTCAGAACGTTGATTTCAAAAGTGCTCACTTTATCGTGAATAGCCTTTACATACGTGTATTGCTCTGAGGAATCTCATCTCTGCCCTTTCTGTTTGTCTGTTGTATTTCTTCCGCGCTACCTGGCAAATAATTGTAGGGAATGCCACCGCACCGTAAAACTGATATCGCCTTGCAATTACTGCACAAGACTGCACTCAGTGCGCACTGGTCTAGTGCCACGGCGTTCTTCCAGTTGCCGACAACCCGCACCGAGTGCAGTCGATATGCCGTGTTCCAATTGTCGATTGTAGTGTAAAAGTGCGCATTGAGTGCATATTTTGCCTCGCTGTCTCCAGACTTTCTGCGGCAGTTTGAGTACAAATATGGCCGACAAACAAGCACTCTCGGGAAATCGAGGATGCACTAAGTGCGCACATGTGCAGCCTACTGGAAGACGCCATTAAAGCGCTTACGTCTACCGAAAGTAAACAGTTTTTCCCATGAAACTTGCAAAGTATTCGTTCGTCAACCACGTGACATTGTGAAACTGTTAGAAACACAATTATGTTTCTTCTGTGCTCGCTATTATCCCTCTGAAGTGTACAAAACAGAAAGTAAAAATTCTAGTGGCTATAATTTTTATTACTGCAGTTTTAATGGCCCATTAAAGCGTGAATAAATTTTCCTTATTTAAGTGCCAACATTTATGTATTTTATTTATTTATGTTGTAATTTTACATAGAGAAATTATGGCTTATGTATTTTCTTATATTTAACTATAAAAATTAATGACTTATTACCACAAATAAAAATTAAAGAAATAATGTAATTTTGTCAGAATTCCGAAGTTTATACGTTGAGATGAATGCAGTTACGGGTACATAATTTTTTTTTCAAAGGTTGATTTAGATTGTTTTCAAATACCTAGGGACCCTACCATTTCGTGTTATAAGACTGAACCAAACCAGACTCCACAGTTCTCTACACGCTCGAGCAGAGGTCACTTGTTTATTGTCTGTCACCAACTCATTGTCTGTTCCACGTGGAATAAAGCCAAAAGTGCTGGAAGTTTACTGTTGGTCGTGAGCAATGCAAGGCATGTCGAATGAGCGAAAATTCACCGACATTTGGCAAACTAACGCATGCCAGTGCGATGACTAGCTCGCGAGGTACCGTACGGCGGATTTATGGCTCTGCAAATAACCGTTAACCAGATATAATAATTTTATTTGCTTAATTTGTACCTAAAAAAAATTAATAACTTTTTTCTAATAAGAAATTACGAGGAAGGAATTTTTTTTAATAAACGTTCAGGGTTTTGAATTGCATCATTTTTGGTAACAGCGATGCAGTTAAAACATAATGAATATTACATCGTTTTCAAAAACGGAAAACTGATTTTAAATATGTAACTGCTGTAAATGAGGAGCAGCAATTCCCTCGTAATCTCTGAGAAATCAAACATTTATCTTATTTCTTTTTATGCAAAGAGACTACCCAGATGTGATAAAACAGATTTCATGGCGAATATGTGTGAATTATCAGCACAGATACACGTACTATTCTGAGTTTCTGAGGGTGTGTTGCAATCATGTAACCTTATGGCAGGCGCTGTTCTAGCGCTAAACAGCGAACTACATACTGGACGCGTGATGGCATTGGCGTTAACGATCCACATCAGAGAGGCGCAGAAACTTTCACGGATCTGGTCAGCTACAAGGTAGACGCGGCGCTGTTGCTTCGCCGTGTACAGTACAAGTCATAAGTATAATGCACGCGCAACGTGTACACGACCGTGGACAGTGTGACAAGATGGCAGAGCGGTTCCGCTTGCAGAGTGTCGCCGTACATTTTTACGATGCCGTTGAGCTTTTCAGAAGTGGCCAGCTATAAGACTCCTGCGACCCTAAGTCTTAGAAGTAATACCGGCAAGAAGTGAGTGAGTGAGTGAAGAGGTTCGGACTGCTCTTAACATCGAGGTCTTGAGAGCCGATGAGGGTGATTGAAGTGGGTATGGAGCAGATCCCCGAGAAAACCGACCGACCTACGGCATTGTCCGGCACGATTCCCACATGCGAAAATCCGGAGTGATCCGACCGGGAATTGAATCCGGATCGCCTTGATGGGAGGCGAGTGGGCTAACCGCTCAGCCACCGTGGCCCCCAAAAGTCTTATAATACAGGCACGGACATAACGACATATTGTATGTGGAGTGTTGAGGTGACGTGACGTCATACCACGCGCAAAGGAAACCCAAGCTGCACTCTTCCAGTTGTGGAAATGGGGTGTGAGGTACAGTTGCACTCGAAATAACAATAAATGTACCAAAACGGTAAGAGTTGGTTACATTGTGTACAATTGTGCTTGCTGTTATAAAAAAACTCGAGTGGGGAGTGAACCCAGGGCGAGGCAACACTCTCCGAGTGACGGGCTTACTAGCTGGGACCCGTAGTTGCTCACGTCATCCCCGGGCATGACATGGAATGAGACCCTAGGATGGAGCGGCGCTGGAATGCAAGGGCGGGGGAACGGTAGTACCCCGAGAAAACCCACCGGCAAGCAGCATCGTCCAGCACGATTCCCACATGCGAAAACCCGGGAGTGAACCTGCCGGAGATCGAGCCCGGATCGCCGTAGTGGGAGGTGAGCGCCCTAGCCACTGCGCCACCGCTGCCCCGCATGCTATTATTACAATGCGCGACAGTATCCTTAAACATTGCCAACGCACATCTACAGTACGTAAAAGGGTTGGCGATATTTCAACTTTATTGTGCGGAAAACTATGCGTATAGTCAACCAGAATCCCCTATTATTACTACGCACGTCAAATGCCATTATGCGACGAAGCGCTTCCGGTCACGAAACGTAATCATGCATTTGTCTCGAATTGTTTTTTTTCTTCAGCACGTGGTTTGTGAGTAAATGAGGATTGCAACGACCCCGAAAATTCTGCGGTGTTCACGAAAATAGAGGGGAAAATCACACATGCAACAAGAAAGCAAACTAACACGAGAAAAAATCCGAAGAACTATTCGTAAAATGTACCTGTTTGGACGCAAAATCCTAGGGAGACAAATGAAAACATCCCGTTTCATTACGTATTATATCGTAAGACGGAATTTTTCCTGTGGCGTGATTTGTGCAGCTCGCGTCGTGCTGTGATTGCAGAGACAGGTTGTTCAAGAAGCTGATTGAATTTCGACGTCATTTGTGCCGCGTTATTCCTCCGATTCCTTGTCGCACTCCTCGTCAATGTCCGGCGAAAATTGGTTTTCGTCCACTATTACTTTCCGATGATGATGTCTCGCCACGACTTGTGTGAGCCGTCATCGCCTTGGACACTGTTGCTCTCGATAAGTATAAAACACTGGCCGCAACCACGGCTGTAGTAGACAGATCTGGACACTAGCTTGGAAAAGTTGACGCCCTTATTGACCCATTTAGTTCGTGAACCCAGCCGCAGAGCGCTGCTACCGAAGTAGTGCTGTTTACATGGCTAGCATGGTGAGGGTATTTGCAATTTTTTTTCTTAAAATGGGAAAAATGACGTTCATATCTCTATGGTGTTATCCCTATACCAGCAATGCTAACAACACTAGTTTGCTCGCAGCTATATGAACATTTCGCGAGTACATTTCAGGACAAGATAGACGTCAAACACGTGTACACTGAAGTTGACTTTGTAATTGGATCGCAGTTTATTAGACACGACCTGGACGACTCTGATCCAATAGCAGACTTGCAAGTAAACAAGTAGCGAGCGCCATACTGCCAGGTGCGAAGTAACACTGACTGCTCTATGGGGCAGCAGCCAATGAACAAACATCTGATGCTCGAGTATACATATGACTGTGGAGTCTAGCGTACATGTCATTGAACTCGCGAATTTCTCCTATCCCTAGCCGTAAGCCAACTGATTATGAAAATCGCAATGTTGCGATATTTCTTACCCCTAGAGAAGGGGTGTAAAATTCTGATGTATAAAATGGCAAGTCTGGGGTGGTCTCGGGGAATTCGGTTTCCGTCTTCATCATCGTGCATTTAAGACAAGTATCGTATTAAGGGACCCTTCTGATCAAAACTAATATGGGCATTTTGCACACCATTTTTCATGTTAGTGTTTCATTATTTCGTTATGAAAAATTTTATAGGCATGATTATCTGTTTTATTCCATTTTCTTGTAAAGTATAAAGTTTTTAATTTACCATAAATATTTTTTGAGAGAAGCCGTGTGGTTTGTATGTTATGCAACTGTCATAAGGTATGATTATGCTCGTGTGAGCACGTTTATATCACGTTTGGGCACAAATTTTATGTAACCATCATACCACTATTTGTGGTATATTTTTAGGCCAAAATTGTATTAACAGAAAAACAAGTTTTAAAAATGAAATGTTACTTGTAATTTATCTTAAAGTTGTATATAAAAAATGTTCTACTATATAAAATTAAATTAAGAAACTTGACTTGTTTCACTAGGTGTGTACAAGAATTCCTGTGGCAAATGAATCCCAGATTTTCCCTTATGCCTTTAACTTATGCTGGTTCTGGAAGGATGAGGAGTTTTGAGCTGTTTAAAAGGAAGATTTTGAATCAATATTTTCTTATTAATTTGCCAACTAGTAAGTTGTTAGTGGTAAATAAACTCGAGATTGCCGGGGTGTTGGCACTTACACACATGAGGTCCTGGTGAGTGAAGAGATTTGGGTAGCACTTAACAGTGAGGTCTTGAGAGCCGATGAGGGTGATTGAAGTGAATATGGAGTGGCGCCGGAATGGGGGGGAAATGGGAGATCCCCGAGAAAACCCACCGACCAACGGCATCGTCCGGGACAATTCCCACGTGCGAGAGTCCGGTGACCCGACCGGGGATTGAACCCGGTTTGCCTTGGTGGAAGGCGAGCAGGCTAGCAGCTCAGCCACCACGGCCCCATGAGATGCTGGTGATGATATAGGTTGTTCATGGTAAAGTGAGCACTTTTTAATGCCATTCTAAATTTTTTCTTTCTCCCATTTTCTATCTTCCTGCTACTTTTTAATATAAACATTGCATGTGGCCGATAAACACAGTGTATACATTTCACTACTCTCAGAATTTAACACCTAGGACTACAATAAGATATATTTTTGGGAGTGCCTTAAAAAATGCTCACTTTACCATGAACAGCCTATACCCCGGGAGTCACAGCAGAAGTCTCCCATTCTGCCTCATCTAGGCCCGCGTCTGGTGGACTACACCGGCCAGCGTACTGCAGACTATAGGCTGGTTGACGGAAGAATGGACACTTCTGGAAGCCCTGCTTAAGATCTACACGTATGCACGCTGTGTATTCTTCCGTCTTATGTCAAATTAACATTGGAATGTGCCTCATCGGTTTATTCATGCGTCGGTCAAGTGAAACTGTGAAATTATTAAGAAAGTAAATACTTTACAAATCTGTTCATTTTTACACTTCGATGCATTAAAAAAACCGAAAGCGAAAGAAATAATTTTAAGTTATCAAAAATGGTAGCCTAGCACTTTCTTATCCGACGTTAAGATATGGAACTAGCTTCCCTCCATCGTTACCAACTTCACTGGATGCACGTCACTCACTGTGCCCGATAAAATAATTGCAGGTTGGATAAGCGGCTTTTTTCTAAGCTTGATTTCAAAAGTGTTCACTTCGTCGCGAACAGCCTTTAACGTCGTTCACTGCAATAACAAACGACAGTCGCAGGGCGCGAATGATTAGTGTTACAACCTCGCAAAGATATTGCGTTCCCGAACATAGGCATACGGTTACGGTAATGATTGTTTGTATTGTAACACCTCCTTAACAGAGACATTATTATGTTGCAAGCCTGGAACAGTTCTCACCACCTTACGTGCCCTAGAAATGTTAACACGTTCGCAATCTGTACGTATGAACTTCGTACATTAGTTGACGTATGTCGGCACTTGATGCCAACAGAACGAACTCTGCCCTGATAGTTTACGGCAAAATACAATCGAAAAAGCTCTCCTCTCTCACAGATAATATTTCTATACAAACAATATTATCTGTATACAGTAGGTGTTGGGTTGCATAGATAACTGTGCCGGTAGGTTTTCAAATGGATTGCCAGCGTGTTTCTTACGTGCGCTGTCTAATCACCGCGAGAAAAAAAGCCGTGTGATAAGAAAACAACCGAATTCTTCCTGAGTTTCTCAGTACACCATTCTTTCGTATCTTTCTAGGTTGTCGGAAACGACCTTACAAAATGTCCGTGTGGTTTTGTGGGTAAACTGTTTGTAGATATGCAAATGATAACTAACACTCAGTCATAATTTATGGTATTCGTCTTTCATGTAGAAAATATCTAACCTTTATTTGTCCTTTCCAATGTGAAGTAGGACCTATAAACTGACCGACATCAAAATTTATCTTCGTTTTTTTTACAAAGAACACCTGCGAGGCTTGGCGGAACACAGACTGGGCGCGTTCCTATTAAATGGCCGAGTCAGTGTAAATTAGCACAATTTTTGATAAGACAGCAAAATAATAGTTTATAAAAGATTTCCCGAATTCCGAATTCGCCGAATTTCAATAGCTCAATTGGCCTTTTTGTCGGCTGCCATGTGTGCGTGCTATGTACTTACTGAAACTTCTATTTAACTCGCAGTTTGTTTAAGAATGTACGCGGGAAAATGCTCAGCGATAAATGAAGTTTCAGCTTTTTTTTTCACCTTTCAAGAACTCGCTTATGGGTTGTGGCGTGTGGCCTAAGTCTTCTTCCAGGAGCGGTGACGCATTGAAGTCAGGAGGACGTTTCGGGCACGCGACACTAAATACATGTGGCACCTTCTATTCATCTCTGCAAAACTGTGCGATAAAATACGAACATTTGTTCTTCCGGCTCAAACTGATACAGCGCGACCTATTTCTCGTAACCAAATCGATAACTTACTACAGGAAATTTCTCGGGTGCAGATATGATCATGCTCTTAGTTTCAGCTGAAGATTTTCATCACTTCAACGTAAGCTGAACTCTGAGAAACAATGAATAAAATGTGTCAAAGTAAGACAATGGCAGCTGTATGCTTTGTTGCGGGCTGGTGGTACGCACCCTCCCCCCTCCCAAATATCCCTATGGGCAGCCGTGGTCGAAGCTACTGTGCATGCGAGAGTGGAAATTGCTCACTTATTCGCCTACTATCTTGCGCAAGCATAAATTTCAAAAACATTCTTTCAGCTGGTATAACAGGCTGTTCATGGTAAAATGAGCACACCCTACTTCTTAAGAACTACTTGTAGCCACATAGTGTATTCTTCCACCAAGTGTACGATTTACGTTACCAGGGGCCTGTTCACTTTAGTCGTGCGTCGGTCTAGGGAAAATATAAAAAATTTTAGAAAAGAAAATATTTTACAAATATTTTTAATCTTACACTACTTCTATGCAATAAAAAGCGCAATGTAAAATAAAATACTTCAGTATTCACAAATTTTTACTAAACACTTGTAATTTAACGTTAACACGTGGAACTACTTTCTCTCCTTCGTTGGCAACTTTACTGGGCGAACGTCACTCAGTGTGCATTATCGTTCACACATTATTGTACGCGTAGTGAGAAAGCGCCAATGGTAATTTCTTTCACTTCTATCTATAGTTAAGTTCCTACATTTTCTCAGGAAACAGTCAAATCCATAGTGAAGTGAAGAGATGTGGATGGCTCTTAACATCGAGGTCTTGAGAGCCGATGAGGGTGGTTGAGGTGAGTATGGAGCAGCGCCGGAATGGGGGGTGGGGGAAACGGGAGATCCCTGAGAAAACCCGCCAACCAACGGCATCGTCCGGCACGATTCCCACCTACGAAAATCCCGAGTGACCCGTCCGGGGATTGAACCCGGTTCGCCTTGGTGGGAGGCGAGCAGGCTAACCGCTCAGCCACCGTGGCCCCTCATATCCATAGTGAAATGTCCTCTATATATATATATATATATATATATATATATATATATATATATATATATATATATATATATATATATATGTGTGTGTGTGTGTGTGTGTGTGTGTGTGTGTGTGTGTGTGTGTGTGTGTGTGTGTGTGTGTGTGTGTGTGTGTGCGCTAAACACTCCTATATTTGCAGCTTGATATGTGGTATTATTTCCATGTAAGGGTTAAAAATCTATACTACAATTTTGGAAGTTAGTACATTTTTTTACAGTGTACCTAGGAACTCCTAATTTCCACGAAAAAATTTTATGACCATTTGTATGATATAAGAACTTTAGCTTAGTTTTATTTTAGTAGTTGGATTATTTACGTGTTATGAGTCTAAGGTTAATTCCCACGAAACACAGGCGTAAAGTAACGTGGATACCAAATTATGATTGGTTAGTCGAGTAAGGAAATGTCTTCTCATAAAGTTACGCCACCAATAAGCAAAATAAAATGGCTGGTGTGCCCATATGGTATTGGCATCTAGCAGGTGCGAAACTCTCTTCGCGATATTCGGGTGTCCCTGCGTATATCTGGTTTCTGGTAAAACTGCCCCCCCCCCTTTTTTTTTTGTCTCGGGGTGGCAGCCAAATTAACAGTGGCTCGAGTATATATGTGGAAGACTCTGTAGTCCAATGGCGGGGTGAGAGTTCAAGGGTGGAGGCAGAGGAATTTTAACCTTTGACATTTTAAAATTATAACGTAACTTTTTCCTTTTAGACTGTAACAAGATATAATTTTAAACCTCTGTAATTTTTTTATTTAACCTATTTTTAATGTTTATAACGCGACAAATTTTATGTTTCTACTATTTTCCAAATTTCTTTTAAAATTTAACACATTCAGACTCAGTGTACACAATTGTGTACATTACACGCGTGTAAGAAATTTTTGTTCCCTACTGCACACTGCGAAGCTCACTGACCAATTATTATACATCTGCAAAATTGGCGATATTTTTGGATGCAGACTAGACTCGAAGAGGTTGTATATTATTTCGACTGTTGCAATTGGCAGACAACTTGTGTGGTTCGTCCCGAGAACACTTTTTGCCAATAGCAAACGCTGAAAGGTGGAGCAACCAATCTCCAGTAAAGCAGCCACCCAGGTAAATGACGCCGTACAGCTGCCAGTAGCCAATGACGTCACGAATTGCACTCAAGTGTATACATAGCAGTGAAGTCTAGCATGTTACCAAGTTATAACTCGCATTTTGCACGTCCCTTCCAATGAACTTACCAATGGGTAAATTATTGGCAAACCGTCTTACTGGTCTAGGTCATTATTGGTTCATATAAATGTAGCCGAACATATAGCCTACAGCTCATTGGCTGTGAAAACGAAACAAGCGTTGTGTTGACTTAAATACAGCACGCATCATAATAGTTTGCATCTGCGACAGTTGAAACCGTAAATTAAAGTGGATCTGAAAGGGTTAAGTAACTAAGACCAGTTATGGCCAGCTGGGAACAGAACAGAACATATTAAAATGGTACTGGTAACCAGTTATGGCCAGCCGGGTACCAGTACCATTTTAATATGTTCTGTTCTGTGACGTTACAGCGTTTTAGAAGCTACTCCTACTGCACGGAAAACGTTGGCTATTTTCCCACTGTCCCTCATTTAATCCACAGTAATGTAATGTTAGGTGAACTAATAACACGAATGGACGGTAAGGAACTGCCGGCTTCAGCAAGCTCCGGCCAGGCGTCTAGTCGCTGCACCACTGTTCACAAGTGCTCTGCAAATATAAATCAGACCGAGGGGTCGGCACCTCGGCGAGTACCGTCATACGCATGCGCAGAATTGTGCGCTAACAGCACAATCAGTCGGTAATTGGACAACCGTCGTCAGAGGAGGAGCAGAGGCCGGACTGACCTCTCAGCGGATAAAACAGGTGGCCGCAACTCCACACACTGTTTAAAAAAATTGTAATTTTTACTTATAAATTCTTTGTTAGTTTTGCAAATGTTTGTTACCGTTTCAATATTTATCTTGTAAAACTGCAAGGGCCGTGTTTGTAGTAGAACTCAAGAAATGTTTGTACTATACTGATCCGTTTCCACGAGCTTCAGCAAAATGGTGGACACTCAACAACGTAAAGCCGTATTTAACTGTTTGTGCAAAAACTATGGGTGATGTAAAGCGTAGCTGCGTGCAAGAAGAAATACATTGCAAGTTTTAATATAAAAAAAAACACTTAAAACAAATCAAATAAACACAATAAAACGGCAATTTCAATCAAACGTGACCGTATTATTAATAATTGTTTGTGTTTCCTAGCTACACGGAACTCTTAGATCGGCTCTCAATAGCTCGTTGATAAGAGTCGTCCACATCTCTTAATTCAACTACGGAACTCTTAGATCGGCTCTCAATAGCTCGTTGATAAGAGTCGTCCACATCTCTTAACTCAACTACGGAACTCATAGATCGGCTCTCAATAGCTCGTTGATAAGAGTCGTCCACATCTCTTAACTCAACTACGGAACTTTTAGATCGGCTCTCAATAGCTCGTTGATAAGAGTCGTCCACATCTCTTAATTCAACTACGGAACTCTTAGATCGGCTCTCAATAGCTCGTTGATAAGAGTCGTCCACATCTCTTAACTCAACTACGGAACTCTTAAAATGAAATAAATAAAACTATTACTACTAACCAAATAACTTTATTAATATTGGGGGCCAAGGTGGCTGAGCGGTTAGCCTGCTCGCCTCCCACCAAGGCGATACGGGTTCAATCCCCGGCCTGGTCACCGGACTTTCGCAAGTGGGAATCGCGCCGGACGATGCCGTTGATCAACGGGTCTTCTCAGGGATCTCCCGTTTCCCCCTCCCCCTCATGCCGACGCCGCTCCATATTCACTTCAATCACCCTCATCGGCTCTCAAGACCTCGCTGTTAAGAACCGCCCAAATGTCTTCTTATTCTTCATTAATATTTTGTAGGTTTAAGCTCGTAAGTCAAGTTGATCTTGTATTTAAGGATACCGGCTAGTAATATTACGATGTGAGGTCTAGTCCCAGTGCTGGCAAAGTGAATTTATTTTTCGTAAATTATATTTTGAAATTTTTCTTTTTTTATTATTCGTTTAGGTTAATTTATCACATTTGTTTTCTAGATGAAAAAAAAAAATAATTATGTGTACACTTCTCAATAAAGTCAGTTGTAATACAAGGCTAAGACCATCATTTGTAATATAACAAATAAATATCTTGCCGATTTTACAAGAAAATTCTTTATAGATTTACAAATAATTTTCCTTGGCAGCTGGGTACGAAATAATTTTAGAGCGTATAGTTCGAATCAGATCACTAGAATATAGAAATATAGAGCGGCCAACGTTGCGCCAAAGCGGAGAATAAGAATTTTGCTCCACGGAAGTTGCTGATTTCTATAACTACTGTAACATTTCGTAATTTGTAAATATTTTTGTGTATTTGTTTTGTTAATTTTAGATAGGATAAGCGAGTAATTTATTGAAATTCTTTATGCTTTCAAAGTTATTATAGGTGTGTATAGATGATAATCAGTACGGTCTCTATATTCTATAGAAACTGTTATGCTTCCCATATTATTTGTTGTTGATGCAGGAACGTTTGCTTTCACCTCTATGGACTCAGAAATATATTGCAAATGAAAAGACGCGACACTTAATATGACAAATTTCTTTGTTATGCTTTTGTTTTGTCAGGAATATTATTATTCGTCTTCAGAAGGGCAAACAAAAAAAAGAATGCTGAGGAGTCGGTCAAACTGATATGGAAAGTTAGTGATTTTTTGTTCTGCTAGCCAGCCCTAATTTATAAGTGATGATTGTGATATAATTTGTCGATGTTAAAATTGGACAGTATAAGATTTAATGAAGGACTATGAAGAAATGACTTCAATCCAGGAACTGATTTCTTAATTTCTTAATTTCTGTCTCTTAATTACGATTTTAGTATAAATGTTGCTTTTGAGTGTATCTTGGATTGTGAACAATGCCACTTTGTTCATATGAATATTTGATAAAGAGAACACACTAATTTGTTATTTTTGATATTCATTAAAGTTTCCTAACAGATCCTCCTCATTCTAATCACTGTCGTTGGAAATTTTAATAAGTGTTATTAATTATGTCATTATTTTTTCACATTAGTTGTATATCAGTATCTTTTGTCCTACTGACGATCTCTATGTCTAGTTTACACAGGCCAGTGTTACCTACACTTGAATGAGGAATTGATTTTCTCAATATTGAAATGTTCCGAATCTAGCAGTGGCAAAAATATATAGTAAAATTAAATTTGTGACGTTTGAGAAGTGAAAGTTAAAATTCTCCTTTCTCCGTTGCACATCTGTGACTTTTTTATTTGTGTTTATATAATATAGTTCAAAATGAAAATGAAATATTCAGGAAGTAGACTTTTAAAATAGGGACAGCCATCTGCTAGGTTGTAGGTACCATCTAAATACAGTCGCCATTGATAGTATCACGAACAGAACTATGTGTTGTTCATATTCCTGTCTTTGACTGTATTTGCTGCTGTAACATTTGGTTGGTACAGCAGAGTATTGTGTTATTACTACAATAATACACATAGTACTTCCAACAGATCAACTTTAACAATATTTAGATTTGCTCCCACAACAATCAGTATTGCAATAATCAAACATGATGTTCTGTTGATAGTACTTAATAATTCTGCAATCGAGTTTGAAGGTAGCAGCAACAGAGTATTCTATTAAGTTATTACAATCCTAGTTTCTGCGGGAATAATACAAACATTCACAGTAAATAAATTTCTGTTAAACTTCCAAAACTTTAATGGAAGTTTTTAACCTATACACTGTATGGTAATAATACCAAACATCAAGCTGCAGAAATAGAAATGTTTCGCATTACTACTATACAAGATTGGGAATTTCCCTGCGCATTCGACTGTTTCCTGAGCAAATGTTGGAACGCTACAATGAATGCATTTGGAAAAAAATTACCATTCTCGCTTTCCCACTAAGCGTATACACTGGTATGGTAAATTTCCGAATAATTCCTTAGAGTGTTGTTGAGGTTGTTATGTTGGAGTTACTATCTATTTTGTACATTAGGAAATACAACCATAGAGAGGAATACAACAACCAGTTCCATTGGTATTACTAGCTATGTTAGCAGTATTTAGACGGTAGCTACAAACCATCAGCCATCAGATAACTGTCCCTGTTAATGTTTGCTATTAATATTTTGCAAAAGTAGAGAAAATATTACAACCATCATAATCTTTTACTTGTTCTCAAAGATAACTGTCTATATAGAGGACACATATATTGAGTAAAACGTTAAAGGCACGTACTGCAAAGGTCGTTCTTCTATAAATCCGTGACAGTCCCTGATTTCAACCCTTGGAAATACTATCCCGGGTATATACGTTCACATAAGACGTGTTGAAAAATAGGTAAAGTCATGGTCGGTGCTGTACAGGGTAAGAAGCTAGCACCTATGCAGAGAGAGTACTTATCCTGGTTGTTTATATTGGCTGCTGCTGGAACACAAACATTTGGTTATTGGTTGCTATCGGAGCTTCAGATAGCCCATAGAACTTCTTTCCATAGGTTCCATCGCATAGGTCGTTGCAAGGAATTCGCAACTATAGGCTATTCGCAGTAAAATGAGCACTTTTGAAAACCCTTATTAAGATCTACTTGTATGTACGTTGTGTATTCTTCCGCCTTATGTAAGATTAACATTGTTATAGGCCTCTTCACCTTATCCATGCGTCGGTAAAGTGAAACTGTGAAATTATTAGAAAAGTAAACGTACAAATCTGCTAATTTTTACACTTCGTTCCTTAAAAAAAAAAAAAAAAAAAAAAAAAACGCGAAAGAAATAATTTATGTTATCACTAGAGACCGGAAAAATTCGCGAGTTCAACGACCTACAGGCTAGACTCCATGGTGTTATGTGCAACCGTACAGATATCGATTGCCCATTGGTGGAGACCTGGAGTATTCGCGGATTCATTTTGGGACAAGCTATAATTCAAAACACGTGTGTTTATATAACTTTAGCCATTTGTCCACACGGTGTATGACACCTCCTGGAGAAGGCAGGCCCAATTGTCACCTTCCATTGTGGCAGCAGACATCCAATGTGCATTTGATATCGGCATATTTGTACATAAAACTGTGGAGTCTAGCCTACAGGTCATTGAACTCGCGAATTTTTCAGGTCTCTACCCATTGGTTACTTGCTGCCACAGTGGAGAACGACGATTGAGGATGCATTTTATTGTTTGTTTCTTATTGGTCCAGGGTTCTCCAGGAGGTCTGAAACAATGTGTGGACCAATGGAAAATGTGATACAAATGTAAGAGTTGTCCAATTCTAGCTTGTCTCAAAATGAATGCGCGAATTTTTCAGGTCTCTAGTTATCACCAATCGTTGCCTAACACTCTTTATTCGACGCAAAGATATGAAACTACTTTCCATCAAACATGACCAACTTTACAGAGTGCAAGTCACCCAGTAAGCCAGTTAAAATGTATGCAGGTAGGGACATGTACTTTTTTCTAACGTTGATTTAAAAAATACTCACTTAATCGTGAACAGTCTTTACATGTGTGATCAATATAGACCTGAAAAATTCGCTCATTCATTTTTGGACAAGCTAGAATTGGAAAACTCTTATATTTGTATCACATTGTCCATTGGTCCACGCGTTGTTTGACACCACCTGGGGGACCCTGGGCCAATGAGAACCAAATAACAAAATGCACCCCCAATCGTCGGTCTCCACTGTGGCACCAAGTAACCAATGGGTAGGGACAGGTGTTTTTCGCGAAAAGATTTCAAGGCCAGTTGTACTCCAAAACCCATTTGTTCATATGCACTTTCGTGGTTGGGTGATTTTAAATGTCACGTGCCTCAGGTGTCTGTTCGCGAATCATGGACGTTCAGTATTAGAGTACTTATTTACTATTAACTCAGTCAAATAGGAACATGTATTCTCACGTAGACACCTGGCCAATAACCAAAGGAAGTTGTGGTTGTTGACGTAGGATATTGAAGTCCAGCAAGACCACAAATATTTTCGCGAAAAAACACATGTCTCTACCAATGGGCAATCGATATGTGTACGGTTGCACATAACACCATGGATTCTAGCCTATACGTCGTTGAACTCGCGAATTTTTCGGGTCTCTACCGATCAAACATCTCGTATTTTGTATCACCTCGGACGAAAAATTGATGTGTAAGTTAAGGTGTTAACGGTCTGAATGATTCCTTTAACCATATTATTCTCAGAGTACGTTTAACACTCTCTAGACTATGCTCGAGTGTAGCTCGAGCAAAGCTAATTTGCACATTTCTTTGTTGCTGAGAACAAAACTCGCATGGATGTGCAGTCTTTGTTCAACTAGTGTTTAAAATGACCTCACAATAACACTAGAGCGCAGTAACAATGACATTGCTAACGATAGACTTTCTTTTTGTAATAGCCACTCAAAGGGATATGATTGATTGTAAATAATTTTATACGAAACATGACATTTGATTGGGTCAATATCAGTTCAGGTCTCCATTGGTTGATGACCCACCTGTTTTTCGCAAAAAATATTTCAGGACATGTACTCCAAAACACTAGACCTTAGATCCACTTTTGTAATTGGCTGAGTTTAACTGTCACGCATTATAGATGTCTGCCAGCGAATCACAGCCACTCAGTGTCTGAGTTACTGAATTCTGATTGGCCTAGTCAGGTAAGGAACTGTCTCCCAACAAAGACATGTAGCGAATAACCAAATGAAAACTGCACGTATTCCGTAGGACACTGGAGTCTAGCCTTCGCGTGGATCTTTTCGCGAAGAACAGGTGGCCCTACCCATCAGTAATGGACGCTGTAAAGTACAGGGTAGTGGCCGGTGTGGTATGGACCAATATGACGATGGTGAGTTCTAACACAGACATCAACAGAACCGGTGTTCTTACAGTAGTGAACAAAGGTGACTCACTTCTAAGTTGTCTTAAGTGCCAGTAAATGTGTGCATACCGCAATGTGTTAAAAAATAATTCCCTTCCAAAGCACAGTATTTCGACAGTTCTAGTGATACATTGGTTCAGTGTTGGGAACGCAGAGATGAAACAACAGCTCACGCCGCCAACACCAACAAAATAGCTTCGCCGTCCAACAAAATGTCGGAGTACTGTTAGCCGAACATAGTCCGTCAACGCAGTCGCCACCCGGCAGTCCGGCCAATAAGTACCTTTCGCAGAACGTGGCGGCCAACCAGACACAAGGCCAGAGCCTCACGCTGCCAATCAAGATGACGGGTACGCCCACGTTGAAGGAACCGCCCCACGCACATGTGTACTCGCCTACCGTAGACAAGTACGCGCGTAGTTTACTGCAGCTGTCACGCTCGTTGTACCCTGTATTCTGAGGCAAGAGGATTTCGAGTTTTAAGCCATTCAGACTCAGTGTACACGACTGTGTACATTACGTAACTGTGGGTAGTTTCTGATCTGTACTGCACACTGCGAAGCTGTGGGTAAATGATTCGTAAACCGCCTTACTGGTCTAGGACTTAATTGGTTCATTCTACTGCAAACGAACATGTAACCTACAGCTCATTCGCTGTTACCGCGAAACAAGTGTTGTGTCGACTTAAGTACAGCACGCATCGTATCATGTTTTGTTCGAAACACCTGAAACCGTAAATTAAAAGTTGATCTTAAAGGGTTGAACGACATGTAGGATAGACTCCAGTGCCCTATGAATTTCCAAGCCTCGCCCTTCTGTTCAGAACAGGTGGTACGGGATTTGGTGCTTGTTTCCTTGCAGGTCTCTTATTGGCTTAGAGTTCACTTTGGCGTGATCCTATTGCAATTATAACAAAAGCACACATGTGTTCGAGGTCTAGCTGCTGCTGAAATGGGTTGAGTCGGTAGTTCAAAGATTTGAGCGGCTCTTAACAACGAGGTCTTGAGAGCCGATGTGGAGGAAATGACGTGAAAATGGGATTAGCGCCAGAACGAAGGGGCGTGGAAAACGGGAGATCCCCGAGAAAACCCGCCGACTAGCTGCATCGTCCGGCACGATTCTCACTTGTGATGATCTGGGAGTGAGCCGGCAGGGGATTGAACCCGGTTAACCTTGGTGGGAGGCGAGCAGGCTGACCGCTCGGCCACTCGGCCACCGCGGACCATTTCCAAAATGAATTCGCGAAAATGTCCAGTCTATATCTGTATTCCACGTACATGTTTTCCGGAGAATTGTCCGGCTCTCTGCACAAACACCTCCCCACCCACCCCCCTCCTGTACCTGATCCTTTGAGGTATTACAGGCGACAACTTTTAGAGCCTTGTGAATAGTGCCAGTGAGTTCTTTTCGCGAAAAAATATCTGAGCACACAGTAGACTTCAATACTACGTATACACCTCAGCCGTAGTTATAACTCCATTGGCTGCTGATGCCGTTTCCGCATTTAACCGCACCACTCAGAATTTCGTAACTCCGACACAGAGCAGTAATGATTCATGTGCAAACAGTTAACTCTGACCAGAACATGATTCGGCCAATCAAGAAAACTGGACGACACTACAATTCTTTTGACTGTATCTTGTCTCTAAACCTTTTCGCGAAATATCACTGTCTCTACTTACGAAGCACCATAAATGGACAATCCTGTACTACCATTGGAAAGGGTGTGGGAAAACATGCCCCTCTACCTAATTGCGCATGGTCAATTAAGCTTCTCAGGCCTGAGCTAGAAGTAAGCCAGCATGCTGGAATACAGCTTTTCATATGGGAAACTCCGCTCTGCGGGTCTACAACTGTAGATACCTCGCCCGCAGGAGACGCCAATATGCTATCTACAATTTCGTTCCCGACTCGGCAGCCCCTATTTAAAGTTGAAGCACAGCTTAACTGGAGGCAATTCATATGCATGTTGTCTGCACGCCTGCAGGCCAACATAGCATTGCCTGCCCAGTATCCAGGAATCTTCACCCAACGAGTGAAGATCCCAGGTCCAGGTTAGGCGTGCTCGCCCAGGTGTATTCCACGTACAGTCACTATATGCGAGATCCGAGGTCTCGTGCCGGCTACTGTGTAGGTCGAGATGTAGATCCGTCGCCCCCACGGAGGAAGCGTGACAGCGTCGTTAAACTGAAGGCCCCCAGGACAGGCGGGGGCGGCTGCCGAGACATCACCACACATCACGCCGCCCCCGGCCTGGAGGCGGCTGTCTCTGGACAGCTTCAACACACATCCTACCTTCAGACTACAGACGGCCTTCATTTGCGTCAGGTGGTTGTAAGCGCTGTGAACAGGCGACTCGGAAATTCCGCGGATCCATTAGGCAACAAGCTAGACTCCGCAGTCCGTTGTGTAAGCCAGCCTCGGTTAGTAGTTGTACATTGGCTGCTACTCCAGTTTAACCACTGACCAGTAGGCAACAAGCTAGACTCCACAGTCCGTTGTGTACTCCAGCCTCGGTTAGTAGTTGTACATTGGCTGCTACTCCAGTTTAACCACTGACCAGTAGGCAACAAGCTAGACTCCACAGTCCGTTGTGTACTCCAGCCTCGGTTAGTAGTTGTACATTGGCTGCTACTCCAGTTTAACCACTGACCAGTAGGCAACAAGCTAGACTCCACAGTCCGTTGTGTACTCCAGCCTCGGTTAGTAGTTGTACATTGGCTGCTACTCCAGTTTAACCACTGACCAGTAGGCAACAAGCTAGACTCCACAGTCCGTTGTGTAAGCCAGCCTCGGTTAGTAGTTGTACATTGGCTGCTACTCCAGTTTAACCACTGACCATTAGGCAACAAGCTAGACTCCACAGTCCGTTGTGTACTCCAGCCTCGGTTAGTAGTTGTACATTGGCTGCTACTCCAGTTTAACCACTGACCATTAGGCAACAAGCTAGACTCCACAGTCCGTTGTGTAAGCCAGCCTCGGTTAGTAGTTGTACATTGGCTGCTACTCCAGTTTAACCACTGACCAGTAGGCAACAAGCTAGACTCCACAGTCCGTTGTGTAAGCCAGCCTCGGTTAGTAGTTGTACATTGGCTGCTACTCCAGTTTAACCACTGACCAGTAGGCAACAAGCTAGACTCCACAGTCCGTTGTGTACTCCAGCCTCGGTTAGTAGTTGTACATTGGCTGCTACTCCAGTTTAACCACTGACCAGTAGGCAACAAGCTAGACTCCACAGTCCCTTGTGTAAGCCAGCCTCGGTTAGTAGTTGTACATTGGCTGCTACTCCAGTTTAACCACTGACCAGTAGGCAACAAGCTAGACTCCACAGTCCGTTGTGTACGCCAGCCTCGGTTAGTAGTTGTACATTGGCTGCTACTCCAGTTTAACCACTGACCAGTAGGCAACAAGCTAGACTCCACAGTCCGTTGTGTACTCCAGCCTCGGTTAGTAGTTGTACATTGGCTGCTACTCCAGTTTAACCACTGACCAGTAGGCAACAAGCTAGACTCCACAGTCCGTTGTGTACTCCAGCCTCGGTTAGTAGTTGTACATTGGCTGCTACTCCAGTTTAACCACTGACCAGTAGGCAACAAGCTAGACTCCACAGTCCGTTGTGTACTCCAGCCTCGGTTAGTAGTTGTACATTGGCTGCTACTCCAGTTTAAACCACTGACCAGTAGGCAACAAGCTAGACTCCACAGTCCGTTGTGTAAGCCAGCCTCGGTTAGTAGTTGTACATTGGCTGCTACTCCAGTTTAACCACTGACCATTAGGCAACAAGCTAGACTCCACAGTCCGTTGTGTACTCCAGCCTCGGTTAGTAATTGTACATTGGCTGCTACTCCAGTTTAACCACTGACCATTAGGCAACAAGCTAGACTCCACAGTCCGTTGTGTAAGCCAGCCTCGGTTAGTAGTTGTACATTGGCTGCTACTCCAGTTTAACCACTGACCAGTAGGCAACAAGCTAGACTCCACAGTCCGTTGTGTACGCCAGCCTCGGTTAGTAGTTGTACATTGGCTGCTACTCCAGTTTAACCACTGACCAGTAGGCAACAAGCTAGACTCCACAGTCCGTTGTGTACTCCAGCCTCGGTTCGTAGTTGTACATTGGCTGCTACTCCAGTTTAACCACTGACCAGTAGGCAACAAGCTAGACTCCACAGTCCCTTGTGTAAGCCAGCCTCGGTTAGTAGTTGTACATTGGCTGCTACTCCAGTTTAACCACTGACCAGTAGGCAACAAGCTAGACTCCACAGTCCGTTGTGTACGCCAGCCTCGGTTAGTAGTTGTACATTGGCTGCTACTCCAGTTTAACCACTGACCAGTAGGCAACAAGCTAGACTCCACAGTCCGTTGTGTACTCCAGCCTCGGTTAGTAGTTGTACATTGGCTGCTACTCCAGTTTAACCACTGACCAGTAGGCAACAAGCTAGACTCCACAGTCCGTTGTGTACTCCAGCCTCGGTTAGTAGTTGTACATTGGCTGCTACTCCAGTTTAACCACTGACATTAGGCAACAAGCTAGACTCCACAGTCCGTTGTGTAAGCCAGCCTCGGTTAGTAGTTGTACATTGGCTGCTACTCCAGTTTAACCACTGACCAGTAGGCAACAAGCTAGACTCCACAGTCCGTTGTGTACTCCAGCCTCGGTTAGTAGTTGTACATTGGCTGCTACTCCAGTTTAACCACTGACCAGTAGGCAACAAGCTAGACTCCACAGTCCGTTGTGTACTCCAGCCTCGGTTAGTAGTTGTACATTGGCTGCTACTCCAGTTTAACCACTGACCAGTAGGCAACAAGCTAGACTCCACAGTCCGTTGTGTAAGCCAGCCTCGGTTAGTAGTTGTACATTGGCTGCTACTCCAGTTTAACCACTGACCTGTAGGCAACAAGCTAGACTCCACAGTCCGTTGTGTACGCCAGCCTCGGTTAGTAGTTGTACATTGGCTGCTACTCCAGTTTAACCACTGACCAGTAGGCAACAAGCTAGACTCCACAGTCCCTTGTGTAAGCCAGCCTCGGTTAGTAGTTGTACATTGGCTGCTACTCCAGTTTAACCACTGACCATTAGGCAACAAGCTAGACTCCACAGTCCGTTGTGTACTCCAGCCTCGGTTAGTAGTTGTACATTGGCTGCTACTCCAGTTTAACCACTGACCAGTAGATATGATCTATTTGCGGTAGCCTCACACTTTTTTTTTATCAAACCTTATAAACATTTTTATGTATGACTTGGTTGGTTGTTTCTTAAATATGTCATGTATTTCACTTTAAATAGTATGCCGAGCTTCACTCCGGCAAAGCGAATCTGGAAATGTCTATATCCCTGAAGATACGAATCACACGGATATAGTTTTATTCTTTTTCTAGTTTTTACCGTTATTTCACTAGAACATATCCTCTTACCAAAGGCAACGTTGTGAATACAATACTATATTTCTGTATGGTTACGGAAATGAACACGGTAGACTGTATATATGTCAAGTATAAAATAATATTTGATTGGAACTCTGTGAAGTCGACACTCCATTGGCAGACACCGTGCCAATGACAAACGTTAAGTAGTGAACAAAGGCTGTGCAGTGTAGTTTTAACCAAGAAGATAGCAATCAGTGGAAAAATAGAGACCAGAAAAAATTATATTCCTGCAGTGGAGGATATATGTCTGCAAATGTGTCCGGATTTTTTAAAGTGTTAAATTACAAGCGTTTCATACATCCGTTAACTCAAAATAATTTTATTATTATTAAAATAGGATATTTATTTATACATTATTTATAAATTATATTTCATTTGTAATTAATGTTTATAACAAGGGAAGAAAAGGGTGTTTGGTAACGCCCGAGTGAGAAACAGTTCTCACGAAGAATATTATATAACTGAGTGCGCTCGAGTACAGTGCATTGTCCCTTAGGTGTAATTTTCTAGACTCGGCCAAACTTTGTTTGCTTGAGGCAGAGGAATAAACTCGCGTGTTCGGCATAAAACAGCGTATTTAATTTTCACGGTAGTGAAAAAAAGGAAGGTGAAAATGTGCTTACAATTATAACGGTTATTGACTTACTTGTGAAAACGCATTTCGTGTCTACTAAATAATGGCACAAATTTCGTGTAAACACCCCCCCCCCTTCCCCATAAATAAAAACACCTTCTGGATCCGCCACTGAAATTTGTCGTAGTTCTCCAATACACCAATGAAACACAAATATAATAATGAACAAGTTATTACTGGTTTTTGCTGTTTTTTTTTTTACTGATTAGTATTCATTCCATTATGGTTGTTCCGGGAATAGAATGTGTTACTGAATGCCTGGCTTAACTTTATTGAACTAATGGGGGTCCCTTTTACGTACCTAAGCACACGTAAAAACGAAACACTCATTCATGCCTCTTACGGGGTTTAGTTGAGTTCAGAGTTTTGGGTAGCTCTTAACAAAGAGGTCTTGAGAGCCGATGAGGGAGAGATGAGGTGACAATGGAGCAGAGTCGGAATGCAAGAGCGTGGGGAAACGGGAGATCCCCGTGAAAACCCGCCGACCGGTGGCATCGTCTGACACGATTCCCACTTGCGAAAATCCGGGAGTGACCCGGCCGAAGATTGAACCAGGTTCACACAGGTGGGAGGCGAGCAATCTAACCGCTCAGCGACCGTGGACCCGCCTCTTACGGGATATAAATGCAGAACCAAGGGCGAAGGTCACTGTGACTGAATGAATATTAGTATACAATAGTAATAAATAGCCATTGTGAATGAATGAATATCTCCTCTCCTGAAGATACAGATTTGCTTATTTGTGCTCTTTACTTTAGCAGACTAACCTACTTTCGATATTAAATTAAGGTGTTACTGTACCAACAAGAAAAGAAAGCTAGTTTTGATTTTGTTCACGCTTTTATTTCAAGTATCAAAGCTAATAACACCAGTAAATTTTTCTTTAATTTCAAATATTTAGAGACCTGAAGAATTCGCGGATTCATTTCGAGGCAAGCTAGAATTCAAAACACGTGTGTTTATATAACTTGAGCCATTGGTCCACACGATGTTTGACACCTTCTGGAGAACGCTGGCCCAATAGTCGCCTTCCACTGTGACAGCCGACAACCAATACACATATGACATCGGCATATTTGTATATGATATTGTAGAGTCTAGCCTGCATGTTTTTGAAATCGCGAATCTTTCAGGTCTCTAATGTTACACATCTTGAGAACATTCATTCCTAATTATTTTTCTCAATTTCATTTTGCAGTTCAGATATTATAGCTTTAGCATAGAAGAATAATCAGTATTATAGTGTTCATATCTAAGATGAAGATGATATTTTTAAAAATGTTAACTTTCGACAACAATTCCCTAGTTAGTGTCTCGAGTACGACAGATTTGCAAACGTCTAAGACGTTTCAAACAATAACTTTTAAATTTCACACGCAAACGGGGCAGGAAAATGTTAAATTAGTTAACGCATTACTTGAAGTCAAAGAAGTGATCTAAGTAAGATTAGTGGGATGTTGAAGATAAACATTTCGGAATATGAAATTTGAAAGGGAGATAACATTACATCATTAGTAAGCCAGGAGTGTTACGGTTTATTGGAACAAAGAAGCAGAAATTATCTCTGAAATCTCAACTGTCTGGACGATAGGCGTGATGCATTACGTCACTCAATGGTTAGTTTCCTCGCAACTCTAATCCACGACAAAGTTTTTCTTGTCACTAGAGAGTGATTTATCACCGATTGTTTGACGTAAAATCACCTTTTCATATCCGCCATACGGTGTTTTTTTTTTTTGTGAGTTTATCATTCACAGTATGAAATGATATTGTCAAGAAATCACAAAAGAGATATTTGATTAATGATTACTAGTGGTTCATTGGGACACCTGAATTTCGCGAAAATAATCCTAGAAAAGATTACTGACCGCGTGTGTATGTGAAAGTCAGGGGGCCGCGGTGGTGCAGTGGTAAGATTACTCGCCTCCCGCCTGGGCGAACCGTGATCGATTCCTGTAGGGGATGCTCATATGGGAATCGTGCGGGACGATTCCACTGGCCGGCAGGTTTTCTCGGAGACATCCCGTTTCACCCGCCCTTGCAATCCGACGCTGCTTCATACTGATCTCATTTCACACTCATGGGATCTCCAGATCTTGATCATAAGGGGCGCTTAAATCTCTCCAATCCAATACACTTAAGGAAATTTATATTAGGGAAATTTTACATATTGGTACATATTTTTACACTTATAAATTAGACTGATATCTGTATACCTAGGTAATTACGGCATGAGTTAGTGCAAATTTAAACTCACTTAAAATAGTAATAAATTTATAGAATACTTCAATAGTGACGTATATGGTATTTGTGGTGAGTAATGTGTAAAAGGAATACCAATTTAACATGTAGCTAGTGGGAGTGTTCAGACATATGTTATAGTAGCTGGAAGAAGCTCACTTACACCGGCCATGAGGACGTGGCATGAGACGTCGCCACAGTAGTAGGTACACAGTTCTGAAGTACCTACATTCTCCTTGGACAACTTACCGGTTGAGTGTATTGTTGGGTGTCTGGTGTCTGCTAATAGTTTGACATGTAGCGAGTGGGAGTGTTCAGACATATGTTATAGTAGCTGGAAGAACCTCACTTACACCGCCCACAGTTCTGAAGTACCTACATTCTCCTTGGACAACTTACCGGTTGAGTGTGTTGTTGGGTGTCTGGTGTCTGCTAATAGTTTGACATGTAGCGAGTGGGAGTGTTCAGACATATGTTATAGTAGCTGGAAGAAGCTCACTTACACCGCCCATGAGGACGTGGCATGAGACGTCGCCACAGCAGTAGGTATACAGTTCTCAAGTACCTACATTCTCCTTGGACAACTTACCGGTTGAGTGTGTTGTTGGGTGTCTGGTATCTGCTAATAGTTTGACATGTAGCGAGTGGGAGTGTTCAGACATATGTTATAGTAGCTGGAAGAACCTCACTTACACCGCCCACAGTTCTCAAGTACCTACATTCTCCTTGGACAACTTACCGGTTGAGTGTGTTGTTGGGTGTCTTGTATCTGCTAATAGTTTGACAAACCCCAACATGCCAAGAACACTGACTCATGGAAAGTTTTTTTTACCAAAGTACCTTCAGTAATAACTCTCTCAAGTAAAATGTTAAATATCTTTAATTTATTAGAAACTTAGCGAGTCTCAGACAAGAAAACAAATTTCGTAGTGATTAAGTTTGAATACTCATTATTTAGTTTCATGTACGTACAACTCTGAGACTGCGAGAGTGTGATTTGATAAAGTGGCCGTAACTTTTATATAGCCTAGCCCTCTAATGACGCCCTGTTGTAAAATGTTCACTTTTATTATATATATATATATATATATATATATATATATATATATATATATATATATATATATATATAACACCAAGATGGTGTAATAGTCTAGCTCAATACTTGGAAATAAATCGTCGGCCATCGCTGGCAGTAGTTCAAGGCAGCAAGAAATAGATAATTTATCTCACAAATAGAGTTTTTATGGAAATAGGAGAGTCTAGAAGTTCTCCGCTGTCGGTGTCGCTGGTTCGAACCCTCGGTCTTTGCTGTTCAGGTGTACGTACCTGAGGGACTCGCGTATACAATTCATTATGAACCTCTCGTACTCGTGGATGGAGAACTAAAATTTAATATATTTCACGTATGAAGCGCGAGCAGATCTGTAACAATATTTTCACTTCGTGGACTGTCTTCACCTTTCGGCTGTCTGCTATTAAAACCCGGGACTCGAACCAGGTCCACAAGAAAAGTAAAATTTCATATCGAGCCTATGACACACGTCGTAGCCCGCCTGACAGTAAAATCAAGATGGTTAAAGACGCCTTAATTTAATCCTTACATGACGCTTCGCTTAGCTCCAAACACAGCGGTTACATCAAGGAGACTTACAGCGTCACCTAGTTGTCATAGCAACCATCAATAAATTTATCTCTGTATCTAGTTCACGGGACAATACTCAGAAGTAAACAAATGGAAACACATATAAAAATATAAAATTCATGAGTTAGAGAAAGTATTGCACACATTTAAATAACTTGCATAAGTAAATCACCTCATTAAGAGTTGTACGAAAAATAATATTTACTTCTGCCTCAAATAATAATATGCAAATAAATAAAAATATTATGCGATAACCATACTTTGCATAATAAAATTAAAATGTCGTGGTGTGCATAATTAAATCAAAATTAAGGGGTTACACGATACATAATATGGCTTGCTAAAACATAGAATTAAGTGAATAGAATATGATATTAGTGTGTCAAACAAGTAACAAGACATATTGTAGAGACGGATACAAGATAATATATTTATTACAGACTTGATAATGCTCAGATCAGGGTTGTTTAGCAATAATTAGCAAAATAACTTTCAAAATGTTTAATGAAGGTTTTGTGTGACCTTCTTTGCATGCACAGGGTAGGTTAATAAAATATCTGAACAGGGGGTTATGACTCTACGCCGACACAAAATTTTGGGTAACCATAATGCAAATAGTGAAGGCATTTTTTTCTGTCTTGAGCTGTAGCTATGAATAACCTTATTGAATTAATTTGAAGCTGCTGTGTATACGTCCGTGAGTAAGTTCGTACATAAAGATACAAGATAGTGTAGCTTTTGAGTTAATAATATTTAATTTATAAATAAAACAGAAATAAAATATGTGTGTTAGTAATAAATAGTTCCCACGCAAAGTATCGCTAAGCTAAGTGCGCACGAATATGGTGCGTTGTCCCTGTTAGTGTAATTTTCCGGACTTAGTTGAGCTTTGTGTGTATGCGGCTGTGGAATAGCCAGAAAGTATAACTTTAATAAAGTGTGAAGTAACTACGAATGGGCTATACATACAACCTCGCGTGCGGGGTTCTATCCCCTGCGATGACAGGTACGCGTTTTTGTATGTGGTTAATGTGGCGGCTGTTGCTCACCCCCCCCCCTTTTTTCTCCTCCTCATTCCGTTTTCTCTAGAGATTATAAGTATTTTTACTATAGGCCGTTCACGGTAAAAGTGAGCACTTTTTGAAGCTGTTTCATTAGACATAATAACTAATAAACACATTTCACTGTGGACTTGAATTTTTTTGTTTTGGGTATGGCGAATGTATACACTGTGTTTATTACTCACACGGCAGGTGTTTACATTAACAAGTGACGCAATTTTATAAATTGGTAGAAAGAAAAAAGTAACTAGGGCTTCAAAAGTTCTCACTTTACCGTGAACGGCCTATAACTGTTATATGGAAACTGATTGTTAATATTCTTTTTGTAACACTACAAGTAAATCAAAGTAAACTGTGCTACACATTACTGTGGAATGCGTGCAACAGATGTTGCAGTTTTCAAAGGCGAATACTGTAGACGACCTCGTGTTTGTAATAAACACGGAGATACGCAAACAATAGTGTATGTTCCCTAGATGTGCGTTTTGACTGCACAATATCTCGCTCGTAATGTTATAAAAACAGTTTTGGCCTCGAGTTTCCAGAAAATGTTCGCAAGAAGTACAATTATTATTATTATTAAAATTATTATTATTTACTTCCTCGCAGCTCCATGTTTACCACGCGTCGCCTCCATCGGCTGTAGGGACTCGTTTTCAAGGTCGTTTGTAATAAGGACTCGTTTTCAAGGTAGGCGTAGAGTGTGTCACAACGTACCATTGCATGCAACTGAACAATATACACAATCATTAAAAACTATTACACACACTACCAACATTGTCAGAATAGTTATATATATATATATATATATATATATATATATATATATATATATATTGCGTATAGGCTATTCACCGTAAAATGAGGGATTTCGAAGGCCCTGCTGAAACTTTCCTTTGAGTCAATTTCTATCTTTCCGCTACTTTTAAATTTAAATATTGTAATGTAAGTAATAAACACAGTGTGTATATTCAACCGCACTCGGAAGTTAACGTCTAATGCTAAAATAAAATATATTAATTGACTATTATTCCAAATGAGAGAGTTTTCAAAAGTTCTCGTCTTATCGCGAATACCTTATAGCTAGGGATAGGAACATTTCGTGAGTTCATTTCAGGACAAGATAGATGTCAAACACGTGTACACTGAAGTTGACTTTGCAATTGGATCGCAGTTTAGTAGACACGACCTGGACGACTCTGATCCAATAGCAGACTTGCAAGGAAACAAGTAGCGAGTGCCATACTTCCAAGTGTGTAGTATCACTGACTGCTCTATGGAGCAGCAGCCAATGAACAAACATCTCAGGCTCGAGTCGTCACAGGACTGTGGAGTCTATCCTACGGGTCACTGAACTCGCGAATTTTTCCTATCCCTAGTAATGAGTTGTGCGTGTTGTACGTTAAGGGTCACTCCCAAGCCTCTGAGCGGGAGTAGTTGTTGTCGTGGGAACATGGCGCCAACCAGGAAGCAGCCCATTGCAGTAGACGCCCACTGCACTCGTGCCGAGAAGAGATGCGCGCGCACCAATCAGCGCCGGCCCCAAGTTTCCACAACTATAGCCTGCTCGCGCCACCCATGTCCTGCTCCCCTAAGTTGTCTGTCTAAAATACCAATTTATCTTACTATGTTATGTAATGTTGAGTCGAGAGATTTGGGCTGATGTTAACCCATTCAGACCCAGTGTACACAATTGTGTACATTACGCACGTGTGGGTAATGCTCGTTAAATACTGCACACTGCCAAGCTCAATGACTAATGAACTTATCTGTGGGTAAATGATTCGCAGACCGTCTTACTCATCTAGGTAACTGTAGCCGAACATCAAGTCTACAGCTCATTGGCTACTGTGACAACAAAACAAGTGTTGTGTCGACTTAAGTACAGCACGCATCAGAAATTTTTTGTTTGCAATATCTGAAACAGTAAATTAAAAAAGGTATGAAACGGTTAACATTGAGGTTTTGAAAGCCAATGAGGATGAAATGATGTGAGAATGGAGCAGCGCCGGAATGCAAGAGCGGGGAAACGAGAAAAAAAACGGAAAACCCACCGATCAGCGGCATAGTCCGATTCCCACATGTGAAACACCGGGAGTGACCCGGCCGGGGATTGAGCCCGGTTCACCTTGGTGGGGGGCGAGCAGTCTAACCGCTGAGCCAGAGCAGCCCCAGGTTGTGTAATGTATGTTATCTTGTATATAACGTTTTCTGTCGCCGTCAATTTTCATACAGCCTCTTTTACAGGAGCATTAGCTTATACATGAAATTTTAATAAATAAATAAGAAGATAAAATATAAATAGAATTTCAATATCAACAAACAACCGTACCTGGTTTGTGTACGGAACTGTCAAGTCTAGCCTAGTCGTCATCATACGAACTCGCAAAATTTCCAGGTCTCTATGCGCAGCAGTTGAAGTCGTCCATTCACGAAAGTATATCTGAGCTGAAGGTTTTTGAATAAAAAATTACGGTGAACGTGTTTCCGTGGAAAACATGTGTCTCTAATGGAAACCTGACCCCCTCGTAGTTTACTGAATTACTTCGTAGCACTTCCTTGCGTAAAGAGGATAAATGTTTGGTTTTAAAACAGTAGTTCCAGTTTTACTGCTTCGTAAATGTTACCAAACCGCAACTTTGACTTTTTTTTTAACTATAGGTTGTTCACAGTAAAATGAGCGCTTTTGAAAGCCTTGCTTAAGATCTACTTTTATGCTCGTTGTGTATTCTTCCGCCTTAAGAGAAATTAACATTGCCATGAGCCCCATCACTTTATTCAAGCGTCGGTCGAGTGTAACTGTGAAATATTACGAAAGTAAGAAATTTACAAATCTGCTCATTTTTACATTTCGACGCATTAAAAAAACAAAGCGAAAGAAGTAATTCAGGTTATCACAAATGGTTACCTAACGATGTTTAGTTATGGAACTACTTTCCCTCCATCGTTACCAACTTTACTGGACGCATGTCACTAGTGCGCCCGTCACAATATATGTAGGCAGGGGCAGTGGCTTACTTCTAAGACTTATTTCAAAAGTGCTCATTTTATCGTGAACAGCTTTTACACATTAATTTTTTGTTTGAGTATTTGCTAGAGAAGACACAGTAGGTACATGGCACAAGCAGCAGCCAATTATAAAACATTTCGTGTGCCAGTACCAGCTAATAGCGTAGTGACAGGGAAAAGCGCTCTCTGTATTGGCGCTTCCGTCTGGGCTTACACAGCAATGACCATAATTTCACATGTTCGGCAACATGCCAGCCTTTAACGACTATACTCGGGATAGTATTTTAAGTGGTTAACAGCACTGATAATGCTCAAAAATACGAATACGAGCAGTATAGGTAGAAGCCTGAATAATTCGCGAGTTCAATGACCGACAGGCTAGTCTTTGCAGGCTTGCAGAATATAAACTGCACATTGATTGTCTGCTGTCACAGCGGAAGGCGACGATTAGACTAGCCTACTCCGGGAAGTGCCAAACACCGTGTGGACCAATGGGTAATGTTATAAGAACACATATGTTTTGAACACCAGCGTGTCCCAAATTGAATCCGCGAATTCTTCACGTATCTATAGATAAGTAAATATTTTACAAATCTGCTCATTGTTACTGGTCTGTGCATTAAAAAAAACAACAGAAACCGAAATAAATAATTTAATTTATAACAAACGGTTACCTAATACTTTTTATTCGGCGCTAAGATATGGAACAACTTCCACCCTGTGTTACCAACTTTACTGGACGCATGTCACTCAGTGCGCCCGTTAAAATACATGCAGGCAAGGACAGTGACTTTTCTAATGTTCGTTTCAAAAGTGATCACTTTATCGTGAACAGCCTTTAGAAATAAATACTAGAAACTTTAACTTTGATGATTGAACTTGTTCGTTCACATATTAATTCCCAAGTTGGAGTAAAGCAAACACGTAATTTCCAATATGCACTGTGTGTGTGTTCAGTCAGCACTTGTCTTGCAACCAGAGAACCACGTCCTGCCTGTGTGGTCGCAGATATTGCCATCAACCAGTGAAGTCTTGGCTTCCCCCTCTTCTGCACGAATACTTAGTTTTCATGTCATAATTACAGACCCGGAAATTCCGCGGATTCATTTGAAGACAAGTTAAACTTCAACCACGTGCACATGGAAGTATCTGCTTCTATTGGATCATCTAGACAAGCCCCGGACCACGTACAACCAATAACTTACCTGTCAAGAAAACAAGTCACCCAATCACGTGCTACCTCGTCTGGAGTTAAACTGGAGCAACAGCCATTGAACACCTTAAAGAAGCTTGAATACCCAAAGGATTGTGGAGTCTAGCTTGATGCAGAATGAATTAGGGAAATTTCTGGGTCTCTAGTCGTATTAGAGTTATTATTGAAAATGTTTGGTTATAGAAAATTTGCATTTTAATGGTTGTTTAATACTTTTGTATTTAATATGTACTGTGTGTTATTTCCTGCTTGAACAAGGCAAGAACTTACTGATAGATAGGGATAGGAAAATTTCGCGAGTTCAATGACCTGTAGACTAGACTCCACAGTCCGGTGTATACTCGAGCTTCAGGTGTCTGTTCATTGGTTGCTACCCCATAGAGCAGTCGGTATTGCTCCACTCCTGGCGGTACGGGATCCGCTACTGGTTTCCTGGCAAGTTTGCTATTGGCTCAGAGGCATCCAGAGCGTGTCTAATAAACTATGATCCAATTGCAAAGGTGGCTTAATTGTATATGTATTTGACGTCTATCTTTCCCCAAAATGAATTCACGAAATTTTCCGATCCCTGCTGATAGAATATAAATAAGTCCTCGACTTCTTACAGCTATCAGATAACACACAATTAGAATTCAGCGCAAAAATATAAAACAACTCATAAAATGTAAAATGTCTGTAATCATACATTGTCAGTAATTACTTTGGAAGCAACTACTGGAAAAATTTAGAGCCCCTAACTAATTGTATACCTACTACAGTTCACATCGGCATACAGGATCGCCGAAGTTAGGTTCCCAGGGAATTGGTAAGATTAGTTACAAGAGCTGACGATTTATCAAAAGTGTAATATTTAAATTTATGATTTCTTATGTCCAGGTTTTTATTTTAATTGTTTTATGTAACTTGGAGCATGAATTTTTATATTATTAACACATTTGCATTCCTAACTATTCTTTAGTTTTCGCTTGAACAGCACACGAATAAAGTGAAACGGCCCATGGCAACGTAAATGTTGCATACAGCGGAATGATACAGAATGACAAAGAAAGTAGATCTTAAGCAGGACTTTCAAAAGCACTCAATTGACGGCGAACAGCTTGTAGGAAATTCCACAAGCCAGGTCGGCAGTTTTGCCAGATGTACCAGAATTATGGTATTTGTACCAGATTTTCTCTCTTGGTACCAGGTACCAGATTTATCTCATTCTGGTACGCACATCTACCAAATTTTTGTTTGTTACAAAAATTTGTTAAACTGACTGATATTGCGAAAGTATCGGTTAATTTAAATTATTTAGTATGTTAAAATAATAATAGGTTGTGGTATGCAACAAATGCATAAACGTATTTTATTTTATATTGTACTTATAGTTGGTAGCCATACTTAAATCAGACTATATTGTCATAAAGACTTGAAAAAATTATCTCTGTATTTTTTAGTCTGTGGGTAAATATGTTTGAAGTGGATTACTAATTTCGTAAAATGAGTATTGGTAAGAAATTTCAGTGCTTCCTGGGAAAAAAATAAAATAGATGTAGACATAACATATAACCAATAGCAATCCAAAATCCCAAATAAAAATTTTTAAGTGATGTTTGAAATTTATGGTTATTTTATTTGGGATTTAAAATTACTGTAACATAAGGTCTGCAAACATTTACCGGCAATTAAGACAAATTAGAAGTGAGTCACCTATATACACTACTGCTAGAACACCGGTTCTGTTGGTTGCTGTGTTAGAACTCACGATATTCCTATTGGTCCATGCCACACCAGACACTCATCTCCACTTTACAGCGTTCATTATTGGCCGGTCATCAACCAATGGAGTGCTGAGCTGATATTAACCCACTCATTTACAAACAAACAATCCTGTCCCTTTGACTGGCTATAAAAAAAAGAAATTCTATCGTTTGTAATATAATTTTTACTGCTCTGTGGTGTTCTTGTGAGGTCATGTTAAACACTAGCCGAATAAAGACAGCACATCCATGCGAGTTTTGTTCTGAACAACAAAGAGAAATTCAAATTTAGCTTTGCTCGAGCTACACTCGAGCATAGTCTACAAAGTGTTAAAAATAATAAAGGTGCGGGGGAAGGGAGAGACTTTCTTTTATTAGAATACCAGTATTTCTTGAAGAATACCATAATTTTAGGGACCACAGTACCAGAATTTAATTTCCCTCACCTGGCAACACTCGTCGGCCACGAGGAAGAACGGGCACTTGCTGTCTACAGTAACGGTCATAAATATCATTTGGCGAAAATGAGGCGCCTCTAATCGCCACGAAAGGAGAAAAGGCGAGCGTGCAGACGTTTCCTAAGAGCGTGCTCGCGACCTCCCAGCGAGCCAGCCTCCCCTCTCGACGCGCACTGGGTTGTTACGTGGACTGCATCTCGTATTCTTCTACAGCTCCCAGGCGCTACCCTGGGAATCCTGTAAAAGAATGCTAGCTTTGCAGCATAAAGTAAGTTTGAGGGGGAAGCGGAGGGGGGAGGGGGTTAGCTTCTCCTCGCCTCCGCAAGCTAACTGATAACTAACTGGGTGGCCAAGGTCCCTCACAAGGGATCGATCTACCCCCGCGCTGAGGGAGCAGCGTCCCAGTGATGTAAAATGGCGGTCTCGTATTCTTCTTCTTCGTCGTCGTCTTGCCAGACAGCGAGAAAGATGAGCTCGTTTTGTCCAGAAGGCGCGCTCAGAAAGACGCACGGTGTCGCGTAGTAGCTCCGGCCGGGATGCTTAGCATGCGCCCGTCCCGACGAAGACGCGTCCAGCGAATTTGCAGCTCTCCGCCGCAACAGCAGGTGTAGTTGATGCACGGTATCCACAGCCATTTCTGAAGCCCTGCTGAAGTTCTACTTCCGCGATATTCCTCCGCCTCGTCCAAACTGAGCTTAACCAAGTCTGGAAGATCACACCAGAGGGACAATGCACCGGATTCGTGCGCACTCTGTTGTAGCAGTATTTTGTATAAGGACTATTTCTTACTAGGCGCTACCAACACGCACATGTTTTATCACTGTTTTTATTCAAATTATTTATAAATGAATCATTATAATTTATACATAAAATACTAATAACATTTCATTTTAACAGAAAAGAAAAGTAACAAATGAAGACAAGTATAAAACTCTTGTGATACATGTATGTTGGAAACAATCAAGCACGTCATACATGGGGAGATTTTTAAAGGTTTGATTCAGAAAGGCCGAAGAAACCTTGAATATACCATATCTGTCAAGCTGGAGACGATCACGTCGGCACAGAGTAGTTACGCGACAGAAGCGAAGCGGTTCCTATGTCGTGGACGTGCCCGCTTGCCAAGTGGCCGCGCGGGGATCTGGGATGTGCTGATTGGCCGGGCTATCGGGTGGCGAGTTAAGTACCGGCCGCTGATTGGCTAACGGCGCTCCGACACGTGGCTGGCAGGTTACGCCATCTTGCTGGCGCGTGCGGTCGTGGTTTAACACATTCATTAAGATACAACAATTTAATTATATGCGTTTGCAACGAACGAAACTTTTGTTTGGGACTGTCCTAGTGTCGGTATAATAACGCTTTGGTATATGTGTGATGAACAATTAGAATGTGTTTGGTTTTTTTTATTAATGACGGAAGCTGTTTATAGGCTGTTCAAGGTAAACTGAGCACATAAAAGCCCTACTTGCGGTCTACTTGTAAGCATATCATATACTTCTACCATATGTATTGTTAAAATTGTCATCGGCCTTATTACTTTATTCATATGTCTGTCAAGTGAAACTATGAAATTATTAGAAATGTAAATGTTTTCCAAATTTACTAAATCTTACAGCTATAAGCATTAAAAAACAAGAAAGGCAAATAAATAATTTTAGTATTAACAAACGTTTGCCCAAAACTTTTGATCCAACCTTCAGGCTTGATACTACTTCCAACACCGTCGTTGCCAACCTACCTGACCAAATGGCAATCAGTGAGCCCGTTTAAATGTATGCAGTTAGGGGCAGTGACATTTTTCAAAGGTTGATTACAGAACTGCTCTTTTAACTCTAACTATTCGACTATGCAATATATTGCTCAAACGACGAATGACGTCTCTAGACATGGTGGTTTAGCGCGGGTTCGCTAGGATTCGACGTGCTGTACACATACGTTACCGTTTATTTTTCCTTATTGGCTGCAATGCATGTATGAATCTATTGCCCCTTTTTCACTGGACCAATAAGGATTCTGATACTGTAAGGCATAACGTTCGTGATTGGTCTGCAACCAACTTGGCAGAGTCAAATCTTTGTCCATCCAATCATGAAAGAGTGAAGTAGTTGGAGTGTTGTAGAAGATATGTTCTCTCAAAAAATTTTCGCGATTATCCACCATCGCTACTAATAGCAGAGCTGCAAGAAAACAAGCGCTGAATACCGTGTTACCTCGTCAAGGATAAAACTGCCGACTCGCTACTGCGGCAGCCAAAGAACGAACAGCTGAGTCTCTCGTGTACACAGGACTGCGTAGTCTAGCCTGCATGAGCTGTCATCAGGGACTGGGGAATTTCACGATTTCATTTGAGGGCAAGCTAGACTTCAATCACATGCAACTTGCACTTCTGTCGTGTTTGCTATTGGATCAGAGTTTATTAGTATTCCTCGAAAATATTTACGCCACGGCTAGACTTCTATAGCATATATGAACACTTGCAGTCTTCACCCCCCTTTTTAATATAAACGAAAGGAATACAAAAAATACGAAAGAACGCCGTAGTACATTTTTTACCTACAAAACATTTATTTAAAAATAAAAAAATGCATAACATATATTCACGTAAGAAGATGAAGCTGGAAATTGATGCTCATATTTGGTTGTATCGAAAATTAGTTGGTACTACTGGCGACATGCATATTCTTGGTCATGTGGAATTGTTTTTCAATCCGTGATTATGTGTTAGTATTTTTTATTTTTTAAATAAAGGTTTTGTAGGTACAAAATATACATACTCCTTTCTTTTATATTAAAAAGGGGGGAGGTGTATTGAGGAGGGAAATATTTGTGCATGTATTTTATGCTATTAAATATACGGAGTGATATAAATACACACCAAGGACATCACACTAGATACTCAAAAAGGGCACCCTTAAAAAATCCTATTATTAAAATTAATAGCGAAATTTATGGAGCTTCCTTAGGCCTTCCACTGTGACATCAGACAACCAATGTGCAGTTGACATCGGCATATTTCTACATAAGTATGTAGAAGCCTGCAGGTCATTGAACTCGCGAATTCTTCAGGTCTCTAGTGATAACTTAAATAGTTTCTTTGGCTATCTGTTTTTTTTTATGCATTGAAGTCTCAAAATGAGCAGGTTTTTAACACAGTTACTTTTATAATAATTTCACAATTTCACTTGACCGACGCATGAATAAAGTGATGAGATCCATGGCAATGTTAAATTTACATAAGACGGATAAATACACAACATGGATACAAGTATAGTCCATTTACGATTGGAAGCGACTTATGAAAATCAACCTTGGAAAAAACACTCCAGGCATAACATGTCAAACTGTTTTTTCAATAACCTGTATTCCACAAATATATAACACTGTGGTTCACTTTAGAGTACTGTATTATTGAATAAATGAAACTTTACCTTAATATCTTCTATAATTTGTAATATTTATTTATTTTTAAATATGAATTAACAACAGCGAGAGCAGTGACGTGTTGGCAACGGGCGGTAAGAAATAGTTCACAGTTAAAATATTATTTTAACCTAGTTTGTTAGTATACTATTTGTAAATTAAACGGTGCCTATTGAAATATTTAAATATTTATGTAGTCCCGATGGCAACATATCTCATTTTTACAGTTTAAAATAACAGCGGAAAATATCGTGAGTAGGTCGTAATGGTACAGTGTTGTTTTATTAAAAGAGAGCAACTTTGAAGCAACTGTCTGCTGAGCGAAGCTTGGCTCTCTCTCTCTCTCTCTCTCTCTCTCTCTCGCTCTGTCTCTTTCACACTCGGGAGGTTTCACTTCTCTAGTACACGGTAATAATTGTACATATTTTCAATTGTAGCATATTTCATACTTATTACAGCAAAATAATGGTTTTTGAATATGTAATTTACAACTGAAAAGCGATTTTAATATTTGAATATTTATTTTAATATATTTATATACGATGGCGGGGCAGAAACAAAGTGAAGTTGGTAGACATGACGAGCCATGACACAGCGTGTTGCTGTTTTACCAAAAGAAGCGTAAATTATACTTACTACGAAAAATACTTCAAATTACCACATCACGTTTGTAGACGTGGTGTTTTTTAAACCTACCTAGGCAAGTTACGATGTTGTGATAAATCTGTGTTTCCACGGCAGTAATAAATATACTGTGACGTGTGTTTCGTTAATTATTGCTTCTGTGAAATGGCGTGCCTTTGTGCATCGTGGTCGATACGCTGGCTCTGTGTGTGCGTGATTTCAAATATTTGATATTAACTATTTGTACGTTGTAAATGTGTACTGTTTTTATGGCGAAATTATTTATTTACATCCACGTCTGTTTATTTATCACAACGTTGTACCTTTGCCCTGGTGGGTGTCTGAAACACAGTTGTGTAACATGATTTACCACCAATCCCAACAAAATAACCAAACCCAGCCCCAGTAAATTTCAATAAACCTAATACACAGTAAGAAGCAATACATATAAATATGAGCGGAATAAAAGTTACAGTAGGCGTATTTGTGTGCATGTTCACAGCTATATTTTAAGTTTCTATAACAAAGAATGTGCGACACGAGTTGCGTGCTTGATTTTAATGTCGCTTTTTTGTTGGACTGTCTATTCCTTCGTTATTCGAACTGAGGACGACCTTTTTAAATAAATAACCCAAGACATCAATAACAAAAAGTTAAATACTACAGTTCATTACCCCGCAGTTGTAACAGTGTTAAACACAGTCGCGGCAAAATATTAACGTGCATTACGTGTAATGTGCTATGTCGTGGAAAACAAATATGTTACTGTAACGTAACCGTAAGAACTATCGTTAATTCAGGCATTCTTAAAACGTCATAAAGCTGACCTAAATAATGTTATGGGCCTAAACTGTGAATATTTGTACGAAATGGTTTTTGAAATAGACCCAAGACAGAATTCTTTGAAAAGCTGTAAACAGTAAACAACACATTTGACAGGTATAAAAGTAGAAGTCACATTTCAAAGTTTATTTTTAGGTGTAGCGAAAGTATACGAACATATGTACAAACACACACAATGGCATGTAAACATTGATTTTGACAGATACTACATGGCAGTCACATGGCGATGTTTGTTTACATTTGGCGGAAGGATACGAAACGGGCCTGCGAGTAGATATTTAGCAAGGCTCCTAGAAAGTTGCTTCCAATGGGGAATGGACTATAGATATTAAGCAGGGCTTTCAAAAGTGCTCATTTTACCGTGAACAGCCTCTACCAGGAAACAACACGTCATTTTCGCAAATAAAAAGAAAACAATCCTAGAATTTCTGAAATGAACACGATGGGCTCTAAATAATTTTCATTGCGAAATACCATTTGGTTGGCAGACTGCCAACTCCACACTTAGTTGGCTAACATACGGCTAATAACTAAAGCCTGGTGCGGTTTTGACCAATAGGACGATGGTAGGACAGAACAGATATCAATAGAATAGAGGATGCCCTTGCAATGACACGTGTTAATAAGCGACTCACCTCTAGCTTGTCTTTAACACTGGTAGAAGTTTGCCGACTTCAAAGTGTTAACCAGCTGAAGTCCGCATCAAGATTTGTCTTGTTTGCGACACCAGAAATATTAAATTAATGCGGGAACGAAAGGGCGAGACTACAGGTCGCATGAAACGCGAAATCTGCCCGTCCCGATAGATAGCCCTTATTTTAGTTTCAAGGCTAGGCCACTATCCCTGAGGCTCCTTGAAAACAAACGCCTGTCGACAGATAGAGAGCAGCAGGGCGCCAGATATTCCATAGTTTCCTCATTGACCTTCGTCAAATAGTCTTTGTTGCCAGATAACACGGACTGGTACGGCAAAACACAATTGAAAAAACTTTGCGAACCTACGACTTTAAGGGGAATAGTGCACGCAAACAGTATATTTATATGATTTTTATCATAACTTGTTTTACAGAGGATCTTTCGAAATTGTTGGCTCGACCAGACGTAAATATCAATTTTGTTACATATTCACTGTGTTCGTTATTCTCAGAGCATTTATTGAAGATAAGAAAACAAAAATTCTTACTTTTCTTCAATTAGCGCTCCGAGAATAACGACGGCAGTAAATATCTAACAACGTAAAAAGACGTTGAAAATTATTATTTGCGTCTTATCGAGCCAAATATTTCGACAAACCATTTGGTTTAAACGACCTATATCAAAAATCGTGTAAATATACTGCTTTCATGCACCATTCCCCTTAAGTGGTTGGAATTACTTGAACAGTATTTAATACAATGGAACTGTGGAACCTCTCAAAAATTATTTATTGTGGTTTTGTGTTTTCAAAGCGCTTGAGAAGATTTTCTTTATTCCGGTTTTGTTGGTTTACATTGCACATAAATGAATAATTGAAAAGAGAATTCCACGAGTTTACGTGAACTTGCGCAAAATAAAGAAATAGAACAAGTTATTTTTTAGGTAACCAGTTCAACTCATCAGTTGGTTTGCACTGCTGAGAAAAAAGCGATTTTCTTAAAACCGATTGACCATTCGTATTACTTACATGTATCTGCACTGTAAAAAAAATACTTTGGATTTTTTTTTTTGTAAAGCATAGAAAATCATTTATTTGGAGCTGTTTTATCTTGCTTTAATTCTAAGAAAAAGTTATAGAAACGTAGATTTGTTGTTATTAAATATATCTTTGTACAATTGTGTTTTATAGCAAATAGTTCCTTTATTTATGTCTTGTTTCATTCGCAGTAAAGAAATCTTGCTGGGAAGGGTTAAGTAAAACATGTACATTGTAGCTTAACTACAATGTATGTAACGAAACATATTTAACTATATCCTACCAAATAACGAATTCATTAGATCGTCAACATAATTATTCAACCTTCCAAATACATTAACTACCTAACTTTACCAGAAAGACTACTGGTGAACTAATGTAATGACACTGCCAGGTTATCATTGCCATTACTTTTTTTGTGGCAAACTTTCTTTGCAGTGGTTCCAATTTTACCACAAATTTGCTTGCGGCAACAAATCCTGTGTCGCAGCAAAGAAAATGTTCCTACCGTGTGATCTTTGAAAATAACGTAATTCTCAACGTAAAGATAGCCACCGTCAGTTAATGAATACTAAGAAATCCAAAACAGATATATTCCCGAATCGCCACATTAGTTAATTAATCTCCTAGTTTAAGCTGCTGCTTTAATTATGTACACTGTAGTCTACGTCGCAGAAAACTTCGTCGAATAAGGGAAGTTCCTAAAGTGGTATCATTAATTCCGCCTCATGCAAACAAAGCTTGCCCAAGTCTCGAAAATTACGCCAAATAGATAACGCACTGCATTTGTGCTCACTGAGTGTAATGGTTTTTCTCATAACGAGTATTTCTACTAAGCATTACCATACCAACACACCGCTTTTCTCTCTGATTTTATTCATATTAATTATAAGTGAAATAGTATAGTTTATAGACAGAATATAAATAAAAATTCAATTCAATCGCAAATTTGGTAAAGGCTGTTAACGATAAAGTGAGTACTTTTGAAATCAACCTTACAAAAAAAGTCACTGCCCATGCCTGCATATACTTCAACGGCCGCGCTGAGTGGCGTGCACCCGGAAAAGTTGATCACGATAGTTTTAAATGCAGTTCCATATGTTATTTAATATTTTTAAAAAGTTTACTTTTATAATAATTTCACAGTTTCACTTGACCGACGTATGCATAAAGTGATGAGGCCCATGGTAATGTTAATTTAACATAAGGCGGAAGAATATACTACGTGCAAACAAGTAGATCTTAAGAAGGGCTTTCAAAAGTGCTCATTTTACCGTGAACAGCTCATACTTTTAATTTAACACAAGTGTAAAACGTTTGTGATGCATTTCATATCTAACAAACAACCAAACACATTATTCATGGAGTAATTTACAAAGGTTTGATGAAAAGAGTTTGAAGAAACGGCGAATAGGCCATAGGAGAAATCACATGTTGTTTAGCCCTTTCATTACCATAAACAATCGTATACGTCTTGCAAATGAAGGTACTGTTCACTGCCAGGCTCAGTGTGCTATGATCTTCCAGGTGAGTAATGCTTTATAAACCGTGCCTCTGCGCTACATTGTAAAAAATTTGTGGTAAAATTTCTAAACTGTAATGGAAGTTTTTAACCTATAAAGTGTATGGAAATTGTACTACGTGTCAGGAATGTTCAGCATCGTTACTATAAATATTTGGGAACTTCTCTACTCATATGACTCTTTCCTAAGCGACTGTAGGAATGTTACCATGGATGTACGGGGAAATATTTTACTATTCGCGCTTTGTCAATGTACGTATACACTGATATGTTGAATTTACAAATAATTTCTTAGAATGTACGTTATGATGGTTCATATCGCTGTTCCCGAGCACAAAGATTACATCCTATTTGTCATGCTAGCAAAAAATAGTTGTTTGTCAGTTTAATACAGTACGCATCAAAATATTTCCTATTTGCAACGCCAGAAACAATACACGAATGAGGGAATGAAAGGGTCAGACCTTCTATTAGTCTAATAGAAGCCGCTGCAAAACAAATTATAAAAAAAATAATAATTTTTATTTGTCCCGAGATGTGAGACAGCTTTGTACTCGTACTTGTCCAGTTACAAAACAAATATTGTGGGTGAGTGAAGAGATTTGGGCGGCTCTTAACATCGAGGTCTTGAGAGCCGATGGGGGTGATTGAGGTGAGTATGGAGTGGCGCCGGAATGAAAGGGTGGGGGAGAACGGGAGATCCCCGAGAAATCCTGCCGACCAACGGCATCGTCCGGCACGATTCGCAAGTGCGAGCATCCGGGGAGCGACCCCGCCAGGAATTGAACCCGGTTCACCTTAGTAGAAGGCGATAACTAACCTGTGATACACGTCGCGCTCATATTTCTGTATACCGTTGGTTATCCAGATTTAAATAAATTTCGTACACGGCTAGCTGGAGTACGTTCATTCATATCCATGACTAATGGTATATAGCTTAGGAGAAACGAAATAGTATCTCATGTATGCCACCGCAAGATGCAGTGACTGCAATAAATACGAGTTACTCACAGGAACATGCTGAATTGTTCGCTTGATGCACCTATACGAACATCTTGAGTGACCAACTAGTATTACAAAATATAATCATACTGCGTGAAGAAGCAGAATTTGTTCATGTGCGGAAGTGGGATGGCTCACTATATGCGATTCACGTATAAAAAAAAAAGAGTCTGCATATTCTTAAACGGTATCGCCTATGGAAGGTGCTACAGATAAAGAAATCACATAAGTTCAACAAATAGAAGTGCGAGTATAGTTTAAAAAAAAACCGGGGTCAAAGATACATGTAATTCACAAATGTTGTTCTTGATCACAGCAAAACCCCCACCACCCTTAAGGAAGGATGATCGACTAATACTACGATTGTAACCTAAAGCGGAAATAAATTATCCCTTTACAGACGCACTTTGCTTTACGGTTTCAGGTGTTGCCAATAACAAGCTTTATGATTCAACTGTACTTTGGTCGGCAAAACACTTGTTTCATTATCACAGCCAGTGTTCTGTAGGTTTTGTGTTAGACTATTGTAATGAGAACCAATCGTAACCTTGGCCAATAACATGGCTTAGGAATGAGTTCCTCACAGGGAAGATCATTGGTCAGTGAGCTACGCACAGTACAGTACCCGGCAAAAGTACCCAGTGTACACAATTGTGTACACTGGGTCTGAATGAGTTAAGACAAGTTAATGCTGTGGTGACGAATCTCGTGCGGCTATGCAGCAGTTACATCACAGTAATACGAACTATTTCTACCTAGAACGATATAACGGATAGCGAAACAATGCCCAGTAGTTACAAGGCGGTGTATAAGGGGAGGAGGGTAGTTCTGGAGTTCAAACCATCCCTTTAACAACTCACTGGCTACTTTCACAATTTCATCACGAACAAACAACGTTGTCCTCTGGATGGGTATGTGGCACATTATTACACACTAGAATGTTTTAAAGCATGGCCTTAATGTATAGTACAGTAATTTATTCTTGAAAGTGGTTGGAATAATGTGTGTCGACCGTAAAAAAAAAGTTAATTGTTGAACCACCCCCCCCCCCCCCCGGACACACTCTGTTCGAAGTTATACCTATGGAGCTGAGTAGAGACCTGCAGAAATATATAGCGTTCTTATTCGTGTCTTGTACGTATCTGAACAACGCAACACGTGAATGCATAAGCTACTTGAAACTACGCTCCGTCATTAACCTGCGTGAACACTTAATGTAGATTGGTTACTCGACCGTTCAGCCTCTTAACTATTGGTTAAAAGTGTCCTTGGGACATTCCACGCAAGTTGTCAGCCAATGGCAAGAGTCGAAGAGCATACGGTGTCTTCGAAACAACGCGAATTTTGCATGTCAGTACATATTAGTAAGTACAGCCGACTTTCACGAAAACATTTCATGGTCAGTTGTTTTTCATAATATGCACTTTATCTATTTATTTATTTAATTAATTATTGACAACTTATTTTATACAAGTGGCCAAGCTAAGGCATATCCGCCTTGTCTTACACTCAACCACTGGAAGAATTAAAAAAAAAAAAAAAAAAAAAAAATAGCAAAACACGAAGTTACGAAACTAAGAATGTCAGTCGATCAGAACAGCGTTCGTGATTGGATGATTTCCGTTTTATGCATCTTAGGTGTCTACCCGTGAATCACAGACGTGCAGCAGAGTAGTTACCTAATTCTGATTGGCCAGTCAAGTAAGAAAATGTCGTCCCATAGAGACACGCAACCAAAAATAAAAAGGAAACTGCTGGTACGCCCCAAGGGTATTGAAATCTAGCATGCGTGGAAATCTTTTCGCAGAATTCGGGTGTCCGAAAACATAAGTAGAGACACTTTTGTTCATATGTGCTTTCGTGGTTGGATGACTTTAAATGTCACGTGACTCAAATGTCTGCCCGCGAATCATGGAGGTGCAGTATCGGAGTACTTTATTACGATTGGCCCACTCAAATAAGAATATGCCTTCTCACGTATACACGTGGCCAATAACCAAAGGAAGTTGTGGTTGTAGACATAGAATATTGAAGTCTAGCGTAGCCATAAATATTTTCGCGAAGAACAACTGTCCCTGCACATAAGACATTTAACTTTGTATTGTATAGTACCTGCCAAATAAAGCCTTCTTGTTAATTTGCAAACAATTGTGTGCGCTGGACCCAAACGGGTTAGTGACCTTGAACTACGAAGGGTGGTTATACCTCAAGCTATAATTGCGTTAGCACTTATTTAAGCCAATCGAAGCCTTGTTGCGTAAGTAGCGAAGAACATCCCGACAAATAATGCTGCTTCGTCCTTGGCATTCCAACGTGCAAGTAAATGGTTACTTTACTTCGCAATCACGATAGCTGGCAGTACTGGATGTTATTTGAACAGTAAAATAACCTGCAATTTACGTACAATGGAAACAAACTGAAATAGATTCCCTCTTTTACAAGTTGTACAATGAACATTCACTCAATCTGGTTCTTGTCGCTGCTAACAGGATAGTCAGTCGTAAGGTGTGTTCTTCTAAAATAATCACTATATACTGGAACAACTGAAATTGCTACTAATTATTTTCATTACTTACTGACTATCTTCCTTTTCAACACGTATACAAATTACAATTTCAATCATGTGAATGTGAGAAATTGTTTGCGATACTGAAATATTATCACCACGCCAACCTTTACACTCTGCATTGGTATTAAAAGTGTCATTGTAACGCCGATTCTCATACTAGCGTGAACAAAAAATAACTATTTCGGTGACCAAATGTTCTTTCAATAAGTCGTCAGAACATGGAAAAACATTCCGTAATCCACGACCCTACACACTGTGCACATGACAGTATGTGCAACAGGCTGAGGCTTAGTTTCGAGTCTTGAATTCGGAAGTGTGAACCAGTCACGTGAAACTGAGCGAAGCTTGCAGGAGGCAGCAAGGAGGAGAGGGTAGGAGCAAACTTAAGGCACATACCATACTGTAGTTTTCTTTTGTATTTGTATTAGGAGTTATAACACTACAAATAAATTAGTGCGGAATGTGTAAAACTAACGTTGGATTTTTAACAAGCAAGTGTAGAATTCAAGTTGGTTATAAACACTTTTGTATGTTTTCTAAAATAACGTTCTGTAAATGAAGAATTTTTCAGCAGTGGAGTTACGCGACAGTTTTTGGCGACTAGCTTTTAAAGAAAAAGCACATGAATATTTTGCTGCGTAGACATGCGAAATTATTTGTGTACACCTTTTGTCACACGAACGAGCACGAATGACACTGCTAGTAACACCATCAAGTTCGTGCTCACTGATCTCCCCTAATGCAGTTCGCATAACGAATTACCAACACTTATAAACCTGCACTTATATTCGCTGACATACAAGACAAATAAGATAGCGCACTCAGTATGAGAACTATTTCTCACTAAGCACTACCAACACACCTATTTTCTCCTCCCCATATTTATATTAATAAAGAAGGGAATATTATAATTGGTCAATCAAATACAAATAAAATTTCAATTTAACCGAAAGTAAGTTATTTCTACTTTAATAGAAGTATTATAAGCTCGTGATACGAGACATGTTTAGGAAATAGTCAAATACGTTAGCCATGGTGGGTTTTTTCAAAGGTTTGAAAGCAAAATCCTGAATAAACCGTGGATAGACTATATAGATAGTCCATTCACGGTTTCTTCGGCCTTTTTGAATCAAACCTTTGAAAAATCTCCCCACGTATGACGGGGTTAGTTATTTCCTAAATACGCCCTGTATCACAAGCAATTTATACTTGTGTTCATAAAAGTTACTTTTTTCCCTGTTAAATTAAAAAGTTATTAATATCTTATCTATAAATTATAATGTTTCATTGATAAATAATTTGAATAAAAAACAGGGAGAAAATAGGTATGTTGGTAACGTCAATTGAGAAACAGTTCTTATACAAAATATCATTACAACTGAGTGCGCACGAATGGCGTGCGTTGTCCCTCTGATATAATTCTCCAGACTTGTTACGCTTAGTTTGAACGAAGCGGAGAAATATCCTGGAAGTAGAACATTAGCAGGGCTTCAGAAAGGCTGAAGTAATCGTGAGTGGATTATTTATGCAGCACTGCAGGAGTACCAATACTGCTGTTCTCTGTATTACCACTCACCAGCACAGTCTGCAGCTCCACGCCACACACTACACTACACTACACTACACTACACCACGTTGCACTGCTAAGCGTTCATCATATGCAGGTCATCAGCCATCGCGGCCACAACTGATTTTACCCCACCTAAATTTGTTTCATTGTATGGCAGGATTTGCAATCAGTCGCGTCCATTTTAATGTTTACAAACAATTTTTTAAATAAAAAAAATTATTATAGCCGGGCGGTAGTACTGTAAAATCCTAACCCTTAAAGTACATATTAATTTTTCGGTTCAGTAGTTGCCAAAAAAAATAATAATTTTTCGTGTACTTGCGAATTTTTTTATTACAACTGACATTCTGGAACTTATGGGAACAGTAGCTCCTTGGCACAGGAAGGAACCGATTGTAAGGTCGCGTGTGTGTCAGGAGCAACCAATGACATTTTCCAGGGAAATGCGGTGTCTGTAGGTGCTGGCTTCTGCACTCGCACAGTAACGAACTTCATTCCCCTTACTATGTAACAAGTCAGAAATGAGCGAGTATACTCAGGGTAATATTACATGTTGAAAGGTTAGGCATTAGCAGAACAATACAAGCTTCACTTTCAAGGGCAAAGAAATGTTCAGAGTAACAGAAAAAAATTCGCAAATTGATTTTAGGACAAGCTCGCTAATTGAAACACTAGTAAATTAGACTTAACTTTTGTGATTGACTCATAGTTCATGCAATACGAGCACAGACTATATTTCATTGTCTTACATGCACATTTGCAACATTGTTTTTGCTATAGGCCGCGTGTGTTTGCGAGGAGAACTGACTGGGCTAATCAGAGTTAAGTTACTCCGACAATGAAGGGCTGTGATTCGCGGGCAGACACCTAATACGCGTGACAGACTCGTCCAATTACGCAAGTTGATTTGAACTAAAGTGTTGTGGAATACAACTAGATCTCGTGGGAAAACATGTGCCCCTTACACGTAGTTTATTTAGACACGCCGTGGGCGATTCTGGGCCAATAGTAGACCTGTTTGAAAACGAGTAACGAATCCCGAGCCACCTTTCCTATGATATTACTGGATACACTCTCTAAGGAGACTGGCAATGGACGAAATGCCGAGGCTATAGTGTATACAGGACTGTGGAGTCTAGCCTACACGTCATCTGCGCTTATTGATTGGATGTGGTGTCCTGCGTAGCGCTTAAAGCCTCTCTAGAGTCTAGAAAGTGTTTAACTATTTCAGTTCCTGCAATAGCAGGTGTTGTAGATACATAATATTTACGTGAAAGCTGTGCTTGTAATGAGTCACGCCTTATCCGCATTTCGCAGTCAACTAACCATGCGTTTGGTGTACATTGTTATAGATATCAACCAAAAATAAAACAGACAAACAACAGTGTGTACAAACCAGAAAACCTCGCGGCAGACACTGACTGTACTGGGTTATGAATGACTCTTCTTGTCTATGGCTCTGGTTATGCATATCCTCTAAGCGCAACATGTCTACGATTATGGACGCGAGGATTTATACCAGCTCAGCCAATACCAGCAACTCCAATATATACAACGTATTCTTACTGAAAATAACCAAATTTTAGGTTTTTATAGTATTGCAGAGTTTGTTTAGAAAAAAAATTGTTGCGTACTCAACAAAATTTAATTTACTACATCTTTCGTAAATGTACAAAACACAATTACGTAGTTTCTCTTCCCAAATGTTGTACTAACGCTTTTTAATTTATATAATATTTTTGGCCGTGTTAGTATAGCTTTCATGTTTTTTTTTTTTTTTTTGCGTTTGTTAGTTTGGGCTGCGAGTATTTTGACGAATATTCGCCTGCATAAACATTTCGTGTTTGAGCCCAATGTTCGAGATTCATATTCCGTCAAATGCGTTTGCGATGTCAAATACTTAGAAAACTTGAACCAATTTGAAGTTGTTTACATCCCTTTTGGACAGCTGCTAACATGAAGGGTGGGAAGATTACGTTTGGTCGGCACCGTGTGATAACGAAACAACTGCTGTATCGGGTTTGGTACATCACGCAACAAAATAAGTCCTTATTTGCAGCACATGAAAACATTAATCAACTCCTTGACGTTGGCATTTATTTTTCCATTACAAATGTTGCTAGATAAAGAATGTTTCATTTGACAAGTACATATTATAAAATAGCTCGCGCAATGCAGCCTGTGGGAACAGTTGCTGCAGCTGTGTTTCACAAGCAGCAGGTGTCAGTAGTGGCGAGGTGTCAGTAGCAGACAACAGGAAATGTATGTCTGTATCTGTGATTGGCGGTCAGTCGCCCGTCCCTCAGTCAGACACGTCATCTTCCACCAACCACAGGGCAACAATATTTTCATCCGCCAATCCGTCGAATAATTCTCGAATTTTAACCTTTGGCGGAGCGACGGATGGGCCACCGCCTTCTGACGACATTCCGTAGAAGCGAATACGCACTTTGAAATAAAATGCGAGGCAGTGGATCTGCGTATATTATTTTTTGGTGGTAAATTAAGGGATTTTTAATGTAAACAATAATTCAGTATAAATTCTAATCACGTTAAAACATTATTCCCCCAAAATGTTACTCCGTTGAAAATATATTTGCAACCAAAATATACCTCCAACTAAAGAAAGATCGCGATGTTATGTTGCCACACTGAAGTTTTGTTGTAAAGAAGGACAGAAGGTTTCTTGTTATTCACTTCCTATTAACAGACGAATGAACAGACGAATGACTGACAAACGGACGGTTGTGATCCCAGCTTAACCCTTTCAGACCCACTTTGATTTACTATTACAACTGTTGCAGATACAAAATTTTATGATGCGTGCTGTACTTAAGTGTACACAACACTTGTTTCGTTGTCACAGCCAATAAGCTGTAGGCTATATGTTCGGCTAGAGTTATATGAGCCGATTATGACCTGGACCAGTAAGACGGTTTGCCAATCATTTATACACAGGTAAGATCATTGGTCATTAGCTTCGCAATGTGCAACACAAACAAAAACTTACATACACGTGTGTAATGTGCACAATTTTGTACACTGGGTCTGAATGGGTTAAGGGGTTAACTCTTTCAGTTTCAAATTATTTTAGGAGTTCTTCTAGAGTTGCAATCGTTACATTTTTTGACAGGCGCTGTACGTGTGTCGAGCGTGTTTCTCTCATTTAGTGAACGACATAATGCGTGTTTTGTTATAGACACTAACCATTCACAGATGAGTGGAGACCTGCAGAATTCGCGTTATTATTTAAGGACAGGCTGCACTCGCAAGTTACTGTGCGTTTGAACGACTTCAGCCATTGGCCAGAAATATGTCTGTCACGCCTCGGAGATCTCTTGAGCAAGCCATAAACCAGTGGTTGTGTGTTCCAAGGAGATCAAGCAGGCAGGGGACGTTGATTACAGTGCAGCGGCCAATCAAACCACGGAAAGTGCTCGCTTGTTTATAAGGCAGTGGAGTCTATCCTGTCACCGAAATATGACGCGAATGTTGCACGTCTCTACTAACGCATAAGGGGAACGGTGCACGAAAGCCATGTATTACCTTAATTTTGGTCAAGGTTTTTTTTTTTTTGGCACAAGACATAAAGAATAATTTCGAACACCTCTACCATTGCTACTATCGGAGCACTGATGGAAGACAAGAGAGAGTATCTTATTTCTCAACCTCCACCAGTGCTCACGGGATAAAAAAGGTAGTGAATATTTAGCAATGAAATATGTCGTTAAAAATTAATATTTATGTATTGTACCAAAAATGTCGAAAACCCTCTGAAAAACAAGTTATAACGAAAATCGGGTAAATATACTGCTTTCGTGCACCATTGGCCCCATAAGACAAGTTCGTGTTCTTGGAAGTGCCGGCAGAAGTATCGCCTTGAAAGGCTGTTCGTCGTGGGAGAGGTAGTGGATGGGACTTGCCTGAGTGAGACGAGCCGCGGCGATGGAAGCAGCAGGTCGCCGTCGACGACCAGCGGAGCAGCTGTCAGCGCCGACCGCGGGGTCGCCACTGCACACCGACAGCAGCGCCCCGACACAAGCTGGACCACGTGGACCGGATACTGCAGCAGGAGTAGGAGGGGGCACCACTGCCCGGCCTAGCCACGTGCTACAACGGCACATCTCCCCTACCAGCTGCGCACTCACCTTATCTCTACAAAACCAACTACTTCGTCGTGTTAAGGTAGGTCAGTCCCTGTCGAATTATTTTTATAGATTTTTTGCCCCAAATTCGATTTCAGGAGGTGCATTACAATTGTTACCACGACAAAGCATGAAGAATACCTTCGTTAATGTTACAGCTTCACTACATTTGATATTTTCTAACTTGTAACAGCCGAAGTAGAATAATGTATTATTTAATGGGAGCGACTACAGAGATCATAATAGCTACGGCAGTCGAATTGAACAGATTTCAGAGAACGTATTAAGTTATACCCTGTGTCATGTCGTCCAAAAAAATCCATACAAAATCCACGTTTGCCTGTAGTAGCAGGAAATTTAAAAAAAAAATCCAAGATGACGGGCCTGGTTCGCCTTAAACCCCGACGCGCACGACACGACGGCCAACAGCCAATGAAATACAAGATAAATCGTTGCAAGACCTACCGATTTTGTCGTCCGAGCAGCAATTTTGGATTATAAATGATTTCTATCATTCGCCGTGTCGTGCGACACGACACACAGAATGTACAACCTTGCAAATTGAAATTGTATTGCAAGCTTTTCCTACGATGGTAAATACGTAGCTTAAAAGAAAAAAAATTGAGAATGACTTTATCTAACTCTTAAAAATAATAATTTTACATTTGTATGCATTAGCGATACCAATTTGTCACCATTATGTATTACAAATTTCCCTCTTGTTCACCGCCTTTGAAACTAACGTAGCCTACCAGCGACTTCTAAATAACTAGGTTAAATGCCGAGAGCGTGGTGTCGGTCGTGCTGTAAATACAAGTAGTCATTGCCAGGCGCTGATTGGCGGGAGGCGTTCCAACGTGTTGCTGGCCAATGACGCCATTTTACTAGCGAGTACGGCAGCGTGTTACGTCACGTGCACTGTTTCAAGAACTATTTACATACACCACGCGATAAGTGATGTCAGCGCCTCCATACAACGTATGTGCATGAGGTCGTCGTTTATTCATCATCCATGGATGTGCCCATTTAACAATAATTTCATTTTCAGAGTGCGAAAATTCTCATACTAATGAGTGTAGTTGTGGAATCAGTGACCTGATCCAGCTCAGTAAGTTTGTTTTTGTAAACTCGAAATGTTTGCAATCTTGACTTGGCTACCCGGTCGATTTATGTCCATAAATGGCTAATTCAAAAAACGACTTTAGCACGGTGAAGCTTGAAAACTATTTTAACACTGAGGTATTTAAAATTTCTGGTTTTATGGAATATTCACCTTATTTATTATTAACACTTTGCAGACTATGCTCGAGTGTAGCTCGAGCAAAACTAATTTGAAAATTTCTTTATTGTTCAGAACAAAACTCACATGGATGTGTATAGTCGGTTCACGAGTGGGACAGACTTTTGAACAACACCTTAGTCGTCAGCTGCATGCATCGTTACTATAAACAGTGACTGGCACGGGCAAAGTTAGTTTGGCAGCATGGAGAGAGAATATAATTGGAATGTTTTAACGTATTTTTTTTAATCTATTGCTTAAAAATTGGAGTAGGAAAGAATCCGAAAAAGTCTGTTCCAGTCGTGAACGAACTATAATCTTTGTTCAGCTAGTGTTTAACACGACCTCACGAGAACACCACAGAGCAGTAACAATGATATTGCTAACAATAGGATTTATTTTTTTTATAGTCACTCAAATGGACATGATTGTTTGTAAATCCTTTTAACGGTAAGGGACATTTGATTGGGTTAGTATAAGCCAGGCTCTCTATTGGTTGATGACCGGCCAATAATGAACGCTGTAAATTACAGGGTGGCATTGACCAATAGGACGATGGTGAGTTCTAACACAGAAACCAATAGTATTGGTATTCTTGCAGTAGTGGATATAGGTGACTCTATGTGTTAAGTAATCTCTGAAGATTTTTCGTCTTTTTAAAATGCAATCAACAGTGGCGGATGGCAAACTATTATGCGAGGTATGCTGGCTTTTACCCTGTACTGTATCTGGTTGTTTACCATTTTACACGTCAACCACTTAAACATTCATTTGTAGTTGACGTCACACCACTTACGTAATGGGTGCATCCTGTTTCGCACTGAGTGTCACAATACGTTCGGTGCGTCCCGTAACTGCTGGTGAAGTTGTGGTGGTTTATGCTGGTCGCATACAACGTGATATACTAACGTTTAGAGGGGCCGCGGTGTCTCAGCGGTTAGTACTCTCGACCCCTACCAGGGCGAACCGAGTTCAATCCCCGGCCGGGTAACTCCCGCATCTTCGCAAGTGGGAACCGTGCCGGACGATGACGCTGGTCGGCGGGTTTCCCCCACCCCTTTCATTCAGGGTCTGTTCCATACTCACCTCGCTTCACCCTCATTGGCTCTCAAGATCTATATGTTAAGAGTCACCCAAATCACTTCACTCACTCACCTTACTACCTTTTAGAGCAAAATACACTAATTGCCATTAAAATATGCTTACCGAGAAGAAAATTATTCATGATAGGCGAAAGTAGGTGTGTATGATCGTCGTGCGTAATATTTAGGGATAGGAACATTTCGCGAGTTCATTTCAGGACAAGATAGGCGTCAAACACGTGAACACTGAAGTTGACTTTGCAATTGGATCGCAGTTTATTAGACACGACCTGGACGACTCTGATCCAATAGCAGACTTGCAAGGAAACAAGTAGCGAGTGCCATACTGCCAGGTGTGGAGTAACAGCGACTGCTCTATGGGGCAGCAGCCAATGAACAAACATTTGAGGCTCGAGTGGACACAGGACTGTGGAGTCTATCCTACAAGTCACTGAACTCGCGAATTTTTCCTATTCCTAGTAATATTACAATTTATTTTATGTTACTAGTGGTCGCAAAAGCTACTACAGTCTTGATAATGTGTACGGTTGTAGGGCGAAGCTGTGTGGAGAACATTCAGTTTGCGAGTGGAGTGAATATGTCAGTGAACAGCTAGTATGCCTCAACTTGCTGAGTTAGAGAGGGGGAGAGTCGTTGGACTACGTCAGGGAGAGGAGGCAGTTGAGAAACATCTCCAACCTCGGAGGGGACAGCCTTCAGGCACGCCTATTTACACTTTGACTCTGCCGACATAATATTGCATCGCCTGGATTTAACTGAGTTGTGTGGAGTTTTCTGTAACATTACACATTCAACATCCACATTCTTTGAAGACACGTGGGAAGAAATATTACTTCATCTACAGTTTTCGTAAAGTTCTCTGCGACATAATATCAATACAGTAACGCTCAAAGTGTAACTTAATCAAATGAACACAATGAATCTTTACAGACCTGAAAAATTCGCGAGTGCAATGACCTGTAGGCTAGACTCTACAGTCTTATGTGCAAATATGCCGAAGTCAACTGCACATTGGCTGTCTGTCACAAGGGAAGGCGACGACTGGCCCGGCGTTCTCCAGGAGGTGTCGAATACCGTGTGGACCAATTGCTAAAGTTATCTAAACACACGTGTTTTGAATTCTAGCTTGTCTCGAAATGAATCCGCGAACTATCCATGTTTCTAATGTGTTGTTGGAGGCACCTGTTTTTTGCGAAAATATTTCAGGACAACATGTACTCCAAAACACTAGAGCTCAGATCCACTTTTGTAATTGGCTGAGTTTAACTGTCACGCGTTGTAGATGTCTGACAGCGAATCACGGACACTCAATGCCTGAGTTACTGAATTCTGATTGACCCAGTCAGGTAAGGAACTGTCTCCCAACAAAGACAAGTGGCCAATAACCAAATGAAAACTGCACGTATGCCGTAGGACACTGGAGTCTAGCCTTCGCGTGAACCTTTTTCGCGAAAAACACGTGGCCCTATGTATTGTATATTATTCTACGCGGGAAAGAACTTTTGATTGTGCCACTTTCATCTCGGCACTCTATTGGCAGAGAGCCGGCCAGTAATGAACATTGGTAAGTACAGTGATATTGTCGGGTGTTGTCTGGACCAATAGGACGCGCGGTTGTAAACAGAGCTACAGATAACAATAGAACTGATGGTCGTGCAGTCGTGAATATAGGTGACTTTACTTCTAGCTTGTCTTAGTTGTGAGTTAAAAATTACCGCAATCAAAGTGTTAATACTTTTTCGCTTCTCTTGTACATTTCATTTTGGTGATATCTAAACCTACGTTACATGCTGCACACACGATAGAGTAAACCCATAAGCGAAGATGTGTATAAGTATCAGAAATACATTAAAACCGTCCTTTAGAGATTGTATACAATATACCAACGCACCTCGGTTAACGAAACAGTTCTCATTGTCCTGCAACTGGACAGTTGCTATATATCAGGGGTGACCTCTAAATCTGAATCAGTGAGAATTTCACTATTTCAATCAGTCAAACGTGTCTGACTGATACAATATTCACTTCAGTGAATTTAACTGATGAACCAGTGAAAAAAATGCCATATTTCCTTCACTGATTCATTCAGTGACATTTCCCACTGATTCGTCCCTCATTTTTCTCACTGTTTTCCTAGTGGTTTATTTTTTGACTGATGGACCAGTGAAACATCTGGGCAACTTGCTCCGTCTCTAATTATTTTGACTGGTGTATGAGTGAAACTGCGCGTAAAAATTGCCGTCGAATATCGTTTAAAAATGGCAGTTAAACAACGTGTATCAAGTGAAGTAACAACGAGTAAACGAACGAAACAAGCACAAAATACTTTCTAAAATGCGTTTCGTCTTTCAAAACGCCATTTTACGAGGTAATATGAACACACAGACTTTCATTCCGTTTTTACGTCTTTCATTTCGTCTTTGCGTCTTTCATTTCGTCTTTACGTCTTTTATTTCCTTTGCATGTAACCGTCACAGCAGCCTGTTTGAAGATTTAAACTGCATTTAATGCGGCGAAGAGAGTGCACTCATATGTACTATTCGTTTTAACAATCCTAACGGTACCAATCAAACCAAAAACTAAAAGTATAAGCAAAGAATTTCAAACTATACGATTTCGTAATGATACTGTAAGACATATATTTTCCTCCGGCAACTCCAATTTGGCGTAGTAGCTCAGAGGGTAAGGCAATGGCCTAGAGGTGAAGGGTGCACGAGCTCAACCCCGGTAACCTGCGGAACGTTTTTAGTTTTTTGAATTACTATAAATTGCACAATATAAATAGTAAATTATCGTAAACATGTTTATTTAATGTAATTATTTGCCTACATCCAATAAAAGTAATATTTAATTCGCCACTGTAATCAACCGTCATTTATTCAATCAGTGAAATTGTTTCACGTCACTAATTTAATCAGTGGAATTTTTCACTGAAACAATCAGTGGTTTTCCGCTGATTCTAAGTGGAGCCATTTTCACTTATTAGAGTAATTAAATTTCATTTAAAGTGGTGACACTCTGTTGGCCTGTTGGCCTAATTTCTCAAGACACAATTGTTGCCAACAACAATAATAAAATAATACAAATTTATTCATGCTTTGAAATTCTAAAATCAGTAGCGGCCAAGGAGATTCTTCTCAATCTACTACTGTTGAGAGATCAGAAAAATAATTCCCCTTGAAAAATTATACGACAATTTGGAGACTTTACTTGTTGCTTTGTGTCATACCTGGGGGCAGTGAAATTTCGCGAAAAGATTTCAAGAAAAGTTATATTCCAAAACACTGTAGGGTCGTTTACCTATCTTGATTGGCTGAATTACTCTTTGACACGTGTTACTGCCTGCACACGAATCACGTAGGAGCTGTGCTAATGTTGCCGAATTCTGAGTGGCCCGGTCAAATATGAAAACCTCTTCTCAAGCAGACAGTACGCAATGGCAGTAGACGAATTAATGTTGGGTGCTTATAGTATCGAAGTCTACCGTGTACTCATATTTTTTCGCGAAAAGTCACTAACTCTAGCTATATTTCAATACCATACGTGTGCACCAGCAGTTTTATTTTGGTGTGTGAGGACGTGCAAAATGCAAAGGAGTTCCAGAAAATAAGGCGTCGCCAGATTTCAACGCCTAACTGTAAAAATTATTTAAAGCCAGCTCCTAAAATTATGTACACAAAACTTCCCACTGAATGGAACAGAATAAATAAAAACTTAATAAAAGCAAAGTCACCAGCCTTAGTGCATATGGGTTCCCTAAATTCGTAAATGTTCGTGTTCTTTCGTAATCGTTCGGTTTACAGGATATCCAATACATGAGTCTGTTCTTAGTTTTTCGTCGTATAGCTGCGCATTGACGAATGTTTTTAAGCTGGTAGTAAAATCGTTACACGTTTACAAGGTATGGCTCAAAATGAGAGTTTGGCGTAATATATAGAAGTGTCGCCTCAGTATTTCAGTATTTAGTTGCTCTATGGTTGTGAGAGAATTGTGCGACGGTGCTGCGAGCGGTGGAAACACGGAAACATGAGTGTGTGTGTGTGTGTGTATATATATATATATATATATATATATATATATGCGCCACGAAGTGTGTGTCTGGGCGACCCAGAGTGACAACCCAAAGAGACGAAACGTTCGACGTCCGACAAGCGCTATTTCAGCCAACAGTATTTCTTTCCGTCATCCAGAAATATGCAGCGGCCTTACTAGTGACCTCAGTGTACGCTTGCATTATTGTGAGATGACTTCTAAAAAAAAATTCTTGCATTTCAAACATTCCTTGCGCCATATTTCCGTATACCCCAACAACGGCGACCCGTTTGCAGTTCTCTGCCCAGGCCTTAATTGGACACGAGCGACAACTGTACTCGAGTATGGAGGGACACTAGACAGTGCACAAACACGGACTTCATTGTTCAGCAACACAGGGCCATAAATGAGGGCATCATGGTATGGGAAGCGATCTGTAGGGACCTGCGTTCTCTATTGGCTGCAGGCTGTACTTCAACAAGTCGTGTGCTCGTTGGACTTCTGCCATTGGCCAAAAACTTGCGTGGGATGCCCCAAGGACGCTTTTAGCCAACAGTTAACACATTGAGGTACCTGCACACATTTACTGGCACTTAAAGTGAGTCACCTACATACACCGGACACTATCCCGTACTTTACAGCGTTCAGTATTGGCCGGTCATCAACCAATTTAGAGCCGAGCTGATATTGGCCCAATAAAATGTCCTTTATCGTATAAAAGGATTTACAATCAATCTTGTCCCTTTTTAAGTGGCTATTAAATAAGAAATTCTCTCTTTAACAATATCATTCTTACAGCGCTGTCGTGTTCTTGTGAGGTCATGTCATACACTAGCCGAACAAAGGCTGCACAGCCATGCGAGATTGTTTTGAATAACAAGGAAATTTTCAAATTAGCTTCTCTCGAACTACACTCGAGCATAGTCTGCAAAGTGTTACGTCTGAATGGTTGGGCAACCAATTTACAGTGAAGCGATCACACTCCTTAACGGGGACGAATAGTAGCCAGTAGCCAGTTAAATCACGAATTGGGCTCAAGTAGGTATAGGGCAGTGGAGTATAACATGTTAAAAAATAATAAGGCAAATTGTAGAGATCTCTAGTGATAATTCTCGGTGTTCCCTGGTAGTTAAGAGTAGAACACTGACGATACAGCTGTGCTACGTTTAGGTGATTCTGAGGCCTCGTGCTCCTCTCTTCATGGCGCGGCTGGAACGGAAAGTTCACCAACAATGCCCAAACACAGCACAGGTTTGCCAGGACTGCCTTAGTGCTGTTCATGTCCTTCCTCAGCTGACCCGGTCCCCAGACTCGCCTACAAGGCACGTATAGAACCATCTGGATGGACATCCCTCAACATATCTACAGCATCTTTAACGGCAGTTGCAACACTTATGGGACGATTTTACATAGGATAGCATTAGACGTCCCTGTGACTCCGCGCCAGGCCGTATCGCCGCATATACCACATTCCACACTTGAGATAGTGCAATATCGTACCAAATGTGGTTTTCAACGATGCAATTTTACCGATTAAATGACTCATTCGTCTTGTAATAAGTTATGCCAAGTTCCACTCAATGTGAACTTATCCCCAAGCATGCATAAATTTTTATGGCAATGGGTCTATCTGTTTTCCAGGCTTTTGTTTGAAATGTAGGCCCACTTATGGATGTCTGATAAATGGCACAGCACAAGTAACTTTGAATTAATTGAGCTGAGAGATTTTGGCGGCTCTAAACTAGACCTTGAGAGCAGATGAGGGTTGAATGAGCTGAGAATGGAACAGCTCCGGAATGCAATAGTGGGGGGGTGGGGGGAAACGAGAGATCCCCGAGAAAACCATCCGACCGACGGCATCATCCGGCACTTTCCCGCTTGCGAAAATCCGGAGTGACTCGGCCGGGGATTGAACCCGGTTCGCCTTGGTGGGATCAAGCAGTCTAACTGCTCAGCCACCGTAGCCCAAAGTTACTGTGGATGAAGATGCCGAAAATGAGACTACTCTTACGAGGAATAGGAAGATCAGTGACGTGTATTCTAGAGAAGAAGCAAGTGATGAAGACTGTATTGGAAGCAGAGTTGATGGCTAGCATTCCTTGTAGTAAAAAGTGACTCAAAATAAAAAGAAGATCACAGCGTCATATGCTTTATAGTTTCTGAAGAATATAATGAACTTAATGGTAACTCCAGACTTTTGATCACTATTGAACGTGCAGGAGATTACACACACATGAACGAGACAGTTTCGATCATCAAAGAACGGAATGAAAGAATTTATATACAATGAGTAAAGAGGGACGCATATTTTTTCGCGAAAAGAGTTCCACTTAGGTTAGATCTCAGTGTAGTTTGCAACGTTCGATCGAGATGTTAGAGACACTATCACTTCGGGTTGTAAAATGCCGCCAAGCTAGAGCTCCAAACACTCGAGCAGTGGGTCACTTGTTCGTTGGACGCCGCCACGGGCAGTACTCAATCTCATAGCTACCCCAATCAAGCGTAATGAAGCTATCATTATGCTCAGTATCTACTACTGGTCACGAGAGCCGCAATATGTCGGATGAGTGGAGGTCCAACGACACACGCGGAACAAACACATACATACTTGTATGACGTCTACCTCGGCCCTAAATTAATACGCGAAATGACAAGCTCTGTAAGTATATTCCCTGGCCACCTGCGGTATTTTTTTTGGTGACTGGCCGCGTTTTTTTTTTTTTTTTGTGAGCAGACATTGCGACATTATATAGACGAATACAATTTTTTAAGCTTTTATTAACTAATTCAGATTCAGTGTAAACATTTGTGTACGCGGTGCAAAGTAATTTTATTTTTGGACGGTGCTGTACACTTCAACCCTCAATACGCACTGATTTTCCCTTGTGGTAACTGACTCTTCATAAATGTCGAAATTCAGTAAGTCTTACATATTTCCGTAGTCACTCCAACATTTGGCATGTGGTGCGTGTTCGTGAGTCATATTCACTCAAAAGTCAGTATTTTTACGCATTTTTGTTAAGGTGGTCGCCTACCTGCGTCTGAAGCCAAACAACGCGAGAGTCATAAGGGCGACACTGCCATGCACACCAAACGCGCCATCGCCGCTAAGTGCATGTCTCTGGACTGGCGTGCATTGTTATTGTCGTATCACGTGTACCTAATGGGACTTCAAGCGGCGACCGTATCGTTTTATCGATGCAATTCTGTAGAAAGGTTCAGTATAAGTAGGGGCCGGAAAATTTCGCGAATTAATTTCAGGACAAGCTACTATATCAAAGTCGTGTACATTTCTGTCACGCTAGCGACTGGATCACAGTTTGTTAGACACGCCCGCCCAGGTGAACTCTGAGCCAGTAACAGACTTGCAAGGAAACAAGCGCCGAAACCCGCGTCACCTGGCGTCTGAGCTAATACAACTGGCTACACACTAACTACAGCAGAAGCCGATCAACACAAAGCTGAGGCTCGAACATACATTGGACAGTGGAGTCTAGCCTGCAGGTAGTTTAAAACGCGAAAATTTCCTATCGGTAAATCTAAAGACTGTTCGCGATAAAGTGAGCACTTTTGAAATCAACCTTAGAAAATAGTCACTATCCCTGTCTGCATATATTTTAACGGGCGCCCTGAGTGATATGCGCCCAGTAAAGTTGATAACGATAGAGGGGAAAGTAGTTCCGTATCTTAACGTAGAATAAAAAGTGTTAGGAAACCATTTTTTTTTTTTTTTTTTTTTTTTTATGCATCGAAGTGTAAACATGAGCAGATTAGTAAAATATTTACTTTTCTAATAATTTCACAGTTTCACTTGACCGACGCATGAATAAAGTGATGAGGCCCGTGGCAATGTTAATCTTACATATGGCGGAAGAATATACAACATGCATTTAAAAAGTGCCAATTTTACCGTGAACATCAGATATATTACTTTCGCTTGTGTCCGTGTAGTGTGTTTTAAGAAAGGGCAGTCTTAACCCTTTGATGACGGCAAATATGTATTGGCCCTGAGGACAAGATTGAAGTGAGCTGCCTATATCCTCCGCTACATCCCTATATGTTGTGTTGGTCTGTGTATTTTCACTTACCATAGTCCTATTGGTCCTGGCTACACCGAACACGCCTACTGCACTCTGCTATATTCATTATTGGCTGGCCGACGGCGAATGAAGTCGCGCTTAGAGTATGTACCAATTAAAGTGTTACGACAGATGTAACAGGTTTTCCAATCCACAGTGCTCATTTGAGAAATATTAAAACAACTATTTTTATTCTTAAAAATTGAAATGTTGACTGGTTGTATTTTTTTAAAATTAGAATTTGATAAAGTTCAGCGAAACAGTAGTGCTATATACAGTATATTAGTTTTGTCTTAAAGAGCAAAGAGATGTTCATGTAAACATAGCCTTGAGTATATGCATGCATACTCCTCAAGGGATTTTAAAAGTAGCAGTTTTTAACGGCGGCAGAGGGTTCCAAAACATATACTGATATCTTGAAACTACCACGTGATCATCCATCTTCTGGAGTATGTTTTCTTTCCTTAAGGAAACATACTAAGGACACGTGTAATAGTCTCGTCAAAAAAACCGCGAGTATTTTCAAACATGCTGAAACTAAGTCCTGGCGATATACAAGCAAACCTCGTCAGACTGCTAAATACGTAATTGCGCTGAAATCGGTTCAGCGATAGTGAGTCTGGCCAACATAAAAATGTTTTGGGCAGAAGGCGGAGGTGGGAAATAGAAACAGATAGGTAGGGATAGGAAAAATTCGCGAGTTCAATTACCTGTAGGATAGACTCCACAGTCCTGTGTCCACTCGAGCCTCAGATGTTTGTTCATTGGCTGCTGTCCCATAGAGTAGCCAGTGTTACTCCACGCCTGGTAGTATGGCGCTCGCTACTTGTTTCCTTGCAAGTCTGATATTGGATCAGAGTCGTCCAGGTCGTGTCAACTAAACTGCGATCCAATTGCAAAGTCAACTTCAGTGTACACGTGTTTGACGCGTCTCTTTTCCTGAAATGAACTCGCGAAATGTTCCTATCCCTACGGATAGGAAGGTAATGGCATAAGTAGTTCTTAACAAAGGAATATAGACAAACAAATTACTGTTGAACGGTGTAAGAATACGGAGTTCAAGTGTCTGAAGTATCACGCTTGTGATAAACAAGTTGTTGCGCACTGCAGGTATCGCAACTCAACAGTCCCATGTGTTTCGATAAACTAGATTGCTTTGATAATTTTTGAGATATTATAAAAGTGAGTCAGTGAAGAAATTTGGGCCGTTCTTTGGAGGGCCGATGAGAGTGAAGTGAGGTGAGCATGGACCAGACACTATAACCTGTAGGCTATACTCTACAGTGCTGTGTACACTCGACCCTCAGATGTTTGTTCATTGGCTGCTTCACCAGAGTGTAGCCAGCGTTACTCCACACCTGGTAGTATGAGATTAGCTACTTGTTTCCTTGCAAGCGTGCTATTGGTTCAGAATCGTCCAGGACATGTCCAATAAATTGCTACCCAATCGCAAAGTCAACTTCAGTGTACACGTGTTTGACGTCTACCTTGTCCTGAAATGAAATTGCGAAATGTTCCTATTCCTGGTTATTTGCCTTTGTTTCATGAGATAGAGGGATTCTTTACGTACAATTTCATGCAAACCTAATGAATATAACGATTTTTTCCCCCAGTTATTGAATAACAAAATTTGGCAATAAAAGTAAGCAACTCCGTGATATTCTAGTTACTCCGTGATATTCTAGTTACTCCGTGATATTCTAGTTACTCTGTGATAGTATGGGGTTTACCACAAAATATATTATTTGACTATTTGAATTTAATCCTATGAAATTGTACATATCATATCAATGAAGGCCTGGTACATCTGACAGACCAAAACGAAAAATCACATTGCACAATATAATTCATAACTGGTAAAAATATCCAAATTTTTCAAAATAAATTTACTCAAAAAAAATTTTTCCGCTTACCTGAAGACAAAGGGTGTTTAAGTCCAGCAGCTTCAGCCACCCTATACCCCACGCATCTGACCTGGTTAGCTGTAAGTCCAAAGCCTAACGACTGCATCGTTGTTACGTAGTTCACTACCTTAAGTTCTATTTCAGATTGCATTACAAAAGACTTTCCAATTTTCTCAAGAGTTGCACTACCTGTATCTGCTAAAATTTGGTGCAATAATCCTTAAGTGTACTCCACAGGATAATAAAACGTTTACTAACATTGTACAGTGCACTGTCCATCCTTCATTGAAGTGAAGTTAGTTTCGAATAATTAATGGTTTTTAATTTGAGAGCTCTTAAACATGCCACTTAATTACAGGTTTGGAGTGCCAAGTGCGATGCTTCAATGGCTTTATCATGAAATTCATGAGACGTATGCACAATTTAGATGAATATTTCATTACTCCAGCAAGGAGTTATTAACGTGCTATAGGTAGGGATAGGAACATTTCCCGAATTCATTTCGGGACATGATAGACGTCATACACATATATAGTGAAGTCGTTCGGGACAAAATAGACGTCAAACACACATATAGTGCAGTCACCTTCGTAATTGGATCACAGTTTATTAGAACCGCCCTGCACGGCTCTGAGCCAATAGCAGAGTTGCAAGAAAGCACCGTGCGAATCCCATAACTGCTAAGTGTAGGGCAACAACCAATGAACATACAGCTGAGGCTCCAGTATGCAAAGGACTGGGGAGTCTAGCCTACAGGTCACTGAACTCGCGAAATTTTCCTATTCTTAGCTATAGGTCCATAACATGTGCAATTGAGGTTTTCTAATGTGAGAGCCATTAAACATGCAACTTTATTACATGCTTGGGGTACAAAGTGCGATGTTTGTATCCCTATAGAAAAAAGTTGGCAAGACAAATTCAAATCTGGGATTCGAAGTTATATTCAATTAAGTTCATCCTTCACCAATCGCGAAGTTTCTTTCAGCCTTTCAGACGTGTAGGAACGTCCTGGTTTATTCTGCTTCGGGGGCATGTCAACGAGAAGCGTTCCCAAAAACCTAAGTAAACCAATCACATTGCTAATAGTCTCACGCACCTTAAACACGTGACACTACGTCCATATCTATTTTATACGTTAATTATATGTATGTTACCGTTAACTGGTGTTAATATGAAATGTATACACTTGAAAGTTTGTTTCTGAGAAATAAAATATTCCACTACATGGCCAGTAACGGGCTTAAAAGACTCCTGGATTCTTCCGCCATATGCTGGGAAAATCCTAAAACCGTTTGGAGTTCAAGGTACGGCGTGACAGAGAGCATTCTATCTATCACGGAGTCACTTGATATCACGGGGTTACCTAACTTTACCTAACTCGCAAACCGTCTTACTTGGCTAGGACATTATTGGTTCGTATTACTGTGGCCGAACGTATAGTATACATCTCATTGGCTGCGACAGCGAGACAAGCGTTGTGTAGTCTTAAGTGCAGCACGCATCCAAAAAAAAATTGTTTATAACACCTGAAAGAGTAGATAAAAGTGAGTGAAAAAATTCGGGCGGCTCTTAACATCGAGGTCTTGAGAGCCTATGAGGGTTATTGAGGTAAGTATGGAGCAGCACCGGAATGAAAGGGCGGGGGGAAACGGGATATCCCCGAGAAAACCCACCGACCAACATCTTCGTCCAGCACAATTCCCAAGTGCGAAAATCCGGAGTGACCCGGCCGGGGATTGAACCCGTATCCGTAAATTAAAGTGGATCTGAAAAGTTTAAGATCTAATTTTACATATGCACATTGCGTATACACTACCATATGTAAATTAACAGTGTTATGGGTTTGATCACTTTAATCATGCGTCGGTGAATTGAAACTTTGATATTATTAAAAAATTAAATAGGCCTATGTTACAAATTTCATAATTCTTACACTTAACATGTTTAAAAACACAGAAAGTAAAATTAATAACTTCAGTGTTCCCAAATGTTAACCTAACACGTTTAACTCGACGCCAAGACATGGAGCTACTGTCCTTCAGTCTTTACCAATGTTACTGGACGGTTTCTAGGCAGTGTGCTCTTTAAAATATGCCTACGCAGGTAAGGTTTGTGACGTTTCTCAAAAAGTGATTATAAAAGAGCTCAATTATAACAGCGAACAGCCTTTGTTGTAAACAATTCATAGACTAAATATGAGGTAGACGGATCTCGCTGGTTGCGCACAACCAATCTCCATGTCGCAACATTGAATTGCATTTCTACCAACCCGTCTCGCGAAACTGGCATGGTTTGGATTTTAGGTTAGAAAACTGATATGTAAACAAATTATTTGAGATGCTAATCAATTTATAACGTAGTTTGGTTGAATTTAAACTGGCAAAAGTATTTTATTCATACAATAGCGCTTGTCATTTCAAAACTAAGATGTAAATAAACACGTTCATCACTGTTGACCATGTGACTTTGACAGTTGTGTTCCTTTGGGGTACGTCAATGTTGGGTATGCGCAGAAGACGAATAAGCGGTCTACCTCGTCTTTAGTCTAGGAAACAAATGTGTGAGACACTTCGTACCAGTGGCAGTGATTGTCGGAGAACGTTGTCCGCCAAGGTCTGGTGGCAGTGATTGTCGGAGAACGTTGTCCGCCAAGGTCTGGTAGCAGTGATTGTCGGAGAACGTTGTCCGCCAGTGTCTTGTGGCAGTGACTGGCGGAGAACGTTGTCCGCCAAGGTCTGTTGGCAGTGATTGTCGGAGAACGTTGCCTGCCGGGGTCTGGTGGCAGTGATTGTCGGAGAACGTTGTCCGCCTGGGACTGGTGGCAGTGATTGTCGAAGAACGTTGTCCGCCAAGGTCTGGTGGCAGTGATTGTCGGAGAACGTTGTCCGCCTGGGACTGGTGGCAGTGATTGTCGGAGAACGTTGTCCGCCAAAGTCTGATGGCAGTGATTGTCGGAGAACGTTGTCCGCCTGGGACTGGTGGCAGTGATTGTCGAAGAACGTTGTCGGCCAAGGTCTGGTGGTAGTGATTGTCGGAGAACGTTTTCCGCCAAGGTCTGGTGTCAGTGATGGTCGGAGAACGTCGTCCGCCAGGGTCTAGTGGAGTGATTGTCGGAGAACGTTGTCCGCCGGGGTCTGGTGGCAGTGATTGTCGGAGCACGTTGTCCGCCAGTATCTGTTGGCAGTGATTGTCGGAGAAAGTTGTCCGCAAGGGTCCGGTGGCATTGAGCTTCTACAGAAATCAATTACCTTCTTAACCTATTTCGTTTCCAACAATTTTTCGTTATTCTAAATTTTCGTAACGACCATTTTTTGTCGCGCGCGGCTCTGATTGGCTGAGCCCGTCAAACTTCAAATAAATTTTAGAACTGGGCCAATCTTCAAATATTTGTAAGAAACTGAAGCCATCCAACATTTTCAGACAAATATGGCGGTATTTATGACGTTTTGATGGCGTTATAACTGTCCAACTTTGTTTGAACAAACATATTGTAAAATCGGAGATTGTGGCAGGGTCTGAACTCGTGTACATTTCACGCTATTTTCCAACTGGACCGCTGTTTGTCAAACATGCCTTCGGAAGAATATTAAGCCAATGACAAACCGGCAAGAAAACAAAGGTCGGATCCCGTGTTATCTGCTGTGCGGTCAAACTGGAGCATCAGCCAATGAGCACCTACCTGGGCCTCAAGTACACGAAGTAGTGTCTGTTTAAGGGTCCTCTGTACCTGGAGTCCAAGTTCAAGAAGCGAGGGAGCGATACGGGCGACACTAACACGCACGCCTAGCGCCTCATCGCTCCTACGCGCAAGGCGTGCAGTGTTTCCGTCCTAACGCTTTACTGCGTAAACTAAATCTGTAACAGTGGGGTTTTACTACACGCGATGAAAGTACACAGATTAAACTACCTGCGTATAATAGTACTTTTCTCTTACCGCTAAAAGAAACTTCATATGCAAACTTTAAAAATGCGATATTTGACCACTTGCACGATTTTTTCTCCACTGATACAATTAATATGATAAAAGTAAAATGACAGCGATAGAGAAAATAGTTTTTTTAATCCTTTCCAGCTAAAATTTCGTATTTCCAGAATATTTATTTACCGAGACACACGTTTGGAGCAAACAACGATTTCAGAGAAAATGTTTCAGTACATAGGAACCTTAATTGTTAGGATCGTCAGCGGAGTTGAAGAATATAGATAGCAATTAGAATAATTCTGTATATATTATTAAAACTATGTTAGTGTGTTTTGTTGATTAATTATTCTATAAAAGATTATAAAGGGTTTTCATGATAAAGTGAGCACTTTTGAACTCAACCTTCGAAAAATGTCACTACCCTACCTGCATATATTTCAACGGGCACCTTGAGTGATATGCGCCCAGTAAATTGGTAACGATGAATAAGAAGTAGTTTTGTATCTCATGATAACTTAAATTATTCCTTTCGCTTTCTCTTTATTTTTTAGTGCAGCGAAGTGTAAAAATGAGCAGAATTTCAAATAATTTCCCAGTTTCACTTTCCGATGCATGAATGAAGTGACGAGGCCCACGACGATGTTAATCTTGCATAAGGCGGAAGAATACACAACGTGCAAACAAGTACATTTCAAGCAAGGCTTTCAAAAGTACTCGTTTTACTGTGAATAGCCGATGGCTAGGTCGATTTGCTTATTACGCTTACGCCGACTTATAACCAGATCTTGAGTTAAGAGAGTAAAATATTAAGATTTCCAGCAATATGTATAGTAGCACAGTCACAGACAGGAACTTGACAGACAGTTCTGTTGGTATTACTATCTATATTAACAATATTTAGTTGGTATCTACAACCCATCAGATGGATGTTTCGTATTTAACAGTATAGATGGCTCCTACAACCATATTTGTTTCTCAGTGCACGCTCGTAATTTGATGGTTTTAACTGGTATGAGTTTCAGGGGCCAGCCTACGAGTCTCAGTATAGAGAAGTTCAAATATCAGATAATCTTGGCACAGCTCTGAAGGTGGGTTTACGATTGACTTAACAGAATAAGTTCGCCGTGTGCTTAATATGTGATTCAGTGTATTCAAGAGTATTAGTTTATGACTGTCGTGTGCGGGTCTTGACGGGTCGTGTGCGATCTTGGCGTGATTTAAGAGATCGTTATATTTTATATCTTAAGTACAGTCAAGACGAAGTAGCCAATCAGAGTCCAGTGACATTTGTTGTTGGCGGGAAACTGTATTTACATCTTGGATTTAGGTAATGTTGTATCGTGAAATTGTATGCAAATAATTATTTTAATCAAGAGATAGTATCCTCTTAATTTAAAGAACAGTTCATGGTCATGTTTTATTTCTTGGAAGAGGTTATTTAATTCACTTTAACACATTGCGTTCTGCACACATTTACTGGCACTTAAGACAAATTAGAAGTGAGTCACCTATATCCACTACTGCAAGAACACCGGTTCTGTTCGTGTCTGTGTTAGAACTCACCATCATCCTATTGGTCCATTACCCACCGGACACTACCCTGTACTTTACAGCGTTCATTAGTGGCCGGTCATCAACCAATGGAGCTGAGCTGATATTAACCCAATCAAATGTCATGTTTCGTATAAAATGATTTACAAGCAATCATGTCCCTTTGAGTGGCCATAACAAAAAGAAATTCTATTGTTATCAATATCATTGTTACTGCGCTGTCGTGTTATTGTGAGGTCATGTTAAACACTAGCTGAACAAAGACTGCGCATCCATGCGAGTTTTGTTCTGAACAACAAAGAAATGTGCCAATTAGCTTTGCTCGAGCTACACTCAAGCATAGTCTACAAAGTGTTTTCAGATGTGTTGATGTAAATTGCCAATTTCGGAATCGGCTTTCCTTTCTATAAAATATCACGAGTTTTTCAAAACGTTTACACAAGCAGTAATCCCAAATACTTAAATAGATGTAAATAATCTTCACTCTTGTCCACATTTCCGGGTTACGTCGGCTGCTTTCGTCTTCTACGATTCTGTTTGGCTGGACTTAACAGTTGCTAATGCGATCATAAACTGTAATGCGATCTTCTTGTTGTTCATTTCCCGTGTGCTTATCGAGTCATTAAGTGTTGTTTATTATTTATTTATTTGTTGCAATTTCCCATGAACAACTCTGTTCATAAAGGGGAAATGGTACACAAAAAGCATCATGGCAGTTTGTGATTACATACATAGTAACATACAATACATACACAATAAAACCCAGTATTAAACGATATAAAAGGAGTTAAAGTAGGCATTTCAGAAATACAGTGCAGTTACATTTTTCTTTAGTAGAAAGAGAAATATTGACAATTTCAAATAAAACAAAATTATTTGATAATAGGAGAGGAATTATTCAAAACCTTTTTTTTTTTAAATGGTGCTCTTATTAATTACAATAAGAAAAATAGCAAGTGAGATCGTATGCCAAAAAAAATTGGCAGTTTGTTATGCATAAGGTACGTAACATACACTAACATACAGTATTAAAAAAGATAAAAGAAAAATATGATAATAGGTCTTTCAAAACATACGAAACAAATACACTTAAAATAACAGAAATAAAAAGATTGACTACAGTTGCAAAATAATAATTAGTTGATATCAAGCGAGAAATCATTTTTAAAAATATTTTTAGTCATTGTGCTGCTATAAATTTCAATAAGAACAATAATACACATACAGAAAGGAAAAATTAAATTTACATAAATATGCACTCATCATTTTTGTACCTATCCCATAATGATTATTTTAGTTTAGTTTTGAATTTTAATTGGCTGGTACAAGACGTTACAGTTTTTGGCAGTTTGTTAAATTTTTGGAGTGTCAGGAAACGAAAAGTTTTGTAACATTTGTTATTGCTCTATTTTGTAGTTTTTCTCATTCATGCAGTTGGGTTTTATCACAGTTTATCTATACTATATTAAGGTTACTTAAATGGGAATGTATTAGGCTGTAATAGAGTTGTAGTCTACATGTATGTGGCACAAAATCTCTTAATTTATAGAGTACTCTAATGGCTGGAGTTATTTTCTTTGCAATATGCTTCGTATGATCCTGCCATTGTAATGTTTCATTTATGATGAGACCTAAATACTTAACTTTGGAGGCTCTTTCAATAGTTTTATTATTAACTGACGATACATACTCTGAGGTTATCTTTTTGTTAGGTTTATTAAATATCATATATTTTGTTTTATTCTCATAAAGCGATATTTGATTTTTTTGAAGCCAATTATTTATATTTATATCCTCTTGCTTATCCTCCATTATTTTTCCAATATCTGTTCGTCCATATAGTATTACTGTATCATCCGCGTATAAGTTAAGACACCCTTTGAGATGGATTGTTTCCAAGTAATTTATATACATCAAGAATATAATTGGCCCTAGTATCGAGCCTTGGGGAACACGACATGTGATTGCTGATTCAGTACTTTCAGAGTCCTCTAGACACGCATACTGTTTCCTTCCACTTACGTAACTGATAAACCAATCTAAAACTTTTCCCCTTATCCCAGCCATTTTAAATTTGTAAAGTAAAATTTTGTGGTATACTGTATCAAAAGCTTTTCGAAGAGCAACAAATAGGCATCCAAAATACCATAATTCTTCAGTCTTTAATCGTAAACTCACCTTGAGAGTGGCAAGGTAAGGGAGGTAGTGTAGGGGAGGGCTCTCGCCTCTGGAGGGAGGTAAACCACGTGATACTGCTGGCGCTGTACACACCAGACTGATAACATCGCTCTCTACTACAGTGTTGTTAAATACCGCGCTGCACGACTTGCGTTTTTTCGACAGGTAATGTTCACACGCGGGGCAGCCATCTCACAACCGCTCTCGGCCGCTATCGCTATTAAACTGAACAACCCCCACCCCTTCGTGCTGCGGCAATGGACTCTTCTGACTCGTCCGAAGCTTTTTGTTTGTTTTGTTTTATTGCGACCGTAATCTTTTTTCAATATATAGCTGTACAGAGATATTGGACAAGTCAAATTACAGTATACAAAGTTTATACACTGGACATAGTAAATACACACACATATATGTCAGATTACACGTAAACGCATCACATCTTTTGTTCATAATTTGACTAATCTTCTTCCAACATGCTGTGAGGCGTCGTCGTTTTGCCGAAACAGAAGAAAAAGGAAACGAGATAAACCGGAATAAGAAATGCGTACAAGAACATGTTATGCAATAATTTCTTAATTTTTGTAGTTTAGATATTCATCTACATTGTAAAATGTTAGTTTTAGAAAGAAATTCTTTCGGCTGCTTTTTTTTTTTTTTTATTTATTTATATTAGAGAAGCAAATTTCTTGAAGGTGTTGTGGTAACTTATTGAAAAGTTGGCTACCAAGGTAGGACGGCCCTTTCTGGACAAGTTTTAAATTAACTGAAGCCACGTGTAAGTGTTTTTTTTTTTTTTTCATTCTAGTGTCATACTTATGAAAGGACTCATTTTCTGAAGTAAATGACTGTTTTTGGACATGAATATATGTACTGAAAACATGTACTCACATACAAATGTTAAAATCTTTGAGCTCTTGAAAAGATGTCTACATGAGTCTGACTTTCTTTTGCCATTCATTATTCTTACAGCTCTCGTTTGCATGTGAAACATTTTTTTGCTGTCAGTGGAATTGCCCCAAAAAATTATACCCTAACACATGATGGAATGAAAATATGCAAAATATACCATTTTTGTTCAAGACCTTTGCAACACCCCGCAGAGCGAAACATGTTGAACTCAGTTTAGGTAAAATATACGCAATGTGAGATTTCCAGTTAAGTAATTGTCTATCTTTAAGCCAAGAAACTTTTAATCACTGCGGTTTCATTATTTTTGTCTCCGTTACTGCTAACATATGAATTAATGTTTGTTCTGTTCTTTGTGAAGAAATTCATACGATGTGGTTTATCTAGGTTGAGATTTAATTTGTTTGCAGTAAACCATGCATTTAGCTCTGTAAATGTTGTGTCTGATTTTTGTGTAAGATCATTTTAAACGTATGTGAATTATTTTCTCATTAGGATTTCACTATCCCAAATTAACATAATTCTCACTGGCAAAGACCAAGACAAAAATGTCTTCTCACAAACATACGCTGCCATTAACCAACAGAAGAACTGCTGGTATGCGCGTAGAGTTTTAAAGTCTAAACTGAGTGGAACTTTTTATTTTCTCTCGCGAAAGTAATTTGTCCCTATCCAATAACCTAGAGATTTACGAATCATCTGAGACGATCGTTTAACACGGGAAAAGTTGACGGTTTGCTGGGATTCAGCGTACACTACACATGTCTGACTATTTTCTCTCATCATTGGTTGTCGCGTATGTAAGAAGCTACTATCCCATTTCAATGGGCCGAAGACGACTCTGATACTATAAAGCAGAACGTTTGTAATTACTCCGTGAAGAACTTGGCCTATCCAGAAACTAGATCATCCAATCATGTAATGATTAGTACTTTTCTAGCTTCTTTGCATTAGCAAAATTGTTTGTGTAAATAACAGTTGCAAATAAATAGCAACTGAAAATTATTTGGTGACTAATTAAAATAATTGACACATTTTACTTTGAAACTTCGTTTGAATTTACTTCTAAATTTTCAAAATAAGTAGAGGTAGTGAAATTTCACAAAAATATTTCAAAACAAGTTATACTGCAAAACACTGTAGGTTCGTTTACCTATCTTGATTAGTTGAATTCCTTTTTGATACGTGTTAACTCTCTGTATACGAATCACGTAGATGCCATGCCGTGTTCCCGAATTCTGAGTGACCCGGTCAAATACGAAAACGCCTTCTCAAGCAGACAGCAGCTAACGGCAATAGACAAACTACCGTTGGTTGCTTATAGTATTGACGTCTACCGTGTACTCATATTTTTCGCTAAAAGTCACTAGCTCTAAAAGTGTTATTTTGGGCAAAAAATGTAATACTTTTTAAAGTTGTGCGTGAAACCTTGCTGTCACTATGTGAGGGCATTGCATTTTCTGTGTCAGTGTCGACAGCTGGCATAACAAGCATGTTTCAGAACAGCAGGTAGGCTGTCAGCAATAATAAGAAGTCACTGGCCAGTGACATGGTGGTGGTACGTCGTTCATCACTGACCTTCCACCACAGAAGACTCTCGCAGCTCTTAACGCTTTGAGCTTTCCGCAGTTGTATTGGCAGCCACGACAGGCTAGAAGTGAGTTATCTGTACACTCCACTACAGGTACATCTGCTCTGTAGGTTTGAGTATTTCCACTTAGCAGCATCCTGTTGGTCCAAATTATATCGGACCTGCTTGCCATGCTGACAAGTTTCATTATTATAGGCTGTTCACGATAAAGTGAGCACTTGTTGATGCTGTTTCATTAGACATAATCACCAATAAATGCATTTCATTGTGACCACGGACTTTTGGTTTCGGGTATGGTATGGTGAATGTATACACTGTGTTTATTACTAGAGACATGCAAAATTCGTGTTATTTTCTGGCAGCACGCAAAAATTCACCGTCCTATACATGTTCGAGCCGGTGCCAATTATTTATTGGCTTCTACACAGCGAGGACACATTTTCTCTTTCGACTTGATTAGACGTGATTGGGCCAGTTTCTCTTTAGTGGTTTCCTATTGGTCTAAAGCCGTCCTGAGTGTGTCCTAACAAACTGTAGTTCAATGACAAAGGCAATACAAAACACAAGTGTTTTAAGTCTCGTCTGTCTTCAAATAATAACGTGAATTTTGCGTGTCTCTATTTATTACTCACATGGTAGGGTTTACATTTACAAGTGGTGGAAGGATATAAATTGGTTGAAAGAAAAAACTAACCAGGGATTCAGAAGTGCTCACTTTACCGTGATCTGCCCATATCTGGCTGTTAGCCAATGAGATGGCGAACCGACTGCGTCCCAATTGCATGTTACTTGCCACGTTAATTATGGAAAACAAAATAATAAAAATTAAATTTGTGTTTCCAAAATTACCACAATTGTTTTACAGTATTCATAAAAGCTCTTCATTGGGAAAAAAATGGCAACATAACAGACTCTGTGAGAGTCCTTTCTTCAAGGGCCGAGAAATCGTCGTGCTACCATTTTCCGAGTTAACCTCGGGCTGAGGGCTCGGAGTGTTAATTAACAGCCACGAACGAGAATGTTCACTTCAAGTGTACCGCCGCGAAACCGCGCTTCTGTTAGCTCAACCTGTTCTGTAGCGACCTTGTCATTTCGCGTTACAAGGCAGCACCAAGCCAGACAGAACTCATTCTCCTATTCCCCCGGCAGCAGGGGATGAAGTTACCACATTTGCAGAGTGTTTCCTATTGGTTTTGAGTCCCGCGGGGTGTGCCAGCTGAGCGGAGGATGAATGAAGCACGTTTAACTAACACGTGCCTGTCTCTTGTCTACATTGGTACTGAGTGAGTGAAGTAGGTGAAGAGATTTGGGCGGCTCTTAACGTCGAGGTATTGAGAGCCGATGTGAGTATGGAGCAGCGCCGGGGTGTAAAGGTGGGGGAAACCGGATAACCCCGAGAAAACCCGCTGCTCTGTGGCATTGTCCTGCACGATTCCCACGTGCGAAAATCCGGGAGCAGCCCCGCTGGGAATTGAACCCGGTTTGCCAAGGTGGCAGGCGAGTAGTCTAACCACTACATCACCGCGGCCCCCATAATTGGTACAGAATTGTAACGTGAATGATAGAACGTGTACTGTTCTGTGATCTTGTCGTCACCTGCCGTCAGTGCTAAGGGTGACCACTAGTGGACAATTGTTGTATGGCATGGCGATGCTTGCTCTGTGCTGTACCTGGTTGGTTCATTGTCCATGCGCCAGCCACTGTGACGTAGGTGTGTCTGTGCTAAATATTCAGATTCGCATTCGGGGGGATGATGGACTCGAACCCAGGTTCGGCCATCCTGATTTCGATCCCCCGTATAGTTTCCCGAAATCCCTCTAGACGTATGCTGGGAGGGTTCCGTATTTTTACGGCTCGGTCGCACCCAGTAGGTGTGTTCGCGTGGTCTGCTATTCTGCTAGTTTACTGCTATTTCTGCTTGTTACCGGAAGAACTTCTTTTGTATGCTGTTCGGTTGGCGTTAGCAATTGCTATTTGTGCTATGAAAAGCAGCTATTTCTGCTCTTGCTCGCCGAGGTACAGCAGAAATATCAAAACTAGCAAGGTGGGAAAAAATGGCCGCCAAAATAAAATTACAAACATCGCAGTATCTTGAGAGTGACAGTTGGAAATAGTAGGTTGCTTTTATGCAGATTGATGAAGAGAATATGTTTGGGTATCCTGTAAGAAGTGAAGAGAGAAATAAAAATAACTATGACAAATTTATCATCGAAAGTAAGTTATCTTGAGTGGCCAAAATTTTTTTATATACGTAAATTCCGCAGAGACAATAAAGATTATCAATATTTTTTTAAATAAAATTTCGTTCATATATTTTCTATTTTAATTTACTCCTGTTAGTCGTTCGTGTCGTCCTGCCGAGAGTAACTGCTGTTTCTGCTACTTTTCGGCTCATGAAAAATAGCACTTGCTCTCGGATAGTAGAAAAAGCATGCCACGCGAACAAACCTACTATCTAATGACCTTGCTGTCGAAGAGACGTGGGTGCAGCTGACGTTGCAGAACGTGTGTGATTGTTGGCTCGCCGCTGGCTAGCAATTGGCGGTCACAGTGTGTCCAGTATATGCCGGCTCCGCCCTGGTTATTGCTTCCTGCTGCGTGCACGCAGTGTACAGCGCCGAGCAAGCGCCGCCATGCCCCACAACAGCTCACCAGCTGCCGTCGTGATCAGGGATGATGTGAAGTCTCGGGCCCAGAGCGTCACTTAGCGGTCACTTAGCGCCACTCACCAAGGTCTCAAGGCGAAGACGGCGTATTACTGGGGTCGTCTACACTGCTCCTCGTCTCTTCCCGCTCGTCGAAACCACAGAGCACCTAGGAATACAGAAGCGAAACTGCTGCTTATGTTGTATTTTTTTTAGGGGTAGTGTAATTTCGCGAAAAGATTTCAAGACAAGTTATACTTCAAACATTGTAGGTTCGTTTACTTATCTTGATTGGCTGAATTCCTTTTTGACACGTATTAACTGTCTGTATACGAATCACGTAGATGCCATGCCGATGTTCCCGAATTCTGAGTGACCCGGTCAGATATGAAAACGCCTGCCCAAGCAGACAGCAACCAATGGCAAAAAATAAAAAATAAACTACCGGTGGTTGCTTATAGTATTGAAGTCTACCGTGTATTCGCATTTTTTTTGGCGCAAAGTCACTAGCTCTAAGTATTATTCACAGTTACTTCCAACTTTTCTGAAGTCCTGCTAAAGTTCTGATTCCAGGATATTCCTCCGCCTCACCCAAACAAATCATAACTAAATATAGAAAATTACACCAAAGGAACAACGAACCGCATTCTTCTGCGTACTCAGAGTAATAATATTTTGCGTAAGAACTATCTCTTACTGTAGGCTGTTCGCGGTAAAGTGACCCCTTTTGAGGCCTAGTTTATTTTTCCTTTCAGCCATATTTTATCCTTTAGTCACCCTTTTTTCAATTATATATATATATATATATATATAAGTAATAAACACATTGTGTATATTACACCGCACTCGGAAGTTAACGTCTAAGACTAAAATGAAATATAATTATTGAGTCTTATTCCAAATTAGATGGCTTTCAAAAGTGCTCACTTTACCGTGGATAGCATATAGGTAGGGACAGGCGTTTCTCGCGAAAACATTTCAAGACCAGTTGTACTCCCAAACCCTTCTGTTCATATGCATTTTCGTGGTTGGACGATTTTAAATGTTACGTGCCTCAAGTGTCTACCCGTGAATCACGGACGCTCAGTGTCGGAGTACTTTATTACGATTGGCCCAGTCAAATAAGGACATGTCTATTCACGTACACACGTGGCCAATAACCAGGGACACCCGAATTTCGTGAGAAGATTTCACGACCAGTTGTATTTCGTTCAACTTTAGCTCAGCATCGCTTTGCTGATTGAATGATCTGGGTGTTGCTCATCTTAGGTGTCTGCCCGAGAAGCACAGACGTACAGAACCGGAGTTACCTAATTCTGATTGGCCAGTCAAATAAGAATATGTCTTCTCACAAAGACACGCCACCAATAAGCAAAAGAAATTTGCCGCTACGGCAGTGGGGTGTTGAAATCTAGGTTGTGCGGAAGTCTTTTCGCGAAATTCGGGTGTCCCTACCAATAACTAGACATGCAAAATTCGCGTTATTTTCTGGCAGCACGCTAAAATTCACCGTCCTATACATGTACGAGCCGGTGCTACTTGTTTATTGGCTTCTGTAGCAATGATGACATATTTTCCCTTCCGACTTGATTGGATGTGATTGGGCCAGCTTCTCGTTAGTGATCCCCTATAGGTTCAAAGCCATCCTGGGCGTGTCCTAACAAACTGTAGTCCAATGACAAAGACAATACAAAACACAAGTGTTTGAAGTCTCGTCTGTCTTCGTATAATAACGCGAATGTTGCATGTCTCTACCAATAACCAAAGGAAGTTGTAGTTGTGTACGTAGGATATGGAAGTCAAGCATGGCCATAAATATTTTCGTGAAAAACACATGTCCCTACATATAGGCATTACTACAATCACACACCTATTTTATCCCTGGTCTTATTCATGTTAATTATAAATTTATTATAAACTTATAGTTATAATATAGGCAAAAGTTCAGTTTAGCCAAGAATGAGGTATTTTTATGTTAACAAATGTATATAAAAGGTTTGTGATACGTGATGTATATAGGAAACAACCAAACACGTCATACATACATGGGGTAATTTTTAACAGGTTCTAGTCACAAAGTGGGATGAAACCACGAGTAGACTATTGTATACACTACGAACTCCAGTCGTAAGATATGACATCATCACTGGCCAGTAACATGTCGCAACGCCGTTCACCAATTAGCGCATGGTGTAACTTACTCGTCAGCCGGTAGAGATCGTTTCGCACTACGCAGTAGCCAATCAGACACTGATCCTATTCCCAGAGCTTCGCACAGCCAATCAGAGAGGATTGGTACGGTCACGTCAAAGGAATCGACACACCATTTGGTCCTTGTATGCTTGACCTACTTTGTGTCGAAACCACGAAAAAAATCCTCCTGGAACAACCGAACTGTTACCATCTCTGCAGGGGGCCGCGGTGGCTGAGCGATTAGTCTGCTCGCTTCCCATCAAAACGAACCGGGTTCAATCCCCGGCCGGGTCACTCCCGGATTTTCGCAAGTGAGAATCGTGCCGGACGATGCCGCTAGTCGGCGGGTTTTCTCGGAGATCTTCCGTTTCCCCCACTCTTGCATTCCGGCACTGTTACATCCTCACCTCATTTCACCCTCATCGGCTCTCAATACCTCGTCGTTAAGAAACGCCCAAGTATCTCAACTCAGCTGAAATTTTTCTGCAGCGAAACTATATAAACAAAATTTATGGGAATTAATTATTTTTATAGGTGAACACAAAAGTACTATAATACAGCTGGTTAACTGTCATGGCATTGGAAGAATTTCCTATCCTCGAAGACACGTAATTTGATGTAAACTCTGACAGGAAGTAAACACAGCAATGTTGGAAGCTATTTGTGGATAATAGTTCCCATGTTTCACCATCTTATTCAAAGTGCAAAGTTTTTGTTTGTGTATTATTTTATAAATATCAGAGTAGTTACTCGTAGGTGAATTACTTGACTGCTTTTGGAAACGATGTAGACTTCTCCCTTCTACAATAGGGATTTTTTCTGGAAGATAAATTACACTTTTATTGATGCCATTAAATTAATTACCATATAATATAATACTACCAGACAGTGTATTATTCCCGTGCACACTTCAACTTTCAAATTATCACGCTTTCACAATGTCAAGTTTTCAAACTACTTTTAAAACAACTGAAACGGTCGCCTATTGGCTAACGTGTGTGTGTGTGTGTGTGTGTGTGTGTGTGTGTGTGTGTGGCCTAGTTGTACATGTTTCGGTTTCGCCATTTTAGCGTCAGCATGCGAACTTAACACTTTTCACTCTGTGTACATTTTCTGGCATTCTGTACAAGCTAGAATTGTTTCTATATCCACTATTATCTGAACAAAATTTCAGTTCGTCTCAGCTTTCCATCTTGCACTGTCCTACTGGTTCTCACCACAATTGAAACACTTGTTCCACTGAATGGAGATTATTACTGACTGGGTTTTAATGAATGGAGAGCCGGTTTATTGTCTCCCAATCAAATATCCGTCTATATGTAAAAGATAATGCAATATGTATTGTTCACTTCTGTCGTTATAAAATTATTATTTTCAATCCCGATAGTTAAAATGTGAAATGAAAAATTATTTTAAAACCCCCACCAACAAGCGTTAAAAAAGCTAATGAAACTACATACATGCGAATATTTTGTTTCCACTTGCAGTGAATTATTTTCTTTTGAGTGTAGCCCGAGTCGCACACGGGCGTAGTTTTTTATCACTTTGAAGAGTATTCCCGAGCTTAACTCGGGCAAGGAAACTCTGCAAATATATCTATCCCTGAAGGTAAGAATCACACGGATAAAGTTTCATTGTTTTTCTAGTTTTTACCGTTATTTCACAAGAACATTTCCTCTCACCAACAGACAATGTTGTGAATACAATACTATATTTCTGTATGGTTACGAAAATGAACACGATGGACTGTAATAACGTGAAGTAAAATTTAACATGCTATTGGAACACTGTGAAGTCGGCACTCCATTGGCAGACAACGGGCCAATAACAAATGTTACGTATCACACAAAGGCTGTGCAGTGTAGTTTGGACCAATAGGATAACGATTAGTGGGAAAATAGAGACTGGCGGAAAATAAATTTTATTCTTGCAGTGGAGGATATGCGTAGCTCGCTCGTAGTTTGTCTCGAATGTGTCCGTACTTCAAATGTGTTAAGTTTTAATATTGCAGAAGTGTAACAGTTTATTTCTTTCTCTCTCTCTTTCTCTCTTCAGTCCTCGATGGCTGTGCACGCTCATGCCTCAGAATAACTAGGTGTACAAAAGTAATAAAGGTGGCTGTCTCTTTCGTGTAAACGTACGCGGTCGTTGATTCGCCTCGGTGGACGGTGACCTTGAATCTCTCTGGCTGTTGCACGTAGTGGGTAGTTTCCTATTGGTCGGGCTGCCGTCTGGCAATCCATTATCCAGGCACTCATTGGCGGATGACGGTACGCCATGTCGCTGACCTGTAAGGCCACTTTGCTGCCGTGTGTGGCTGGCGGCGGTTCGCCTCGGTGGACGGTGACCTTGAATCTCTCTGGCTGTTGCACGTAGTGGGTAGTTTCCTATTGGTCGGGCTGCCGTCTGGCAATCCATTATCCAGGCACTCATTGGCGGACGACGGTACGCCATGTCGCTGACCTGTAAGGCCACTTTGCTGCCGTGTGTGGCTGGCGGCGGTTCGCGATTCACGTCACCGCTTCTCTCCGATATTCATTATTATTCTTCTCTCAGGTGGCGTCGTCTCTAAGTGCGTAACCGTGCGAAGAAGCTCTCAAACTTAATCTTCGACTTAATTTCAGTCCCGTATTATGTTGTGTTGCAATCAAGTAATTATATATTTATAAAAAGTTTGCTTTATTCATGCAAACAATGAAATGCGTGCTTCGTATTTAATACACATTGTGAAAACCACTCACAAACCAGAGCTGTATTAATGTCCACAGAACACATCACCTACAGGGAAGAACGTGTCTGGATTGGGCCACGATCCTAGTTGTGTTCAGCTCTGGTCATATGTTTACTTCATCAGCAAAGTGTCCATTGTAGTAGACTCAGAGACTGAAAGCGTTCAAGCCAGGTAAAACAACACATGAAGTCCGCAGCTATACGTACCTGTGTGTGAATCATGTTGCATATAACGTAGGCGAACTGAACTGACGCGCCTTGGGGGATATAAAATGCATTCACTTCTGGCAGCCTTTACTACTCAACTGCTAATCTCCTGTTGTCCATGTAGTTAGACACACGTGTACTAACAAGCAACCACTTGCGGCGCCCACATACCTCGAGTCTACTATGTACAGGCGCTCTCAGCAAGACGCGCCAGGTCTCTCCGCCTTCGTAGTATGCAACTTGTAGTGCATGCAGATGAGTGAAGTTGCAGACTACCGGCGTTGTTTTGCCTAACTTCATCTTAAATTTAAAAATACTAAACCACCTTTAGAAAAATTGTGTTATAAGCATTTCTTTGGTTATATTATTAGTCCATACATGCTGTGGTTTTAATTTCGACAAGTTAATAAAAAATACATATAACTGTTGTAACGATTTAAAAATGTCCCTTAATACAAACATAGCACAATCAAGTCTGCATGCTCCCACGAAACAGTTCGAGTACTCAGAACGAGGATCAATATTTACTTGTTAATCAAACTACAAAAAAAAAATAAAAATTAACATTAACGTGGTGAACAAAAAAAAATCCGTAAACAAGCAAAACAATTAAGGACATATGTTATTTTATGTACGTACATAAGCACTCATCTGGACTCCTCGCCCAAATTCCTTCCCACCCCTCCTTTTCCAAACAACTTATGAATTTAGTAAATATTATGATTCAGTAAATGAAATCTATGAAAAGGTAATTATATTTTACATAAACTGAGAAAACCACATGGGGGGAAAGGAGGAAACCCATATTACCAAAATGCAGCTTTGAAGATTTAAATTATGCGTACTTTTGTCTAAACATGTTTTAGTTCCTACACATTCGTTTAGCATGCAATCTTGCGCTGCAGATTGTGACACCAACAAGTTTACGTCATAAGAGTTAGCTCTCCAGAAATTCAGATTATTTGCTTACAAAGTTGGCAAAATGGTTATTTGGCATTAACTTATGTTCGTATGTTTTATAGCACATTTACAAAATATGTAAACTTCAGTTAACCGATGAAGCGTCAATTTATTTCCCACGCGTTTTACGCCGTGCAGTTGCAGTTTTCAGAGAATATTAAGAAAATATTGGAAATGAATTCGTTTGAGTAGAGGATGGGTCCAACATGAATAATAGCGTTATCTAGGGCTACCTGTGGCTAGAATTTTCAAAATTTATTTTAGGCTGCCTGCAACGAACATAAACATACATAGCTCACCTTGGCCTCCTGAAGTTCTTAGTTCTTATTCATGTGACCTCGTAACGCTGGCTCGGGATACTTTCCTTAAACATTTGCGGCGACGGTTGACTTAAGTGTTTTGCGCTACTGTTTGGTTGTTAAATTTTCCCTGTGTACTGTTGTATCATGTTTCTACGATCGCCAGGCAAATCGTTACCGTACTGTTTAGGTCACGATTCTACGTTAACACGTCACGCAAGTGACACGTGAAATTAGCTGTAGTCTGCAAATCACTCTGTATTATAGTCTAGTCGCTGTATCTTCAACATATTTTTTTATCAAACGTTTAGAAAATCATAACGACTATGACTTGTATAGTTGCTTCCTCAATACGCCATATACAGAGACCTGCGAAATTCGCATTATTATTTCAGGTCATTTTAAACTTAAAGCACATGTTCCTCTGCAATACGTTTGTTATTGGACGATTCTTTATTTGACACGCCCTGGGTGCCTCTGCACCAATAACTGAACACTTCACGATCGTGTGGTCCAGTGACGTACATGGGAGTGACTTAACATCTTGGCAGCAGCCAATAAAGAAACGACGCCAGCTACAGTATATACAGTACTGTAAGTTTTAACTTGATGTAAAAAAAAATAACGCTAATTTTGCAGGTCCCTAGTCATGTATCACAAGCGTTTTATATTTCTGTCAATGTAAAAGTATCTTATTCTTTTTTAAATCGAGATATTACTTATATTTTATCTGTAAATTATAGTATTTCATTTATAACTAACATGAACGAAAACAGTGCAAAAATATATGTTCTGGTAAGTAATGCCTAGTAATCAGTAGCTCTCATGCAAAATATTATTACACTGAGTGCGCACGAATGAGGTACATACATTGTTCCTATTGGTGTAATTTCCTAGACTTAGTTAAGCTTTATTTGAGGGATGCGGAGAAATATCCTGAAAGCGGAACTTAAGCTGGACTTCCAAAAGGCGTAAATAACCACGAATGCACTATACCTATGCTAGACACCTGTAATCGTAAAAAAAAACTAAGTATATGATATCAAGTTAGGAACAATGGTGAGACGTGACACATGGTGAGGTAATTTGTGGAGTTCTTCAACAGCTGTGAGCGGCACTTGACTGATAATGTGTTTTGAAACGGGCCGCTCGCCTGTTCGTAATGCGATTAGGCGGATTTGCCAGTATTGTTAGAGACTCGTCGAGTGCGTTGATAGGATTTTTCTGTTAAATGATATCTTATCCTGATTTAGATGTAGATGTACCATGTTACCGTAGCGACAAGCGATCGTACGTCTGCTACTGGCTACTGCTGGCACTGGCCAACAGCGTGAATGCCTGGCCACGGCTTATTTGTAACCAACAAGAATACTACGGGCTTACTGCAGGTTCATCCCTCTTATTTTTCCGACCAGTAATGAAACAGTATAGTAATATGTGGCATATGAAAGCTTCGTGCGAAAACAGCACACGACTAAATCATAAAATGCTAGATTTCTGAGACAAAATGTGCAGGTGCGTCAGACGACCGTACGCGGCAAGCAGCCGGGTCGTCAAGCGACCGTACAACTTCTAATTTGAGGAAGAATGGCCTAAGTTCGAACACACTTTCCCTGTTCAGTGCTACACGCGATGTTTCGCCTATTCCTGTTATTTCTCCACTTACGTCGGATACATTGTAATGAACTTGACCAGTAATTATTATGAAGTTTATAAATGCAAATACTTTAGAATTTTTAATATTTTACTTTAGTAAATAAGCAGCTTCATGTTAAGAAATATTGTGCTCAAACTATTACACAGAAAATATTTTGTACAAGTTTAATTCGACGTCAGATTGAAATCACTGAGAGTAAAATGATTATTGCTTTAAACATCCAGGGTTTGTAGTTTGTCGCAATGACGGAATGGTTACCGGGGTCTCTAGGGCACTCCCTGCGAGAGGTTCTAAACAGTTGGCGAGAAATATTAAACAGGATATTATTTATCCATTACAGAGATACAACACTAAGCTACAATAAAAGTATTTTTTATATATTTCTCATTCTAATTTATAAAAATTTTAATATAAAATAAAAAAATATAAAATAATATAAAATATAAAAAAAATTATAATTTATAATAATATATATATTCACCACGGCACCAATTGGTAGTCTATCCACTGAATCACCGTGGCACCTTGGGTAGTCTAGCCACTAAGTCACCGTGTACCTTTTGGTTGTCTAGCCACAGAATCACCCCGGCACCTCGGGTGATCTATACACTGAATCACCACGTCACCTTTAGGATGCCTTGCCACAGACACACATCGGCATCTTTAGGTAAACCGAGGTGCCGCGGTGACTAAGTGGCTAGATTACCCGAGGGGTCACGGTGTCTCGGGAGCTAGATTACCGGAGGTGCCGCGGTGTATCAGTGGATTGACTGCCCAAGGTACGACGGTGATTCAGTGGCAAGACAATCGAAAGGTGCCGCAGTGACTCAGTGGCTAGGTTACCCTTGGTACCTCGGTATCTCAGTGGCTAAATTACCCGAAGTGCCGCAATGTATCCGTGCCCAGATTACTCATGGTGCCGCGGCGACTCAGAGGTTAGAATCCCCTAGGAGCCGCGGTGTCTCACTGGCTAGAAAACCCGAGGAGTCGCGGTGATTCAGTGCCTACACTACCCGAGGGGCCGCGGTTTCTCAGTGGCCACATTGTTCGAGGTGCCGCAGTGATTCAGTGGCTAGGCTAACCAAAATTCTGCTGTGTCGCAGTAGCCAGATAACCCAAAGAACCGCGGTGTCTCGGTGGCTAGAGTACCCAAGTTGTAGCGGTGGCTCAGTTGCTAGAATGCCCAAGGTGCCGCGGTGCCATACTGGCTAGACAACCAAAGTTGCCGCGGTGACTCAGTGGTTAGTCTACCAAATCTGCCGCGGTGACCCAGTCGCTAGAAAACCCAAAGGTGTGCGGTGTCTCAGTGGCTAGACAAACCTAAAGTTTCCATGGTGAATCGGGGGCTAGACTAACCAGGGTGCCACGGTGATTCAGTGACTAGACTAACCAAGGTGCCGCCGTGATTCAGTGACTAGACTAACCAAGGTGCCGCCGTGATTCAGTGACTAGACTAACCAAGGTGCGGCTGTCTCACAGTGGCTAGACTACACAAGGTGCCGCGGTGTCTCAGTAGCTAGACAACCTAAAGTTGCCATGGTGATTCAGTGGAAAGACTACCCAAGGTGCCTCGGTGAATCAGTGACTAGAAAACCAAAAGGTGCCGCGATGACTCAGTGGCTAGACAACCTATGGTGCCACCGTGAATCAGTGGCTTGACTGTCCAAGGAGCCGCATTTATTCAGTGACTAGAAAACCAAAAGGTGTCATTACTGCACAATGTGTATGCCCTGCAAAAAAAACTGAACGAATTCAAAGAAATCAATATTTCGCCAAACACGATTGCTAGTAGAAACAATGACCTAGCTATAGATATAAACGAGCAGTTAATTAGGAAAGTATCAGAATTTGTGTACTTCTCCCTTGCTATCGACGAGAGTACCGACATAACAGTTAGCAATTTTTATTCGTGGGGTAGACGAAAATTTAAATGTAACTGAAGAGCTGCTTAAATTAATACCCATGTATGATACTACCATAGGTGATGATATTTTTTATAAGATTAAAGAAATGTTTGAGGAGGAAAATTTACCTTGGTCAAAGTTGGCAAGTTTGGTCACAGATGGTGCACCTGCAATAGTTGGTTCGAACAAAGGCGTTGTTGCAAAAATAAAAGTCAAGTTGATTGATGAAGGGTTGAGTAATCATTTGTACATTTTCATTGCATTATTCATCAAGGTACTTTGTGTGGTCGTGTTTTGAAAGTTGAAAATGTTCTGAAGTCTGTGGTAAAAATCATTAACTACATTCCCTCCAGTAGTTTAAATCACAATCAGTTTGCTGCTTTTCTTAAATACATTGGGTGTGAGCATAACGACATACCCTAACATATAAGGTGGCTTAGCTGTGGACGGGTGTTGCAATGGTTTTGGGGTTCGAGAGAAGGGAAAAAAATGTTTCTTGAAAATAAAGATCAAGGCATTTCACCTTTTGATAATCCCAAATTTTTTAATGAGCTGGCATTTTGCACAGGCTATTTAAATGACTTGAATATGAAACTACAGAGTCAAAATAAGCTAGTAACTGATATGATTGATAATGTTTACGCATTGCAAAATAAACTTAGCCTTTGGGAAGCTCAACTTAAGGTGAAAAATCTTGCGCACTTTCCCACTCTTAAAGTTTCAATTGCAGAAGTAAAAGAAGTGAAATTTGATGAATTTTCTGAGAAAATTGCTTTGTTAAAAGAGGATTTTACTAGCTGGTTTCAGTGCTGTAAAGACACGAAGGGCATCCCTGAAATATTCAAGTCGCCATTTTCCTATAACGCTGAAAATGAACCTCAAAAAATGTAGCTTGAATTAATAGACTTTCAGTGTGATTCTTTCCTGCAAGGTAAATTCAACTCCTCTAGTCTGCCTGAGTCTTATCAGTTTGTTTGAAAGGACAAGTATGTAAATATCCATAACCTAGCTGCAAGAGTTCTGCCAATGTTCGGATCTACATACTCGTGTGAACAGTTGTTTTCAAGAAACAAGTCAAGTGACATTCGCCTATCCTCAATATTGAAAGTAGCATGTTCGAAAGATATTAGTCCCAACATTGATGCCTTAGTGACACAAAAGCGAGCTCAAGTTTCTGGTCAAAAAATGTATCCTTTTCTACACTGTGCCCAGGTAGACAGGTAGAGAGACCCTGTCCTTATGTAGTATCATCATTTGAGTTTACCATTCATAACTGGTGTGACAAAAAATATGTAAGGTATTTTTTACTATTTACAAACAATCAGATAAAAAACATTTAATTAATAGGACAATTGTAACATAATAAATATCTCTACAATTTTGTGTGTAAGTGACTGTTTCTTTTATTTACCGGTATTTAAAAAACTTTTGCAGACTTAGGTTTGTTAAGTTCAAGCAAGAGTGACTCATATGCATTGTAAAAAGATTTTTCTTGAATAAAAAATAATTTACTATTAATGTGGCCCCTGAACTTCCTTCGAAATCATAGACCGGCCCTTCTCATAGTATGAGTTTGAGACCGCTGGTCTAGACTATCGGAAGTACCACGGTGTCTCAGTGAATAGACTACCCAAGGTTCGGCCTTGCCTCGGAGACTAGACTACCCAAGGTGCCGCGGTTTCTCGATGGGTATATTACCCAAGGTGCCGCGGTATCTTGGTGGCAATATTACCCGAGGTGCCACGGTTTCTCAGTAGTAAGACTACCCAAGGTTCCGCCATGTCACGGTGGTTAGATTACCCAAGGAGCCGCGGTTTCTCGGTAAATAGACTATCCAAGGTTCCGACTTGTCTCGGTGGCTAGATTACCCGAGGTGCCGCCGTTTCTCAGTGGCTACACTGCCCAAGGTTCCGCCTTGTCTCGGTGGCTAGATTTCCCTATGTGCCACGGTGTCTCGGTGACTAGACTACCCAAGATGCCGCGATGATTCAGTGGCTGGATTACCCTAGGTGCCACGGTGACTCAGTTGCTCGACTATCCAATCTACCACGGTGTCTAAGTGGCTAGATTACCCGAGGTGCCACCGTTTCTCAGTGGCTAGACTACCCAATGTTCCACCTTGTCTCGGTGGCTAGATTTCCCTATGTGCCGCGGTGTCTCGGTTACTAGACTACCCAAGATGCCGCGATGATTCAGTGGCTGGATTACCCTAGGTGCCACGGTGACTCAGTTGCTCGACTATCCAATCTACCACGGTGTCTAAGTGGCTAGATTACCCAAGGTGCAGAGGTCTCTCAGTTACTAGAGAACCTAAATGTGCCATTGTGACTCAGTTGATAGTATACCCGAAGTGCCATTGTGATTCGGGGGCTAGACTACCCGAGGTGTCGCAGTGACTCAGTGACTAGACTACACATGGTGCCGTGGTGACTCAACGGCTGGACTACCCGGGGTGCCGTGGTGAATCAGTGTCTAGACTAACCGATTATAGTTTTCTTACTTGCGCAAAACATAGAACACAACGTAATTCACTGTAGTTCGTAACTGTCAACACGGTCTGCCAGGGTCGGTGCAAAGTAACTTCGTGTCCTCCGCGAAGGATGCCTCCCTCATCCTTTCCTGTTCGCAACTTTTTTTAAAATTCGTCTCGGGTAACACTCACGTCTAATAGTCAAAATTGTCACTAATGAGTAGTAGGGTTTGGATAACAGGATTCGGCCGCCCCATGTTGTTACGTCACCGTACGCCATCTTAGATGTAATTGACTCTAACCCATGACCTTTGACCCGTGACCTTGATCTTGACCTCGGTGACCTCTGACCCCAAAATATTTTTAAAAAACGCGAAAACTAAAAAAATGAAAAAAAAAACTGTGTTAGAAATTGTTAAAAAAATTAAAAAATCGTTTAAAAACGTATAAAATAACTAAGAGCTGACCGCCCGACATCATTCTCTGTCATTACGATGCCCCGTCCACCATATTTTTCCCATATGACCGATGACCTCAACCTTTGACCCCCAAAAATAAATAACAGAACGAAAATTCACAAAAAAATTCAAAAAATACTTTAAAATATATTAGTAAAAAATTATTATGATATTTATTAATGATGTATTATAAAAATTATTTCTAAGTTATTAAAAATTAATTTAAAAATTTTAGACTCCTAGTGACTATTTTCGCTAACAATTTCCATTTTTCTCCTTAAATTTCCCTTAAAATCTTACTTTTTCCCGAAAAATGTATAAAAACTTAAAAAATTTATTTTTAAAAAACTTCCATTTCCGCAGGTCCTCCCAGCACTACCAATTACTCACCTCCGTTTCTTCTGCCAACATACTGCGCAGTTCCAAGATGATGTCATTACCAGTTTCGAGAACGAAATGTGTGACGCACCACACTGAGGAATTGCGTCTTTTTTGAGCACAGAACTGTTTGGAAAATTTACCGCTTATCATTACGAAAAGTTGCAATTTACTTGCCCGAAAATTGTGAGGAAGACTTGATCTTTACAACATACTTGCTGTATGTAACTGATTACGACACAGCCCTGGGGTTGGCTGCTGCATTCGATCGCGCAGTCACCTGGGTGGACTTCAGCAGCAGTTCGGAGTATCAACTTGTCACTAGCTCGCTTACAGCACGTCTAGCTCAGATGGGTGCTGCTAATCTCGTGACAGCGGCACTACGAGGAACTATCCCTGTGACGTCAGCCGCCAGCTAGCCAGTAGGCGGGCCGGCTGTGTTTCGTGTACTTATGAAATGACATCCTGCAATCTGCTTGAACGCCAGGAGTTTAGTGACGTGTGATCATGCGTGCACTCCATACATGGACATGTATCGGCTTCAAACCAAAATGATTGGACAATAATAAAGAAATTCCTATATGAGGCAATGCTTACCTTCTACGGACATTGCCAGTAGTAGGTAGTCTAGAATGTGTTTGTAACTCTAGCCATTCAATAACGTTCGCTTAAAGAACTATGAAAGCAATTTATGCAGCTCTTTGAAATACTAAAATCAATACTCATACAGGTAGAAGAAAATGTTGAAAAATATAAGAAGCCTCACTGGAGTAAAACTGTCATCACTCTGTTAGCTTATTGAAGAATCTACGTAACATCGGTTCATTAAAGTAAGTGGTTTGTAGACGTAGTCCTGCCTCTTGTAAGTCTCTGCTGAAATTTAGAAATTTTTTCATGAAATAAAATTTAACGATGTAATTTTCTCTCGTATTTTAGGAAAATCACTTAATAAAGATTTAAACATTGGCGGCAATGTGAGATTTTCTGCTATAAAACATTTAAAATCTGGCACGCAGATTTCCCATTGTAGAGATACACAAATTTTTTCGGGCAGTTCAGTAACAGATCAGGTATGCCTATATCATATAATATTATACAATAAATCCACATTTAGGCTACTGGATATCACTTCTTATAACAACAGGTCGCACAATATTATACAGACTTGAATCACATAATGCATGTAGTATTAGGATGATATATCGGAAGATTTTCATACTTAAATGTGTTCAAGTGTGTGTGTGTTTAATTATCATAACTGACGTGTGTATATTCTCGTGTCAGATTAACGAGCATCGTTGTCAAGATCTCTCAGCCCATACTTGCTGCAAATTTTGCAACTTCAATCCCGAAATTGTCATGTATATGTGTGCAGTTTCATAACAAAACGCATCGCGTACTTCCTCTGCGTTTATCAACAACAATTAAAAAGTTAATTTAATTTATTTCGTAGGGAATCTATCAGAAATATACATGCATATAATTAAATAGCTTTTATACAAAAAAAAATCCCATGTTTTCGTGAAAGCACTCATTATCGACATGTGTTGAATCACACTGGTCCTCGTGTATTGAAAATATAAACTACGTTGACAGAAGAATTATACCAAATGAATATTGAGCTGTCTCTAATAGAGTGGCAAACGCAGATAAGCCCCTTTTGCTTGCCCGGTGCATTTTCTGTTCCTGGAACCTCGTCCATTTTCCTCTCGCCAGACGCCGCTGTAGCTGACGTGGCCAGTAGAGTCAGGTGGCAGGCAGTACGGCCGGGTGGCAGGCAGTACGGCCGGGTGTCAGGTTGTACGGCCAGGAGGCAGGCAGTACGGCCGGGTGGCAGGCAGTACGGCCGGGTGGCAGGCAGTACGGCCGGGTGGCAGGCAGTATGGCCGGGTGGCAGGCAGTACGGCCAGGAGGCAGGCAGTATGGCCGGGTAGCAGGCAGTATGGCCGGGTGTCAGGTTGTACGGCCAGGAGGCAGGCAGTACGGCCGGGTGGCAGGCAGTACGGCCGGGTGGCAGGCAGTAAGGCCGGGTGGCAGGCAGTATGGCCGGGTGGCAGGCAGTACGGCCGGGTGACAGGCAGGACAGCCGGGTAGCAGGCAGTACGGCCAGGAGGCAGGCAGTACGGCCGGGTGACAGGCAGTACGGCCGGGTGTCAGGTTGTACGGCCAGGAGGCAGGCAGTACGACCGGGTGGCAGGCAGTACGGCCGGGTGGCAGGCAGTACGGCCGGGTGGCAGGCAGTACGGCCGGGTGGCAGGCAGTACGGCCAGGAGGCAGGCAGTACAGCCGGGTGGCAGGCAGTACGGCCGGGTGGCAGGCAGTACGGCCGGGTAGCAGGCAGTACGGCCAGGAGGCAGGCAGTACAGCCGGGTGGCAGGCAGTACGGCCGGGTGGCAGGCAGTAAGGCCGGGTGGCAGGCAGTATGGCCGGGTGGCAGGCAGTACGGCCGGGTGGCAGGCAGTACGGCCGGGTGGCAGGCAGTATGGCCAGGAGGCAGGCAGTACGGCCGGGTGACAGGCAGGACGGCCAGGTGGCAGGCAGTACGGCCGGGTGGCAGGCAGTACGGCCGGGTGGCAGGCAGTAAGGCCGGGTGGCAGGCAGTAAGGCCGGGTGGCAGGCAGTATGGCCAGGAGGCAGGCAGGACGGCCAGGTGGCAGGCAGTATGGCCGGGTGGCAGGCAGTACGGCCGGGTGACAGGCAGGACGGCCAGGTGGCAGGCAGTACGGCCGGGTGGCAGGCAGTATGGCCGGGTGGCAGGCAGTACGGCCGGGTGACAGGCAGGACGGCCAGGTGGCAGGCAGTACGGCCGGGTGGCAGGCAGTAAGGCCGGGTGGCAGGCAGTACGGCCGGGTAGCAGGCAGTACGGCCAGGAGGCAGGCAGTACAGCCGGGTGGCAGGCAGTACGGCCGGGTGGCAGGCAGTACGGCCGGGTAGCAGGCAGTACGGCCAGGAGGCAGGCAGTACAGCCGGGTGGCAGGCAGTACGGCCGGGTGGCAGGCAGTAAGGCCGGGTGGCAGGCAGTATGGCCGGGTGGCAGGCAGTACGGCCGGGTGACAGGCAGGACGGCCAGGTGGCAGGCAGTACGGCCGGGTGGCAGGCAGTATGGCCGGGTGGCAGGCAGTACGGCCGGGTGGCAGGCAGTAAGGCCGGGTGGCAGGCAGTATGGCCGGGTGGCAGGCAGTACGGCCGGGTGACAGGCAGGACGGCCAGGTGGCAGGCAGTACGGCCAGGTGGCAGGCAGTACGGCCGGGTGGCAGGCAGTATGGCCAGGAGGCAGGCAGTACGGCCGGGTGGCAGGCAGTATGGCCGGGTGACAGGCAGGACGGCCAGGTGGCAGGCAGTACGGCCAGGTGGCACGCATTACAGTCGCTTGACGCGCACAGCAACGGTGCGATACGGTCGGGTGACACGAGCGGTTCTTCTATTCTGAATGCCCTATAAGCTAAAGGGCGGCCCTCCAGCTTTCATTCCCATTGAGCGAAGAATGTAAGAAACCGTTTCCTCCCAGCGATTTCAAAGCACTCACTGGATTTGTCAAGAAAAAAACACGCGGAGAAAGCAACTGGCTCGTTTTTGGCTATTGCTTTTACCTGGTCGGGGTTTAAAAACGTACGGTCTCTTGTCGCTACGAGGAGATGACGTACCAGCGATTTAGATAGCTGAACTTATTACATACGTGTACACGTTTTTCTAAAGCCGTTCCACTCGTCTTTCCTCTATTTTCCCCCTGAACATATTCAAGGAACGCCATTATTGGTCACATAGAAATCGTTAACGTCCCTTGATCACTGATATATTCAGTATGAACTAATTATATTACCAAAGTTTACAAAGTAATATTAAAAACTATTCTTGCTTTGAAATGTCATTGTAACAGCGTGCACAACCAAACACGTACTTATTACAATAGTGCACTGCCACACTTTCTTGACTACTAGCTAGAGCTAGAGACTTTTCGCGAGAAAATAAAACTACACGGTAGACTTCAATACCATAAGCAACCAACGGTAGTTTGTCTATTGCCGTTAGCTGCTGTCTGCTTGAGAAGGCGTTTTCATATCTGACCGGGCCACTGAGAGTTCAGGAACATCGGCACGGCATCTACGTGATTCGTCTACAGACAGTTAAAAATGTATCAAAAAGTAATTCAACCAATCAAGATAGGTAAACGAACCTACAGTGTTTTCAAGTATAACTTGTCTTGGAATCTTTTCGCGAAATTTATCTACCCCTAGACATACAAGTTTTTCACACAACATGGTGGAACTAATGGCGTTTTGGTGACGTCAAAACTTTCCGACTTCCTTTGGCAAACTTTGTCTGAAGCAGCCTTATGGAAACGTTTGACAGTATGACAAAGAAATCACGAGCAGGAATTTTTTTTTTTCGAATGTTGATTTCAAACGAGCCCAATAGAAGGACCTGCAAAATTTGCATTATTTTTTGGCACCAAGTTAAAATGCACAGTACTGTGTATACTCTATTGTGCATTCGCGATAAAGTGAGAGGGCGCGAAGCAAGTGCACGTGATCTAAGGTAAGCTGTGACAGTGATCGCGGCCTGTACACAGGGGTGTCCGGAATGCTCGGCGCGCGAGCGAAGAAATACATGCATGGATATGCAAAGGTTGACGAAACTGTTAGTGTATATGTCAAGTAGACAACTATGTTATATCACGACCGTATGGTACGAGTAAAGCGGAGAGATTTGAGCTGGTCGTTACAGCATGGTCATTAGAGCCGATGCGGGTGAAGTAAGACCAGTATGGATCAGCGCCGGAATGCAACGAGGGGGGGGGGGAGATCCCTGGGAAAACCCGCCTACCATTGGCATCGTCCGGTACGATTCCCAGGCGAGTAGTCTGACCACCACATCACCGTGGCCCCACCGCATGGTAGAAGTACATAAACATCAATACGGTTAGTAATAACACACTCTGTCGTGCTATTTACTCACGCCAACGGCAACATGTGAAACTACAAGCAACAAAAAGGAACAAGAAACATACTGGTCATTTACGAACAGAACACCGACATTTATGGAATACGCAAACAAATTAATGGCGTAAAATGAACTTTATTCGTCATTATGCTTATCGCAAATGACAACACACAACACCAATCACGTTCAATCAGATGAACTGGAAATGTCATCATTAAGGTTTATTATGAAAGTGTCCTCCTTCTCGTCTATAATGTTATCCAGTTTCCACATTTCACTTTCAACCTTTTCGACCACATGGCATACACATTTGTTCCACACATCTGGATTCACTGCTTCTATTACTTCTTCCAGAAATACTTTAATGCCCGACAACTTGTATGACCTATTCTTCGCTGCAACAAATCCTTTAATTCGGGCCCAAACCAGTTCTATAGGATTCAATTCGCAGTGATATGGAGGAATTCGCAGAACACACTTACCCCCATCCCTAGCCATTTCATCAACTGCATACGCATTATATGCTAACTTGTGTTGGTTAACAATGTTGAGCAATTCCTTCTTTAACATACCATTTTCGAAATCATTATTCCTTGCTGTTAGCCAGTCCTGTATATCCTGCTTCTTAGTATTTGCATTGGGAATTCTTTCCTTCTTACGGAGTGGTATGGCGCGTTATCGAGCACAATAACAGCAAGTTATAATAACAAGTCGAGGAAGGACAGAGTATGGAAAATCACATCGTTCGGTGTAGAGGTACTTACGTTCGCACGTAACAGAACAGCATTTAAAGCCCACACCTTCAGTCAGACTAACACAAGACAGACAATTGCGTGCCCGGCCACCAATACAGCATAGGGCACACAGCAGCAACGCCCGCTGGCTTGTGGCTTGTACACCCCTTGCTGCTCACTCTGGTATCACGCGCTCGTGTGTACAAACGCCAACTCTCGCTTCTTGACGAATGGACTATAGCTGGCGTCGTTTCTTTATTGGCTGCTCCCTTTCTGAGTGAACTGCACGTGATTGGGCCACACGATTGTGAAATGTTCATTTATTGGCGCAAAGGTACCCGAGACGTGTCAGATAAAGAATAATAACAAACGTACATACTGCAGAGGAACACGTGTTTTAAGTTTAAAATGCCGTGAAATAATAACGCGAATTTTGCAGGTCTGTACCAATGCATCACGGATGGTCACTGTACGTGAGTTTCAACGTCACTATCACAACCGAAGAGGACATAATACACAGCGGTGGGTGAACACATGTTTTATAAACTAACCTAACCTAAACCAAATCGTATATAAGTACGCGTGTAATGGCATGGCGGTCGCTTTGTTGTGGGAGTATCCATTCTCTGATTGGCTGCGCTAGTTTCTGGGCTGCTGGTGCTGCGAAACGTTCCTTATTGGCTGGGTGGGTTACCAACCTGCGGGGTAGGCCACCAATCTCTGATTGGCAAATGGCGTTCCAACATTTTACTGGCGAGTACGGCTGGAGGTCAACGAGCAATACGGGCGACATTAACACGCTCCCTCGGCGTCTCATCGCACCTATGCGCAGTTCGTGCAGTGTTCCCGTCATGACGCTGTACTGTGCAAGTCAGATCCGTAACAATGGCACTTTATTACATGCGGTGAAAGCCCATAGCTGAAACTACGCTTGTATAGTCGTATTTACTCTTACCGCTTAAGGAGAATTGTCCACGAAAGCAATATATTTAGCCAATTTTCGATATAAGTCGTTTTCCAAAGAGTTTATTGAAATTTTTGGCTTGACAAGACGTAAATAACAATTTTCGACGCCTTTTTACGTTGTTAGATTTTCGCTGCCTTCATTATTCTCGGAGCACTGATGGAAGAAATGAAAAGATTTTTTTTCCTAACTTCAATCAGAGCTCCGAGAATAACGAACGCAGGGAATTTTTAACCATGCAATAACATGTTAAAATTTGTTATTTACGTCTTGTCGAACCAAAAATTTTGTGACAAAAATTATACGATTTTCGTGCTCCATTATTCTTAAGGAAACTGCAAAGGCAAGCTTTAAAAATGTGATATTTGGCCACTTACACTCATATATATGCCGCTATTTTTTTTATTTGTGTCATATTAAGTGCTTTCACGGGGGAAAAATATGAGTGTAAGTGGCCAAATGTGTGTGTGTATATATATGTATATGGCGATATTTTTTATTTATGTCACATTAAGTTCATTCACGGGGGAAAAAATATGAGTGTAAGTGGCCAAACATCGCATTTTTAAAGCTTTCCTCTGTAAAGACGTCTGAATCCCGTACCTATAAGTGGCCGAAAAACATGTGCGAAAAACCGCCTTTAAATCGAATAATAATAACAACCACATCGGATTAACACAGTAACATTACTTCTCCACTATGCCGAATTGACCCCCCTTCCCCCAACCATCAATATCGGATTAAAAAATTATTTAGGGAAATTTACTCACCTTGTCATCGGCTCTCTAAGCGCTACAAATAGTGTGAATACTCCGTCCCGGACCGATCGGAAAATTCTCAGCAAAAATTGCAATTAGCTCCGATTCCCGGTGAATTGAAGTCTAATCTATAATTAGTGCACGCAGGAGACAGTATAGTACCATAATACAGTGTATTTGTGCGTCAATACCACAAACTACACAAAAATCGCCTCACAGGAAGTCACGACACTTCGCCAACACTGCGACATAGATACTATCTTGCAGAGCACTTCAACATTATTAATTAATCCATCAATTCATAGTCCATCATCCCTACTCCTATCTCTACGAGACACCCACCGTGGGAGTTCCTGAGATAGAGCAGCCGTCACACCATTAAACCCCCCCCCCCCCCCCCTACTCAGAAAGAAATAGGGGAAGCTTAGCAACCATTCTTAGTGTTTAAAAATGATGTTTCACATCATAATTCTCCTCCACAGTGAATATCAAGCAAGTGTATTAAGTAGCACAGGTCCCCCCCTCCCCTCAATAGATCATCACCTCGGCTGTGCAGAGACGTCTCCCACAGTGTCTGCCCTTCAGAGCTGCTTACATCACTTCACCTCTATGTATTCCCGCCCCACTTATTAGTGCTTTATACTTAATATCGCCTAAACTTTTCGCAACCTAATTTCCAAATCCCTATTAGTGAAATTCTCCACGCATCATAACTCCACCCCCCCCCCCCCTCCTCCACCAATCTTCTAAACACCCAAATTCATCGCAGAGACGCTCCCCACAGTGCCTGACGAGCCAAGAACTCATATTCTGGTAATATATCTACATTAGTATGTAATAATTGTAGTGTAAATTAATATTAATTGTATATAAATATTTGCAGGAAGGCACCGGGCCGACCTTCCACTGCCCCTGGCTGCTGGCCAGGCACAACATCTTACCCACGCACCAGCTTGCAGTGCATAAGTATTGTAAACAACAAGCTATCGTTAGTTTGGCTTTACTAACGAAGGCTTCCAACCTACCCTTACCATCTCCACCCCCCCCCCCCTCCTTCATGGGCCGGCGGGAGCGACTTAACCTTTAATTCCGGGTGCAGGTTTTTCCCCCAGCGTGTCGCTGGTTTTACTGAACATCCCTGTCATCATAGCAATGGGGCTGCCAGGGCCTAATTACCGGCTTTGGCAGTCCGTCACCAAGCGCTTGAAGCAAAATAGCCGACTGGTAGCTCCCGCCACCCATCCCCCGTGAAGGGGGGGGGGGGTGGAGTTGCATTGGCAGAATACATGATTAATCGAAAGCGTATAGTCTTACTGACTCCCACGCACTACTTCCTCCACTTAAAATCCATCCCGCAAAGAATCCGGGAGGTCCCAGCAAGCAAGCTTGCAGGTCGGGGATCACCATGTGTGTGTGTGAGGCGGGCGGAGCTATTCAAAGCGCAGTAGAGAGCGAGGAATGCGGGCTATAACACGCCCTTCATTGAGCGCAGTGGGCGGGCAATCAGCGGTAGGGCGAGCCCTCGTTATGTCCGGTGGCTTCACTTCCGCTGCTGCCCACAGCAGGGCGGAGACCCTTGGCCTCTCTCTCTCTCTCTCTCTCTCTCTCTCTCTCTCTCTCTCTCTCTCTCTCTCTCTCTCTCACGCCTTCCACAGTCCATGCACCTTCACTTCATTCTTTCCTCAAGACCCGACAAAATTCCACCTTCACGCCATTCTTCCGTCTAGAGCTAACTAAGCTTAGACAAGTACAGGGAATTACAGGCTATTCGCTGTAAAATGAGCACTTTTGAAAGCCCTGCTTAAGATCTACTTGTATGCACGTTGTGTATTCTTCCGCCTTATGTACGATTAACATTGTAATGGGCCTCATCACTTTATTCATGTGTCGGTCAAGTGAAACTGTAAAATTATTAGAAAAGTAAATATCTGACAAATCTGCTAATTTTTATACTTCGATGCATTAAAGAAACAGAAAGAGGAAGAAATAGTTTAAATGGTCGGAAATGGTTACCTAACACTTTATACTCGACGTTAAGATACGGACCTACCTCCCATCCATCTTTACCGCCTTTACTGGACGTTAAGATACGGACCTACCTCCCATCCATCTTTACCGCCTTTACTGGACGTTAAGATACGGACCTACCTCCCATCCATCTTTACCGCCTTTACTGGACGCATGCCACTCAGGACGCCTTTTAAAATATATGCAGGCAGGGACAGACTTTTTCCTAAGGTTGATTTCAAAAGTGCTCACTTTATCGTGAACAGCCTTTACCCCAAACGGACAAAGCACTGCATTCGTATACGCTCACTTAAACATTATTCTGCATGAGAACTATTTCCTTAATAGGTATTGCCAACACACCTATATTCCCTCTGTTTTTATGTATTACTCCCTCTTGACTTCGGGTTCGGGCTCGTTTCCAATTAAAAATTGGCATGCAATAACGTACGGTAACTGGCATGCAACACAGCGTAAGAAAATCTGCTGTTTACAATCGACGAACCGTAACGAAAAATGACGAAGCTTAACCTGTTCTTTCAGAGTAGGGTACGTCAATAGGGAATACATTTTGGGCGCAAGGGAGTTTTGTTGTTGTTGTGATGGCTACTCTAATTTTTTAAGTTTCGTATAAGCGAGTATGGTGAACAGATGGATGGATCGGGATGCATAAACTCTGCATTTGTCTTTCGATTCGTGTTGTGGAAATGAAGTGGAATTAGCCGATTTAGTCCAGGCAGAGTGGAATTAATATAACCTCCACATACTTGAGTAGGTATACTCTGTAGTGGTAGTTCGTGATGGAACACAACAATACCGATCATGACTGTACCTGTTTTGCAGCGTCAGCACTCTGTATGCGGTACAGATTTACTTACAATTAACCCTTTCATTCCCACATTAATTTATGTTTTGTGGTGTTGCAAAATAAGAAATATTTTGATGCGTACTGTACTTAAGTTAAAAAAAGAACTTTTTTTTTTAAACTATTGTCGTATAACCAATGAGCTGTTGGATCTGTGTTTGGTGAACCAATCATGACGTAGAGCACTGGTTCGTAAACCAGTTATAGAGTGTTCACGATAAAGTGAGCAGTTTTGACATCAACCATAGGAAAAAGTCACTGCCCCTGCCTGTACGTGCGCACTGAGCGACATTCGCCCATTAAAGTTTGTAACGAAGGATGGAAAGTAGTTCCATATATTAACGTAGAATTCCATATATTAACGTAGAATTCCATACATTAACGTAGAATTCCATACATTAACGTAAAGTGCCAGTCAACCATCTGCGATAACTTAAATTATTTATTTCACTTTTTGTTTCTTTTTTTAATATCTCGAAGCGTCAAAATGAACAGATTCGTAATATATTTACTTTTCTAATAATTTCACAGTTTCACTTGACCGACGTATGAATAAAGTGATGATGCCCATAGTAATGTTAATTTTACGTGGGGCAGAAGAAGATGCAACGTGTATACAAGTGGATCTTAAGCATGGCTCTAAAAAGTGCTCATTTGACTGTGAACAGTATATACCTGTCGCTGAGCCTCGCAGTACCGCTGCTCCCTCGGCAACACGTACACGATTATAGGCCGTTCACTGTAAAGTGAGCACTTTTGAAGCCCTAGTTACTTTTTTCTTTCAACCAATTTATATCCTTCCACCACTTGTTAATGTAAACCCTACCATGTGACTAATAAACACAGCGTATACATTCACCATACTCAAAACGAAAAGTTCGAAGCCACAATGAAGTGTATTTATTGGTTATTATGTCTGATGAAACAGTTTCAAAAAGTTCTCACTTTACCGTGAACGGCCTATATCTACAATAACAATGAGAGCGTCAAGACACGCTATAAGTGAGTCGCCTAGACTCATGACTTCACGGCCACCACATTGGCTGGCTCTCTGCCGATATAACGCCAAGTTGAAAGTTCCCAATCAAATGCTCTTTCCTATGTAAAATAATATACAATCCAGCCGTTAATTTGTGTATCTCTCGCTTAGAGTGTTGCTTTACGTCGCAGAGAACTTATGAGCACCGCATATCAAGTAATAATCTTCTGCTGTGTCATCTAAGAATGCTAATGTAGTAATGTTATGGAAGACTCTAACACTGTATAAAAAATTTGAGTTAAAATTCCCTTACATGTAAGCGAAGCTAATTACCTCTACATGCAAGGTAAAAGTACCTTTACATAACAAGTAAAGGTGGGGGAAAATCCCATGCAAGTAAGAGTAAGGTAATATTAACTATATTGTATAATAAATGTATATTTAAAATTAGACGGGGTATTAGTACTGTTAATTTTCTTTATTAACTATATTCTCTAACGAAGAGCAAGTGAAACTTCAACTCTAAAACCCTCGACACTTGCTGGTAGGTGGGTGCGAACAATGGACCTCTATCACCATAAACCGATGCGCTATCCATCACACCACCACAACGACATGACAACACGAGTGAATATTAGCGTGTTATATTTTTGTCTCTTCCGCCCGTCCTCTCAATTAGCTGCTGAGACAATACTGAAGAGATGCACGCGTCATAATGTAATTTTCCCATCCACGTATGGGATTTCCCACTACCATGCCCTTGAATTTTACTCTAGAGTGTGGTAATTTTACCTTACCTGTAAGGAAAACTATGTTCCCCCCCTCCCCCCCCCCCCCCCGAATTTGCGAATATTACCTTACACTTGTCAGGTAATTTTTACATTATTTTATACAATGAAGCAACTCGGTTAAATTCATGCGAAGTAACATTATGTCGACAGCACTCACAGTGTTAACACATTAACCATTTGAGTACGGCACTTATGCAGTAGCAGCAAGGACAAGATTGAAGTGAGCTGACTGTTATTCACTACTACAGGAATATCGAATGCGCTGGTCTCTGTATTTCCACTTATCATTGTCCTATCCGTCCTGACTACATTGGACACGCCTCCTGCACTCTGCAACATTTATTATTGACTGGCCGCGCGTTGATTGTGTACCAATTAATGTGTAGCGACAGATCTAACAAACTCTACAGCCCACCGTGTTCATATGAGACACTATTAATGTGTAGCGACAGATCTAACAAACTCTACAGCCCACCGTGTTCATATGAGACACTATTAATGTGTAGCGACAGATCTAACAAACTCTACAGCCCACCGTGTTCATATGAGACACTATTAATGTGTAGCGACAGATCTAACAAACTCTACAGCCCACCGTGTTCATATGAGACACTATTAATGTGTAGCGACAGATCTAACAAACTCTACAGCCCACCGTGTTCATATGAGACACTATTAATGTGTAGAGACAGATCTAACAAACTCTACAGCCCACCGTGTTCATATGAGACACTATTGAAAAGAAAAGTTATATTCTTACTAACTGAACTTTTGACTAGTTGTAATTTTTCACATAAATTCCGATTAATTCTAGCGGAAAAGTAAAACTATGTAGGTGTAATTGTTGTTTTTAAGAGTAAATACATTTCCATATAAACGTAGCCCCAAGTATATACGTGCATACTGCTCTACGGGTTAGGATTAGAATACACAATTCTGAATATAACGCACAAGTATTCTCTACTTACAGACGGTCATTTATGGCGAAAATGTCGAAAAATTAGTATGGTTTTAAAGTTATAAGCACATGTGTGCATAATTTCTTACCTCACTAGCTGCATTACATGTGAGATATTATTTTCCTTATTGACTGGCTGAGTGAGGCTTCTGATGCCCTCAATGAACTTACATGATTCACATCTAGTTTGTGAGTGATTTTCCCAATTCTCGCCCATTTAATCCTCATCGGCTCTCAAGACCTCTCTGTTTAGGAGGATCAGGCCCCGCCATCTTGGATTTTTTATTTTCGGCTACTATCCGCAAACGTGAATTTTGGATGGATTTTTTCGGACAACGTGGCATTATAACTTAATGCGTTTTGTGAAATCTGTTCAGTCCAACAGCCGTAGCTATAGTTACCTCTGTAGTCGCTCCCATAAAAGAATAAATTATTTTAGTTCGACTGTTACAAGTTATAAAATATCAAATGTAGCGACGTTGAAGCAGTTCAAGAGCAATAACGAAGGTATTCTTCAAGCTTTGTTGTGCCAAAAATTGCAATGCACCTCCTGAAATCGAATTTGGGGGGGGGGGGGGGGAATCTATAACAATGATTCTCCAAGGACTGACCTCCCTTAAGAGCCAACCAAATATCTTCACTCACTCTTCCTAAGTCTCTTAACTCACTCACCCATACGTACTAAGTCTCTTAACTCACTCACCCACTCGTCCTAAGTCTCTTAACTCACTCACCCACTCGTCCTAAGTCTCTTAAATACCAATCACGCCATAATGAAGCAAGTATTGGATCAACATCAATTCAGTACAAACCTAAATAGGTCTCGTTTACAACATTTTTAGCTCATAAAATAATGCGGGTCTGGAAAAGTCAACTGACAGCATTTCTGCACCGCACTCTAATCTAAGTGTTAAGAATTATGTGACTTGAGCGTAGTCGGCATAGCGTGGGAAACATAGGCATCGATCTCCGGCGAGTTGCCATACTCAGACCAGGTGACACGTGCTTCTCCCCTTGCAGGTCTGTTATTGGCGCAGCGCTTACGTGAGCGTGTCTAATATAACGTGATCTAATAAACATGTGTTTGACTTCTAGCTTGTCCTAAAATTAATTAGCAAAATTTCCAGTTCCTAATGACCAGAGATCCCGAAAATTCGCGGATTCATTTGGAAACATGTTATTAGGCTCTACAATACTTTGTGTATTCTAGCCTGTCAGTTGTTCATTAGCTGTCGCACCAGTTTGACCCCAGACCGGGTATAAGCTATTCACGGTAAAATGAGCACTTTTAAAGTCCTGCGTAAGATTTACTTGATTGCACGTTGTGTGTTCTTCCACCTTATGTAAGATTAAAATTGTCATGAGCCTCATCACTTTATTCATGCGTCGGTCAAGTGAAACGGTGAAATTATTAGTAAAGTAAATATTTTCAAAATGGGCTCATTTTTACACTCCGGTGAGTAAAGAAAACAGAAAATGAAATGAATAAATTAAATTATGAGAAATGAATACCTAACACTTTTTATTTGAGGTTAAGATACGGAACTACTTCCTATCCATCGTTACCAACGTTACTGGGCGCATGCCACTCAGGGCGTCCGTTAAAATATATACAGGTAGAGGCAGTGACATTTTTCTAAGGGTGGTTTCAAAAGTGCTCCCTTTATTGTGAACAGCCTTTAGCACGAAATTTCGTCCTAGATTTCCCTTGCAGGTTCGTTATTGGTCGTGAGTGGCCCGGGGCGTGCTTAACACACTGTGACCCAACGGAGGCAGAAACTACGATGTACACGTGGTTCAAGTTAAGTTTAGCATGTCCTCGAATGAGCTGTACGAAATGTCCGGGTCCGTACCGATGAGTTTGTGTCGCGGACTGGACGGCGGTGACTGACTGGCGTGCGTCAGCGGGGCTTCTTGATATTCCTCCCACGACCCGGCCAGGAGCGAGTTGACGTCAGCCCGCAACCCGGCTACTCAAATGGAAAATGGCGACGGGCTACTCGTGCTCGCGCAATGCCCCTCCTGTGTTCTGTAGCGAGTGGCGCCGTCTCTCCCGCTCGCAATCAATCATCATACTGCGTCGCGTACTGAGCCAAGCCCGTTGTAACGTCGCTTCTACTCAGCGTGTGAACAAAACTAGTTTCCTTAAGTAGGAAGTATCCTTGCTATCTTGGATTTACGTATTTTCCTCATTAACTTAATTTTCGAAGTCAATATTTTAAAACCAAGCTAGTCACGACATAGAGAACATTTTAACAGTTGTTTCTAAATCCCACCTATTTTTCTTACATGGTTAGTGTCACACCTGTAACCGCAATTGTTAAATAGTCGTCCATGTCATGTCTAGCTTTGATTTTTTTATTTCAGGTCATACATTTTCATTACGAAGATTTGTATTGGTAGTAGCGAGGTGGTTTCGCGCTCCTGTTCACCAAGTTGTTGTGAACGCGTGGTGAACGCGGTAACCAGTGTTCGCCATTGTTTGCTCACGCAGTCTGGATAACGTTAATAGAATTGTTAACCGGATGTTGATGGTTGCTACTCATCGTTTTGAATTCCGAGTTTCTCTCATTGCATTTACAACTTGCATTACCACATTAAGATGGTATCTTATTTCGGGATGAAAGTTGGAAAGTTTTGTTGAAATGGATCGGAGTTGAGTGTTACAAGCTGTACTCAAGGTACGTACTTTTCGTTTAGTTGTGATATTTCGAGCCTTAGTGAAATTTTGATATATGCTTTTCTTCGTTGTAACTCGAACTGCATTTCTGGCATGCGAATGGTATTATTTTTAAGTGATAAGTACGTGTTACTCCCTGCATTCAATTACACTTACACGTCCGTACATTCCCCGTCTATTTCTGACACAATTACAGCGATTGCGCAGTTTTGAAGTCCCCTCCAACTGAGGTTCGCTGCCTGCGTTTACAACAAGCATTTTCACGATGTGAACATTTCGCTGTGAACGCTGGTAACCAGCCTGTTACCAATTCAACAGTAAAAATACGCCTATTGTCAAATTTTTAACCTTCAACTATATTTGACAAAATTCGAAGACAAAATATGGCCATCAAATTTTTCCTTCCAACAAACGTTATCAAAAAGTTTTGAATGTTTTTGAAAGTGTGCCACACTGTCAAATGCCTGTACTGGGAGAATTCGATTTGAATTATTATTAGAAATTATTTTCATAGTGAGATATTGCTTTGGTTTTTCCATGCAGGCTATTACAGGAAGAAATATAAGTAATATTGTAATTTATTTTCGCTTCTTTACTGTTTTCTGATTTTATTTATCACAGATGTATACGCCTCCGAGTAAGTAATATTATGTGCACTATTTACTTAAAATAGCATTCATGCCCAGACAGCTTCTACAAAAATTAATTATCTTCATAACCAACTTCGTTTGCAACAATTCTTCGTTATTAGAACATTTCTTGAAGTCGATTTTGTAGTGCACGATTCTCATTGGCTGAGACTGGCAAACATCAAAGAAATTTGATGGAAACTGAAACCCTCCAACTTTCTCAGACAAAATGGCGGCGTTTATGACTTTTCGATGATGTCATGACTGTCCAACTTTATTTGACCAAACTTATTGGCAGCAGTTTGACGGAAAAATTTGACAGTACGAGAGGGGCTTTATGGGGGAGTTTGGCACTGGGGAGATTACCGGGGCTGGGTGCGCAGTATTCCAAAGAGGTCGCTTTTAATTAAAATTTTAAGCTACGTGAATGATAAAGAAGATATGTTACTTGGTCACGTAGTTGTTTTATTTTTGATTTATGACTATTGTAATTAGTTTTTTTTACGTAGAATATAGAGAAAATCCAGTACACATGCGACACTAGCGCTTACCTAGCGGCGGAAAATGTTATTTGCCAAACTAAAAGCATTCAGTTTCCCAACCTGAGTATATCAAGCCTTAGCTCAACTAGGTCTAGAAGACTGACAACAGAGGGACTACACACCGCATTCGTATGCATCCAGTTCGAGAATGTTTTGCTTGAGAACTATTTCTTACTAGGCGTTGCCAACACACCTTCTTTCTTTGTGGTTTTTTTTTTTCGTATTAATTATGAACGAAACAATGTAATTTACAAATAAAATAAAAGTAAAAGTTTGGTATAACAAAAAATAAGAGACTGTGCTAGTACGTTTTTCAGGTTTCCTCCGGGTACTCCCGTCTCTTTCATCTTTTAATTTCGTCGTTGCTTCATCTCCACTTCTGTTCGCCCAGAAGGATACTGAAGTGTGTGTGTGTGGTTTATTATTTTTTTTTTTTTATCATATGTCTCTATTCCGTTTCTGCTTGTCAGTCAACAAGTTTTTCTATGTTAAAGAAAATGCTCATTGTAAAATTTATTTGCGTAAGGAGAGCAGTTAGTAAAATATGCTGAGTAAGTACATTACAGGCGTCCCGCAAAAGTCGGGGCGAGACGCGGTATAGTTTTCCAAAATTACGGCTGATGCCGACAAAATCTGACACGCTACTGCTGCGAGGAGCTGGTCGAGGTACTGCCTAAAGCCCCTGTCACAATGTCAGATTTTTCCGTCAAACTGCTGCCAATAAGTTTGGTCAAATAAATTTGGACAGTTATGACATCATCGAAACGTCATAAACGTCGCCATTTTTCCTGAGCAAGTTGGGTGGCTTCACTTTCCATCAAACATTTGAAGATTTGACATGTTCTAAAATTTATTTGATGTTTTATGGTCTCAGCCAATCAGAATCGTGCATGACAAAAATGGACGTCAAGAAACTTTTAAATAACTAAAAAATTCTGGAAACGAAATATGTTGTGAAGATAATTAATTTATGTAGAAGATGTGTATGTATGAATGATTTTTTATGTGAATATTGCACATTGTATTATGTACTCAGAGGTATGAAATGTCATTGTGCAGGAAACATCTCTGATAGATAAAAATTACAAAATTTGGTAAAGAAGCGAAAATCAATTACAACACTCCTTACATTTTTTTCCTGTAATGGACTGCGCGGAAAAACAAAAGCAATATCTCACTACGAAAATTATTTTTAAATAATAATTAGAATTAGATTATCCCAGTCGAAAATATGTTTTGAAAGTATGACGCATTTCCAAACACATTCTGTATTATTTGATAAAATTTGTTGGGAAGGAAAAATTTGGTGGTCGTATTTTGTATTCAAATTTTATTGTCAAAAAAATATAGTTGTAGGCGGAAATTTGACAGTGTGACAGGGGCTTAAGGTTACTTCTACTCAGTGTTAAAAGTTTGCCAAAGGGAAAATTTTCGCCACTAGATAAGCGCTAGTGTCACATATGTACCGGATTTTCTCTATTTTCTATCTTGTAAAACAGGATAATTGCAATAGTCATTAATCGAATATGAAATTAACTTCGTAACTAAGTAAAATATTTCTCTTTTTATTATTCGCAAAGCTTGAAATTTGGATTAAAACTTGCCTTTTAGAACTTGGCGCAACTGGTGGCGGTAATTTTCCCAGTGCCAAACTCTCCCACAAGAAAAACACCTTTTGTTCCTAACCTGAGTAGAATAATCCTCAGTACGGTCTCTATTATCTCTCACATTCCGATTGAGTTAAATGGCTGCCGTGTTGTCAGAACAACGCCAGATACACACTAGAGATAATGTACATATATATAATTTTATATATGTATAAAAGTCATATATATAAGTGTATGCGTATATATACACACACATACACACGCAAAATATTTATATGAGATATTTTATACCTAAACTGAATAATAAAGGAATTATAAGACCTTAAAAATTACTATTTTGAAATGTATTTCTACAAAATATCGGAAACCAAGTGAAATAAAACTACAATTTTCCAAACATCGTTTTATGCTATCGTGACCTTCAATCTAAGAGAATGATAATTAATACCGCCCCCCTTTGTAATGAAAATAAAGGGGTAATCTACCTCTTTTTGCAGGCAATTTTTTTTTTACGACCAGGAAATATGAACCTCTGATTCTGGTTTATTGATCAGTATAACCTAATCAACGAAAAATGTTCATTTTGGTGCAACTGCCCAGGACCCACCATTTTCGTGTAAAACGCACACAAAGCTTCCACTGCAGCGATACAGCGCCTGGCACATAGGCAACACTACACACACGCATGTATGGCGGGTTACCGTGTCCGCTGCAAAGTTGACAGTAATACAGAGGCGGTCTGTTTCTGGCGATAGTCAGTATGTTTTTCCCTACATGAAGTGATTTTGCCTACCCGTCTGGAAATGTGTTGCTGACGCCGAAAGTTTCGCGTGCATTTTGTACCGAAACGGTGGGTCCTGGGCAATTAAAACAATAATAACTTTTTTGTTGATTAAATCATACTACTCAATAAACGAGTATCCAACGTTCAAAATTATTGACGGTAAAAAATTTTGCCTACAAAAAGAGGGTGGCTAGCTACCCTTCTACGAGGGGAGATGATAATGAGAGTCTGCTCTTAGGATAAATACCCCGATATCGTAAAACAATGTTCGGAGAATTGTAGTTTAATCTCAATTCGTTTCCAATATTTTGCACAAAATACAGTTTAAAATCTTGATTTTTAAGGGTTTATGTATGCCTGGTAGAAAGTGGCCAGTATATGTTTTGATTTTGCATAAGGAATCACCTTCTAAAATATTCTGATTTCTGCCCCATCCTGGGTGTGTGTGTGTGTGTGTGTGTGTATATATATATATATATATATATATATATATATATATATATATATATATATATATATATATATATATATATATATATATATATATATATATATATATATATATATATATACACGCGCGCGCGCGCACGTTTACACGTATAATACACTGCTGGGGAAAAAATCAGATTCTGAACATCCTTTGGGAGGTTTGTTTCCAGTTCACACAAGATTTAGTACAGCAGCAACAGTAAACATGTAATAGATGGAATTGTTACATTTTCTTATCAATAGGACAACCAGTTCCAATGTAACAGGTAGCGGGCCAAACTGAAACACCCAGACTAGTGCGCTGTGTATACTCCACAGGCGGCAATGCAATCACTGATTCTGACACGCAGTCAGTTGTACATATGACGAATACTGTCTAGGGGTACAATTACTCCACTCCTGCTCGATCTGTTAACACGGGTCATGTCATGTCCCACAGGTGCTCGACTGGAGACAACTCCAGAGATCGTCCTGGCCAGGCACTTCTTGCAGAGCACGCTGCAGTGTGTGGGCAGACATTGTCCCGTTGGAACAGTACAGCACCTTCCTGTAGCAAGAACGTCATTCTTCACTTGCCACGCGTGGGTCATCGTTCATTCCACAAACACCAAAGCCGAACGTCAGTTGTGGCTGATCGCTCCACGGACCATAAGCAGGGATAGGAACAATCGCGAGTTCATTTCAGGAAAAGATAGAAGTCAAACACTTGTACACTGAAGTTGACTTTGCAATTGGATCGCAATTTAATAGACACGACCTGGACGACTCTGATCCAACAGCAGACTTGCAAGGAAACAAGCAGCGAGTGTCTTACTGCCAGGTGTGGATTAACACTGACTGCTCTATGGGGCAGCAGCCAATGAACAAACATGTGAGGCTCAAGTGGACACAGGACTGTGGGGTCTATCCTACAGGTCATTGAACTCGCGAATTTTTCAGGTCTCCACTAATAATATTTTGTATAAGAAATATTTGTTACTAGAAATTACCAACACACCTATTTTCTCTTAGTTTTGTTCGTAGTAATTATACATTATTATAAGTTACAGATAAAATTCAACAAGTAAAAGTTTAGTTTGAATGGAAATAAGGCACGTTTATGTTTATAGAAGTAGGCCTATAAACCGTTTGTGATACACAACATATTATGACATTTCATTGACAGGGTGATTTTTCAAAGGTTTGATTGAAAAAAAAAGTAAATAAACCGCGAACAGAATATATGTCTTGTGCGAATGCACTGTACGACGCACGTGACCATCAATAGCGTGCAGCCACTCTGGTCCAATCCGTCTTCCAGCTCCAGCCGTACACGTCGCTGTTGTCGCGTGAGAGGCGCGCGTGCCACCACGGCGATATATGTTGATTCACGGTATCTCCTGCCTTTTCTGATGCCCTGCTCAAGTTCTACTTCCAGGATATTCCTCCGCCTCGTGCAAACTAAGCTTAACTAAGTCTGGAAGATTACACCAGAGGGACAACGCACCGGATCTTGGTGCCTTCACGAAGATCGTCTTGTTTGTAGACTTTGGAACGTGGTGTGGAAATAACTCTGTCTTGAGAAATAAGATGGTCTTCACCAAGACTGTCTTAAGCTCAGCATTGAGGCATGACTATGAATACCACCCGTAGTCTCGCTGCCAGTGATTTCCAAAGGCTCGTGTTGACATTTCTGGGGCCACATTTGCTCTGATCTGTGCTGAGGTGGCTGTACAACCTGCTACTCATCCCCTTACAATACGTCGACGTACAGAATCTCGTCTACGAGGTGTGGGAACATTCATTTGTCCACTACTGCCTGCGGCCGCGGTGGCTGAGCGGTTAGCCTGCTCTCCTCCCACCACGGCGATACGGGTTCAATCCTCGGCCGAGTCACCGGATTTTCGCAAGTGGGAATCGTGCCGGACGATGCCGTTGGTCGGTGGATTTTATCGGGGATCTCCCGTTTCCCCCACCCCTTTATTCCGTCACCGCTCCATTCTCACCTCAATCACCCTCATCAACTCTCAAGACCGCGCTGTTAAGAACCGCCCAAATCTCTTCGCTTCACGTTCACTGCTGCCAGCGTCGCTGCACGAGGTGGCACGTCCACCATTTTACACAGCTATTCTCCGAAAAGGATTATCCCGTCAAACGAAAAACCACAATCTGACCCCTCGAGAACTCACTCAGGCCGTATCCGAATTGTCAAATTCCGTTATTTTGTAAATTCATGATTTGATAGGTATCAATTCGGACGTTGTCGACAGTCACTCGCGGTAACACATAATAACTTTAACAGTGCGAAATATTTATATCGAAATTTGATGCTTAAAACAGACGTAATAGTTCTGCAATCATAACTGGAATATTACGAATACGTTAATAAATAAGAAAATAATCAATTATGCAATAACGACTTTTAAAAATGTATGTTGCGGTATATATAAACGAAGTACGGCACTTACTTGCTTTTTAAAACATGCCTAATGTATTTTATGTGCAGTTATTTGTTTTAAAAGTCATGTTATTTATGCATTCGCGCATGTGTTTATAAAGAAAAAAGAAACATGGCGCTGATTTTGTAATTTTGTACTTTTACTAACATCCGCAAGATACAAAATATGAAATACCAAATACGTCACTATTTTTTGTATACAAAATAGGATCTCGTGATCATTTTGTCAACAAAATCTGCCCATTCAGGCACGACTGCCAGTGGGCATTACGATTTAAAGTGCCGACACAGATGTCGCCTGGGTAGTTGTAATACCAGCAACCTGCTGACGGGCGACGTTGAGTACATATACTGTTCCCCAGATGGCATATCCTGGCATCAGAACATACTCGACATCGTCGTTCCAGGTGTTCTGATGTTATTTTACCGGCAGTGTATCTACATTAGAATGATTTGCGTCTCTAGCGCAACAGGTTGTGAAGCGAGGTAAGGAAGTACTGGTGAAGGAGTGTAATTCTGCGGGTGAGCGGGAAACTGCGAGGGCACCACGGGGAAACTGCAACTTTGACCATGTTTGTTTCCCACGTGCGGAAAATCCAGGAGTGTCCCAGTTGCAGATTAACCTCATCTACCACCTGACTGCTAGACCAGCGCAGCGCGCGCCTTGAAGCTCTCCAAGAACAAAAGACACGTAGGACACACGAAGCTAGTGAACAGAAGGAACATGACGTGCTACGGCATTTGTTGGAAGAGGAGCTCTTTTAACTGAATGGCTGTGTATGGCTGCGGGACGGGACTCGCGTGTGTTTGGCTCCGCTGTGTACAACTGCTGGCTGACGTCCAGCATGTTTATCCCTGGCCGCTCATTGGCGCAAGTCGCCTGACAGCGACACAACTTTGTCACGACTTAACGTGACTGTTTCAGTTCTATATTTGATATTGTGAAACGTAGTGTCCTCGCGAACGCTGTCAATCGTGCATTCTGGTCACGACCGTTATTTACACTTTCTCCTCATATAAATAATTGTTAACGCCGCAGTGGACACGATAGCTTAATTAACTATTAGATAAGATCGGTACAATACTATTACCTTCAGCGTTCACCACATTTAAAAATAAAATGCACACTGAAAGATAGGCCGACACTGAGGTAAGCAGCCTACCTACCACGGCAGATATGCAACGTAACATTCCCAGGGTGATTCATTCCGAGCCTTTAACTTCGCGACTAAATACGCCATTGAAACAAGCGTCGTCTCGTGCACTACGTGACCTTAAGTTGGCTCTGCGCGTGCGCAAGGCGGGTGGGGGTCTGCGGCGACTGGCGGTAATATGGCGTCGCGGATCGCGATCCCCGGCCAGTAGCCTGTCTCACGGCTCCGGTGTGCTAGCGCGCTGATTTTAGCGCCAAACGAAATATCTCCTCTAGATTTGTCGATTTAAGCCGTTAATCTCCAAATATCTATTTCGTACTTCTAGTTCATTCCCATATTCCAAAGAGTGCGAGTGACGAGATTTGGGCAGCTCTTAAGAGCGTGGTTTTGAGAGCAGATGAGGATGATTGAGATGAGTATGGAGCATCGCCAGAATGAAAGGGCGAGGGAAACGGGATACCCCCGAGAAAACCCGTCGGCCAGCGATATCGTCCGGCACGATTCCTGCATGGGAAGATCCGGGATAGACCCGGCCGGGGATCGAACCCGGTTCGTCTCTGTGGGGGACGAGCAGGCTAACCGCTCAGCCACTGCGGCCATATATTCCAAACAAGATACCACTTTATTATGTTTTTAATATTTTGTACTAGTGACTAGGGAATGTAGGCATTCGCGAAAAAGCCATGGCCGTATCCCTGACAGCCAGACGTTACAGGAGGTGTCAGTCCGCACATGCAGGAATTTTTCCCCAAGTACTAATTTTACAGCACTTCACGGCATGTGTTATTTATATGGGTATGTATGTAAACTCATTGACATAAAAATTGCCGCACCCAGGAGACGTTGAAGTGAAATTGAGCTTGTCATAGGCAATGGAAACGATGATAAAAGTAACTGATTGCGGAGATACCAGGGCTGTGAAGTTGGTATGCCAAAATTTCGACCCTGATTCCTCAGTTTTTCCACTATTCGGCTCAGATTCCAAACCCAAACATTAGGGTAGCAAAATGTAAAATTCACATATGTTTACCCGAGAAAATCTTTCAAATTCCAATAAAAGCACATATGCAGCAAAGTATGTAATACGAAACAAACGTTATTTAATTAATGTAGTCGCAGTCAGAGTTGCTATGTATCAACTGACTCCAGTGCAGGGAGAAAGACTACAAACTGTTAAATTTGCATCTGATGGACGGTGAAACGTCTCTCGCTTTCGGTGGTCATTCTGGGTCCCCAGAGCCTTCCCTGAGTGAGTGAGTGAGTGTGTCTCTCTCTCTCTCTCTCTCATGTTCCAACTGCTCTACCAACACTATTGCAAAGTTCCAACCAACAGTCCAGATCGCTGGCGATTTGACAGGGTGACCAGTGGCCACCCTGCCTGACTTTAGTTAGATACACATCATTACTGAAATGAGCAGCGATAAACGTATGTCTATACCTAGATCTGTGCAGTATCTGAACATTTCTTGGTAGCCAGAACTATTGCTTTATGCAGTCTTACACAACCAATGTGACATGTTGGTAAGAAATATATATACTATCACCACATGTAAGTAGTATATTCAGGTAACCTCTCAAAAAAGCAAGAAGGGTAGGCTCGACCCGACCAACTCAAAGGCAACCAAGTACACATACGTCGCTGTGAAGTGTACCTGCAGCCTGACCATTAACTTAGACAAAGCTTGTCATGGGGGCACATTTTCTAATAAAACTGACTCCATTCAGTGACAAACTCACCATATTTGTTCCACCAGTCAAGTGCTTTGCCCTTGAGTTTTGCCTGTGCTCGGCTTACCCATTGCTCGGACGGGATGTCGTTCCCTTGAATTCTTTCTCGCATTCTCCTATGAATATGATCGGGTCCTCCTGCAGGTATCCCGCAAATTCGGGGATTTAGGGTTCCCCTGTGCATCGTGTGGTGCTGGTCTGGGTGGCTGGCCCTGGGTTGTACGGTCTGTATTCAGTGGCGTACCAACAAACTTCGCAGTGGTAGACCATGCCAGGTCTGGTTATGCCCTCATCGGGCCACCCAATGCAGTTATGATCGTAGGGTTCCTCACATAGTATACAGAGTACTATGTGGGTTCTGCGTCCTTGGCAGGTTATCCAACTACAAAAAACTGTTTACCTGGCCCAACATTCTTCGCACTGGTATTCCAGTCCATTAGTGTATCTCATTTTGTCTGCCCAGCCTAGGCAGACGTAATGAAATCATCTCTGGCAGTGGACGCATTCTTTCCAGTATGTCTCTGTGCCAGGGCAGTTAAGTTTAGGACAGCGGTTGGGTATGGCTCCGCCCATAATGTTGTCGGTTTGCTCGGGTTCGTTCATGTAGGTGTCTGACCTGTTGACTGGGTTTCTTGAGTGCCGCGGGGTGTTTTAAGACTCCCCAAAGTCATTTCTTAGCGGTTTAACTCCCAACTAGGGCACTCCGCTCAAGGTCGTGCTGGCATAGTTTTGCTTAATTAGGCACCATAATTAAGGTACTAACATTACGGCCCTAAGAGTTTTGGTGGGTGCAAAGTCAGACGCACCCAGGGTGAGATTGGATCTCTAGTTGTTGCACAAAACTGGAGCCCGACCTGTTACAGGACTGGCCGTGTGACTTTCGGACAGGGCACAAAATCTGTGACAGCTAGTATGATCCTGTGTTTAGGCAGGACCACACTTACAGGGAGACCTGGGCCATGGGTGACTGGAGATGGCTGCTGGACCTACAGTGGTTAAGATGGAGGAGCACTAAGACTGGCTCTGGAGCTAGGTGTGCAGGCAGGCAGGTGTTCGTGTGTGTTGCCTGTCGCTGGGGTGGATTCAGTTATACGGATCCACCTAAATCATAGGTTAGTTATCCGGTACAAGGTATCTTGGCAACTCAGGTAAGTGATGGATATAGGACTGGGCTGATACCGATACATTAGTATCGGCCGATATTTGTAGTATCGGTGTTATAATTGCCGATACTATGGTATTTAATTTCTATTTCCCCATGTATCCTCTCATTCATGGTATTTACTGTATCTGTACCAATTGTTTAATATTTCGTGGTTTTCCCGATAATACACTCGTATATAGCTTGCCCTTTTGGGAAAAATTCTTGGGGTGTGCTATACACGGGGGGGGGGGGGGGGGGGGGTAGCCATGAATTTTTCGGGGATGTTGAGGGAAGTGGCGGGACTGTCTGTTGTCTCATTTCTGGCTCTTACATCACTCCTCTCCCTTCTCTCTCAGCCACCCTTCAGTTATGTGCAGGTCGAAACCCTGCCCCCCCCCCCCCAACTAATGGCAATCTGTCACGTCCAAAAATCAGAACTGCCATGTGTTTATGGCCCCCCAGCCCCCCACCCCCTTGTAATAACACCCAGATGTTGCCGGTCGATAATTCTGCCATCCCTCCGTGGCAGAGACTAGTGAGCCATATTCGGTGCAGGGAGGGGGGGAGGAGAAGGGACCCTTTTCTTAGAGAAGGGTAGTGTAATATTCTACAACTGAAAAAAAAAAAAAAAAAAAAACTAGAGCCAGTCACTGCTAAAAAGAGAAGGGAGAAAAGAAAACCAAACCTGGAAATGTTTAGTAAGAGCTTGAGGTTTCTGGATTTCTTTTTATTTTGGCTTTCTGCACCCAAGTTATTTAATTAAAGCATTTGCGGAACCTAACACATGTGCTTCTGCAACCCAACACTTAATTGAAGTGATTAGAGAATACCAATGTACACCACCTGCAAATACTTCCTGTGGTATACCTACAGATGAAGAACATGACTCCAAAAGATTGAAAGGGTTGCTTTCAATCTACTCTAATATTATTAATAAAACACGCATACCATCTGCTTACAGGTGTCCAGAGTCTAAAGTTGAAATGCATCTCGCAGAGCCACCTATTCCTATAAATTCCAACCCTTTACAATACTGGAAGACATTACCATATATTAGGTTGTGCAAAGCAGTACAGAAATCTCTGTCCTCACCAGCTGGGTCTGTGGCATCGGAGAGACTTTTTAGTTCAGCTGGCCTTCCAAGAAACGAAGTTCCTTGAACCAGAAGAAGCTATGCCAGCTGGACTTCTTAAATAAATATATTTACATCTTGAAATTTTGCAAATAAGTGTTGATATGCTTATTGGAGTGTACACAATAATTTTTACTTTTCACAGCATAAAACTGTTAAATTTCTTTTATTTAATTTGCTTGTGACATAATTTTTCTTCTTATGGATTAGTGATTAAAACTGTGTTGTTTTTTAGATTATATTGTAATGACTGTAAGAACCTTTTTTAAGTGTTCTTAGTGGCAAACATTATTTTTTAATAATAAATCATGAAAGCATTCAAATATTCTTTTATCACATTAAAATTACTTCTAATGTGGGCATCGGTATAAAGTATCGGCTCATAAGAATCGATACAGGTGGAATCTGCAAAAAGTGGTATTGACCCAGCCCTAGATAAATACTAGATGAGTTTCTCCATTTAGTGGGTGGTGTGAAGAGTTCTGGTGTGGGTTCCAGCGATACTGGTCTCTCTAAGCAGCGGATGGTTTAAGCTCTCTCCCGGGGACTGAGGTGCACGAGCTCGGCTGGGAGATACCTACGCTCCTGCTGGTACTTAAGAGATAGTATCTGCCCTTTTAGTCCTCTTACAGATACTACTTCGACGGGAGCAAGTGTAACTACAGCCACACTTGTGAAGGTGAAACAGGTGACATGGTGGTCCAACTCGGGTGCATTTCCATGTACTGTCTCCGCCATCCCAATGTTGTCTGCCTATCTCAGTACCCGGCATCAGAAGCATGGTGGACATTGACTCGGGTAGCACTAGCTGACTGTCCCAATATGTGGACGAGTTCCCCTGAGGGATCAGTCTCCTCAGACATGGGGAAGTACTCCTTCCAGCACCAGAAGTGCGATGGAAAGAGCAAACCCCAGACTGACAAGCCAACCCCAAGAGGACGAGTACCTAGTGTCGGGGCTCTACCATTTTATACACCTAGGTGCATAAAAGGGTGGCCATCCAATATGCGTGGGTGTCTATTGGTGAGTTTGGCAGTTTTGAATAAATTTCCCGGCCACTTGCTGTCGCTCCGACGGGACTGATATTTACGAGTTGTGGTTCTAGTACTATGGGAAAGATATCTTAAGTGGAATAAATCTTGTTTATTTTGGTAGGGAAATAAACAAGATGGTTTTGCACTACCTCCTATCATGAGAGCTTAAGGCCAATGTTACATGAAAGCAGTATATTTATATAATTTTGTCATAACTTATTTCATAGCGAATTTTTTTTAATTTTTGGCTTGTCAAGACGTAAATAACAACATTTATCACCTTCTTATGTTGATAGATATTCACTGGTCATTATTCTCGAGGCACTGATTGCAGATAAGAAAACAAAAATTACTTATTTTCTTCCGCCAGTGCTCCAAAAATAATAACGGCAATTAATATCTAACAAAGTAAGTAGGTGCTAAAATTTTTTATGTCTTGAGAGACCAAAAATTTTGAAAACTCCACTGTGAAATAAGTTATGACAAAAATCATGTAAATAGACTGCTTCCATGCACCAACGGCATTAACAGAAGCTTGCTACCCTTGACAAGTGAAGGCAACCTGTTCCTAGGCTAATAGGGATAGGTAGATAAAGCACTATGAAAATAACTTTAACTTTGACTATGCTACGGTGTTTGCCCTGAAGGGGCTGTAAGTGTCTAAGTGTTCAATGACTTAAGTGATGGACTCTCTGGCATCAGGGGTGCGGTAAAGGAACAGAACAGACTGGCGTTTCAGGGGCCGGGCCCCAATATTTATACTCTTCCTAGCTCGCCCTTGGTCGTGGTGGAGGTGGCGGCGGCGTTAGATCCTCTGGGCATGTGACCTCACCGGCCTGGTCAAGATCCAGCTGACACAGTTCTCTGCGATTCATACTGGTAGTGCCATCTAGCGGTGCACTAAGTAGCCCTTGATCCATAGCCTCAGTGGCTCGGCCGGTGAACAGTACAATTTTTTGGGCATGGAGAGTGCATCTTTCACCATTGGTAAACAATACAAGTTCTGACATTTTCGTAGAATGTACTGCCAATCAAACTCCGTTGAAATGCACGGCTTAGTGGTGCACACTGATAGGTAGAAGTCAATGTAATATAAGTAGAAAAGACGTTGCACATCTGACGTGTGACCGGTTAGCTGAATAGTCACGACAGTCGAGGATTCTGTCCACTAGGCCAAAAGCAGGGTGAATGTGTGTGCATGGAGATACCAATAGTACCACAACCGGAGCAGTCGATACTGACTCGTGCCTGAGTGCGGGCGGCGCGGTCCCATTCTGCCTGCCTTTCCAGTGTAGGTTGAGGAAGTGCACTCAATTGTTTGGCTGCAAGGAGAACTAAGTGTCGCTCACTACGCTTTCGGCCGTACCTCTGGCTGAAAGGCATAAAGTCTCTGCTCACAGGTTACTGGGTACACCTTGACGCGAACAAACTAAATACAAGTTATAGTGTAAGTCCGGTTTTGGCTTGCTGATGAGGCTCTGTAAAGTCTCCACTGATCCCCCCACCCTAGGCAGGCTGATCAGACAGGGAGCCGTTTGGGTCACCACTGCCGCCACTGGATGTGCATCCACACAGGAATGGATGGCAGGTCTCAAGCCATGGTTTATCCCGGCACTGGAAGCAGTGATGTGGAATAAGGCAATAACTTGAGACTGTCGCCCCTCTCTGCATGAAGGTGTTGCTAGTGGTCGTGGCTCCTCTGTTCCTCTCCACCCGCACTGGAAGCAATGCTGTGGTAGTTTGGAAAGCAACAGATGTCTGTCTAATGGGTGTGTGAAAATATGACGGACCCCTGAAGGGCGCCCGTGGCTGAAGTTAATTCAGTAGTTATGAATTCCCCAGTCCGTGCCAAAGGTGTACGTAGCAACCCGTATCTAGCAGGCACACAGACAGATACTCTAAGAAATAAAAGCTGAAAGGTAGGAAACAACAGTATGTTTATTGAAGTCTCAATAAACATGCGACGCGTGCTATCTCCTACCAGGCAATTGAGTGCTGAAAGTTACAATTGAGTGCTGGCGAGGTGTAGGCGACCTGGTTCTAATGGAGAATAGGAAAGAATTAGCTCAAAGAAAAAATATAATACTTCTAGACTATGTAATAAAAATGTCTTGAGGAGACAAAGTGAATTTAACGTGTTGGTAAGCATGTTCGCTGGTTATCTGGTTGACTGGTCATCAACGGTGAAGTAGTCACAGGGGGCGTACTCAATGCTTCGAAGATCTCAGGCGGTCCCAGCACTGGCAGCAGTGCTGTGGGATAATGCAAGAGATGGAACAAGAATGACTGCTCGTGCCCGGCAGCATCCCAACTTGTAAAGTGGAAGCTCGTAGGCTGCCGGCGCGGGTGTGGGGGAAGGCGTGACGTCCTTCTGCCCTGGTTGGCGTGGGAATACTCTGGTCAGCGTGCCTCGTTGGTGGTGCTCGGCCTTGCCCGAGGTCTGGGCAGCTTGTTAGCTCTCAGAGAGGGGGGGGGGGGGGGGCGTACGTGCTTACCGGGTTGCGTATCCTCCAGGTCAGAGAATAGGCTTATAGATTACTGCTGCCTGTAGGGTAGGCAACATGTCACGCCTGTAGTAGTGGAAAAGGTACTCTTGGCGATGAGTCGTAATCTTATTAGATTAGATGTATAAGGGGCACGCGTGACGTCATTCTATTACTTGAAAATTTTCTCACAGGAAGGCATACTGCCCTCCTATAAAAATAAGTTGCAAGTTTTTAAGTCTGAAGGTTACCTAGGCACATCTTAAAGCAATTCACTCCACTTATAAACTGTAATAGTTCAAGAAATGTTTCCAATACAATGATTGTTATATCTTGCTTCAAAATATGGCCTTCCTGCTTTATGTATTAATATAGTGTTACCGTCATTATTAAAAAAAATTATTTAAGAATGAACATACTAATTATAAACAAAAACTAATTAAATTACTGTAAAGTGTAAACACTTACTGCATTACTGGCGATCACATTTGCAAACAAAAAACAGCTGGGCACATAAATGTGTGCACCTTCAAAGGAAATTACAAAACTGACATGTTATAAAATATACTTCTTCGTACTGTGTAGATTACAAACACTTACAAATACAATCCAACCAATTTTTTTTAGCTTTATTTCATAAAAAAATAGCACCATATTTTTCAAAATGTTAACATTAATTCTAGATTAACAAGAAGACATCTACACATGGAGCTAATTCAACTTGTTTAGTAAAATAACTGCAGGTATATTACTTCAAAAGAAAAATTCTGATGAATTCTACTGTTCTGTTGCTGCATTCACACAACACACAACCAGACAAAGAAGTCTTTAATGTCAGTCTATGAGACAAACTGTAATTGACATTCAAACACTACCCAAGTCACCCCTTGTCATGACCTGTAAATTAAAATTACCTTTAAGTACCAAAATTTTAATGCATCAGTCTTCTGAATTACAATTCAATTTCTATGTTGGTAAGCAAATTTGAGCAGTGAAAACTATAACTGTTTTATGTAACATGCTACTGTAGCTAGTGCTCTTCAGTTAGTGGTGTGAAAACACAGTTATGGTATTTACATATTTGCTTTGATGTGTGATGACTTTTCAACTTATTTAAGACAACTTATACTCATCAGTGCAAACCACTCTACTGTACGGGAACTGAGTTTGAGAGATTACAATCTTCCAGATGCTAAGAAATTGTACTGTTTATCCTAGGGTAACCGGGCAAGCCGCCTAGTCTAGATGATGCTTAAAGGTCACCTAGTACTATAGCACACCGAGGGATGGTACTGCTAGTATAAATTGCAGAAATATGCAGCAGTTGGGACTTCGGCCGGCTGGTGACATCACACGCCCAGAGGATGTCCTCCAGCCACTCCCTTCCATCCGGACAAGGGCAAGCCGGGAGAGTATAGATACTGGTGCACAGCTCTTGGAAACGCAGACTGTCCTGTTCCTTCACCGCACTATAGGGTGCCGAAGGAACCACCAGCTCTTGCTTGGCCTTCACAACATGCCTGGTGCTGAAGATCTCAACGTTAAAGTTGTCAAACACTTAACACTTTTGTTCACCTCAGGAAATTCAGGTCCCTTCAGGACAAAACATAGAGTTAGCTAAAGTCAAGTTGTTTATAATAGCCACTTTGCCTCCCTACAATGCCAGCTTATAAAGAGGTCACCATCACCTGTCCAACGTAGCCAACTATCGAAAGTAGTACAAACCACCGTGTTTATTTATTCACATAAATAAACACGTTTTTACCACACTTATAATATTATTCCTGTGGTATTTATACCTTTCCTGGTAGTCATCAGGCCCGTCACGGGACAGCAAGAGACAGCGGAATCTTTTCTAACCAGTTTCCCAAACCTAGTATAGGACTGCGAGTTTCCTTTTTAGGAAACTCGTACGTCAGAAACACACACATTAGACAGCCACCCATTCTATACCCCGGTGTACAGAAAGGTAGAGCCATGACCACTAGGAATACAACCCTCTCGAGGCTATAGATTACTCCATCCACTGTGCTTCTGGTGACGGCGAGAGTATCTGCCTGGGTCTGAGGGCCTGACTCCTTGGGGACCACACCCATGCATTATGATCATCAACAATTGTGTAACCTGATGCTCAGTGTGCACTGCATTTCTGATGCCGGATGCTGGGTTAGAGGGCAGCCTTGTTCTGTCAATTGTGGTGCGCAGAAGTACACCTAGATAGGAACGAACATTGCCTGCTCCACATTTGCAGGGCTGGTAGTAGAGATCTTATCCCCATGCCCTACTCCTGTCATAGTAGTATTCAAAAGAGGGATAAAAAGGCTGCTACCGCCTCTACGTACAAACAAGGGCTCAACGTCACCCCAACTGTACTTGACCGTATCAGTCCCTGGGAGAGAGCACAAGCTGCCCATAGCTTGGAGAGGCCGGTCCCTTACCAGATTTATCTGAACCACAAGTCCAACTCATATGGGTTACTCACCCCCTGTTTCTAGCCTACCCAAGTAGTGAAGAAATAGTTTATGGCATGGCAAACTCTTGGATTAGGGGACTTCAGCTCACCATGTCAACCCGGACGACCAGCAGTGCCGACGACCACCTGCGCACCAGGTCTCAGTGCAAACCCCAGTGCATCATCTTCTGAACCGCAGCAGTTCCAGCAGCTTCCACAGGCCACCAGTCTCCAGGTATACAGTGAGAGTGGTTCCTCCTAGAAGTAAGATTGTGCTTGCCGTCCAGGACTTTGTGCCCAGCCAGAAAGTCACACGACCAGTCCTCTACACTAGTCGCGCTCCTGTTCCGCACCGTAATTAAAGAGTTCAAACTCACCCCGGTGCATCTGTTCTCACATCCACCAAAATACTTGGGCCATTGACGTGCCTCGATAATCAACAGGACGTCACGCATCAGCTTACCGAACTTTTAAGTGAGAACTGTGAAAGGTTTTAATTTGCACTGCTCCCTCTAAATTCATGTGCACAATGCATTCACATACACCTACAATACCTTCTTCATCCCACTACATGCAAGGAGGTAGGTAATCTTTTTTGTACATCGTGCAACCCCTCTACAATTAACCTCTGTCTAACTTACACTATCTGCTTTCTTACCCAACTTCATACAGGCAACACAATAATTAATCTTACAGAATCCACATACTGACTGCCTGTACAACATCTCTCTCCTCAGTTATCACTTCAAAGTAGAAGGAAAATAATACAAATTATTATAAAACAAATGTAGCATTGGTTCTCACTTTGGCCTTGCAAAAAAACAACTTGTAAGCAATGTAACACATTTATGTACATAGCAGAATACAGTACTATTTTATTTTAAAAATACAGTAGTGGGTTACAAATGAACTATAAAATACTTACCTGGTGTTATAAAGCCAAATACAACACAATGGTAGACTGACAAAAGTCCAATGACTGTCTACCACAAAAATAAAATTCTTTAAACTATAGCTTTCGTTGTTCCGAGAATAAAAAACATAACTACATTAACGGTGTCATAAAAGTACGTCACACTTACAGCACACAGTGCTAATTAATACACAGAATTGTATACTCATCTACAGGCTGTTCACTGTACAGTGAGTACATTTCAGGCCCTCATTACTTTTTCCTTTCAGCCATTTTTATCCATTAACTAACATTTTAGATAAGTATTGCCATATAAGTAAAAACACAGTGTGTATATTCCACTAAACTCTGAAGTTAACGCCTAAGGCTAAAATAAAATATGTTTATTGACAATTATTCCAAATGAGAGGGCTTTCAAAAGTGTACACCTACCGTTGATGCGTGACGCATTTCTCTGCACTGCTGAAGAGTGCACCCTACCAGGCAAAGTGCACCCTACCAGGCAACATCGCCCCAATCTTCGAATAATGGAAATTCTTATGGGCAAGTCATAAACTCAAAACAGTAATGGAGGAAGGACACGTGGTCGACATAGCATTCACAGAGCCTCAATGGAACCTTCAAACCACATGCTCCTAGCTATTACTGTTTGCCTGCAATCACGTCAAGAAGCCACATGACAAAGCCCCTCAACGAAGAGAACCCAGTTTAAATTTTCTACACCACTGTAAGGGTAGCAGGCGTTCCAGCGGAGAGTCACGACCTCTCCAATCGCACGAGGCCTCCGCTTCAAGCACCAACACCACTGAGATAAGAATCCAGGAACCCATGTGTATGACATCAGACGCTCCACCCCCGAAAGGCAGGGCTAAACCCCCCCGCAGCATTCTGACTGCCACCAAACTGGGAAATTTAGTATAAAAGGCATCCCAGCATGGACTCAGGGCAGTCTGCTGCACCTCTCTTTTCGCTTTAAAGGCATAAGGGTGCTAGCAAATGAGCAGAGTCCCTTACCCGCAACGGTAACTACGGAGGTACCAGTGGACGTTGACGCCCCCGACAGCTCTGGAGGACCAGCCACCTTCCAGCAACCTCTTTGGCAGCAGCCATCAACGACCCGGAGGACCTCCAGCTCCAAAGGCCTTCCACCTCTTCAGGCCTCCACCAGCAGTTCCAGAGGGTCGTCAACGTCATCCAAGGGTCCTGCCGATGTTGTCTACCCAACCTTCCTCAATCTCTTCCTACCACTTTATCCCACCAGGTATTTTGGTCACAAACACGACGTCCTCTTCTGAGAAACCCTTGAGGTCCTAGCCGGGCCACCTTCTTTACCCCATAATTTTATTACTAGGTCCCTTCAGGACATGTCCCACTTAATTTAAATTAGGATTAAATTAATTTTGGCTTGTTCGAAATTAATTCTCTTTTGCTTCATTCAATCACAATTACATTTTATTGTTTAACAGGTCGCCTCTCACCTGACTTAACGTAATTTCAACGTAACAATTTAAATTATTAAAAATATTTTAATTTTAATATATTTTTCAGTAGTGTGTGGATATTACGTGTTTACTTATTACGTTTAATAAAACGTCTTATTTTTTTATATGAATTTTCTGTGGATAGTTCTTAATATTATGATGTTGATAAACCCAGTACGTTAAACCAGTAAAATCTTTTCTTTAGAGGATTATTATAAGAGATTTGAAGTGCTCAATTTATTTAGTAAGGTAGAGGCCGGTTCTAGGTATCACAACCACTAAGGAAGGCCTAACACATTTTTCTACCTGTGGACACAGAGTGTCTTGGACATTCCCTTTACTCTGAGCCTGTTGGAAACGGCCTGGTTCAAGGAGGCAAATGTCGTCACTGGACTCGCAGTAGAAAAACTCACTTAGATCTGTTTGACATGAGCAATGTGTAAAGTCCGAAGCTCTGTTTCACCGCTGGCAAGGGCCGATAATTCCACCCACCGCTGCTCACTCGACCGGACGCAGAATACCAAGGTGTGAGTGCACATTATGAACTCAACTAAATTAGTACATACGGCTAGGACATTTAATTTCACCCGATCCATCATATTTAATTTCCTTTCTTTCCTTTTTTTTTTATCCAACCTAATGCCTTACGCAAAGAGCGGGAGTAAAAAAAAAATTAAAGGCTATTGTAAGACAACCCAAGAACAAGATTCTAAATTTTTCTACTCCTATAGAGTACCCCTTGTTCACACCACCTACCAAACCAGAATGACGAATAGGATTTGAACACCTATTGATTGTACAATTCGACCACACTCTCGTGGGCTTGGACCCTACACTACCTGAATCCCTTACTTTGATTCCTTCCCATCAACCCCAATAGACACACGTCTGCACCATTCCACTGCAACCAGAGTCCGGCGCTGTTCAACAGCCGACCCCTGCTTCCAGCTAGTCGGTGAGACAGAGCGCACCACCGCAGAGCATTTCTCAGGTAAAACAACAAGAGATTGTGGTTCCTATCTCACCTGACTTTGTCCCAACCATGGTACCAACCCTAACAACTTTATATATAGGAATTTTGCCCAAAGATACTTGAGTTCTTAGGACATGCTTTACACAACTTTGGCATTGTATGTGTTGGAAGACCTCCTAACAAATGAAATACAGATCTGTTTACCGCAAAGCTTATCAGAGTACAGTTAGTCATCAGGGTTGAACACCCCCAAAAACCCACCTTTGTTAACTTAACTCCAGCTGGGGAACCCACAATAAATGACTGGTGCCTTTAAGGGCTTGCGTTCGACACTCTGACGATGGCAAGGTAACCTCTTTTCACCTTGTTCTCACTATAACTGTGTGGGATTTTAGGTTTCAGTCCTCATTAGTTGGTTTTTGTGCATTAATAAATCCCTATTCACATTCACTCTAAGAACTACTCCCACTCGAGGGGCCCGAAACAGAATTGTCGGACCAACATGGGAGGTAACTGTCCATATTTCCGACTAGGCAATTCGACCTGGCCAGTCCGCCCATTTACCACCCTAAGTGCTTGCACTCACGTTGAACTAAAGTGTGACACTGTTAAAAGCCTATAGATCCTATTTACCACTTTAACTTCACTAATCAATTTATTTTCAACCAATGGACTGGCGAAAGTAACTTTTTTTCGCGTGTGAGCCAAAACTTGATGCACCTAAATTCAAGTACAATCAAGGTCTCACTGGACAAGCAACTGAAGACTTGGATCAATGCACCTTTTTTTGTATGGTAAACTACATTTAGAAAAACTTGCAAATAACACAGACTAGAGTTCACTACACAAAACATATTACAAATGGAACCAGAAAACTGGAGTCTGAAAACTTTGCATGCAGCGACATCCCACACATGAGATGACAACCCCATAATTTATATTATACTGAAAGGGAACTAAAGATATTGATAATATTCACCTCTAGTTTCAGTCACCAATCACACTGAAAATCTTAACCAGGTAGTAGACTTTGAACTCCATTTGGTCATAAGACATTCATTAAAGAAAGAAATATGAAATGTCACTTACATAAAACATTTCACAACACTAAAAAAATGAGAAATAAATAAAAGAGTGGACTCTAATGATTTCACACAACAATTACACATCACATGAATATAAACACTGTGCTTTTGCAGCATAAAAAAAGGGCTTGAAACATTATTTAAGGAAACTAATAAAACACACATTAAGAGAGATACAGGAACTGACATAACCATCCTCTTTAAGAACATTTACCACCACAATACATATAATGGTCCTTGCTTTTTCCCTGGCAAATGAAGACAACTGTCTATAGCTAGAGCAAAGATTTTATGGTGTTATTCAAATGAAAATTTTGTCATTAAAAATTTTAGATTTCGTCTTTATCATCATAAAAGATTTACTATGTTTGCATATACAATTACTTGCCAAATTCAGTCGCAATGAGTGATTATCAGAAAAATATTTTCCCTCAGATTGATCTAAAAAATTTAATATTTCTGTGTAATTGCTATTATTTCTACGTATTCTAGGTATAGTTAACAAGTGTATACTTACAAACATGTTCAAGTAAACACTTTTAATTAATACTTAACATTTATACAACTAATTCAAGAGTGAGCATCTCTGTATTTAAACTAAAGGAAAGAATCACATTTTACGGATTATTTTTTTATGGCACAGATGATAAATTTTCCAAAGAATGTGTATATTTGGTTACTACACAAAACTATTTTGCATATTAACTAACACAAAAAATCTTTCATTGAAATCACATTAAGTTCTCTACTTTTTCAATTTTGCCAGCCTAGTTTAATAGAATATAATTTCAACCACACTACACAGCATGCAATTCACTCGTTCTACGTGTTAACAACCTGAAATATACATATATTCTTTCGCCATACTCCCAATGTGAAAAAAAAATTGAATTAAAATTTGCATTATTTTGATTAGTACATAGCTCATAAATTTATTTTTAATTGTTAAAATTGTTTTTTAATGATTAAATTTTTTTCCTGGCTACATTTAATTTTATTTTGTGTTTTAACTCTATTTTTGGTGTTTTGTGGTGTATTAACTTTAATTTTGGTGTTGGCAGTGTAATAACTTGAAATTCTGTGTTATTTCGCTTTTATTTCTATTCACCATATAATCTTGCCTCTATCTATAGCATGCTGTGTAAACATTGCACAGTACACTCAATAACCACTGCACTTCCAAGATGACTTCTACAATATAAAAATGTCACATGATCATACCAAAAACATTACGCATGAAAAAAAAAAAAAAAATAGACAACGTAGAGTCAAGTGTACAATTATACAACAATGGTAGTTGTTAATTTAGTTTTACTACTAACATTTAATTTTAATTCCAGTTAACTCTTAAATATTTACACTGCAATATTATAACACATAATTATTTCTTTTGCCTGAAAGAAAATTTAAAAAAATCCTGGACTCACTACGAGTCATTCTAAAAATGTAATAACTATGCTCCACATAAAAAAAATTCTTTCTGATGATTCCCACACATAAGCTGACACACCTACAAAGATTATCTTTGCGTCTGCAAACATAACACATGCCGTTAGGTACCGTACAATTATTTTCAAACAAAAGCTTACACTTCTGTGTCTCACAAACAAAAACCTTTGTAGCAGCTAGTGCAGTATAAATTGAACAATTTCACAGACTGAGCATTCTCCCATAACAACGTTTACAAAAATTTTGAATTTTTTTTTATAAAATTTCTTTTAATATTTGCAATAAATGAAATATTAACATGTCATGATGAAAAATTATATAGTACTACCATAAATATTCACAGTGATTTTTGCAAGGTTTGGCATAACAAATGTGACCTGATCCAAGTGAAAAGACTTTATACACTTGCAGGAACTAGTGTCTAATACAACAAGTTGTATTTCTAGTCGAGACCTCAGTTCAAGCAACTGGACAACATGGTGTGTCCAACAGTTCAACAGTGCAGTGGACATACTGCATGCATCCAGAGCGAGTGGGGACCTCACCTCGTTACCTGCAGCCATCCACGGCCGGGATCACGGCTGTGCTGTGTGACGTCTTAGCAGGCTTCAGGCAGACACAGAATACACTTGTGTACTCGTACTTGAGCATGGACATAGGGTTCTGAGTGTATGTCGTCCTCATGTTTGTGTCTTCCTTCTGCACACACAACACACCTGGCATTACAACAGACACTTCACAGCAACCTACAGCAAGGTAAACACATAATCTTTTTTTCTTTTCAAAGGCATTTCAGATGTTCATAACAGTAATTGAACAGACAAAGAATTATAAAGGTACATGTTAATCTAGGGCTGCTGCATAATACTGAATTCCCAGATTTCTTAATGATAAAAACTTTTAAGTAAACTTTCAAAAATGCTGCCATGGAGCTTTAGCTATTAAAAATAATGTGAACTAAATACATCATCTGAATTAAGTAGTGTTTCAGATAAACAGTGAGGCCATTACTAAAAAGATGCTGACTGAATTTACAGTAAACGTTGACACGCGTCCTTGCTCTTGAGTAAGTGGTTAGAGCGCTGACTGCCCTCCCTGGTTTAGCAAGTGATCCTACCGCAGCGTTTTGGTTGTTACTCGAGCCCGGTGAGTCGGGGTAGATTCTACGGAGGGTCATTTAAGAGGAGGAAACAGACTGAGGGGGGGGGGGGGGATCTAACCCCAGAGTGAGTCGAACCGTGATCGTTTCCCGCAGGACGATCTTCCTCACTGCAAGAACTTCCAAGATACGGGATACCAGCAATCCCGGGGTATGAATAGGGAGGTAGATTAATCTATACTGATGATGATGGGGGTGGATGAACCTACCGGCTTGAGGTGACTTACAAGTCCCTGTTCTGGCTCTGGCCAAGAAGCACCTAAATAGGCATCGAGCTCCGAATCATGGGCGAGGGGAATGAACGGTGAGATGGGCTGCGGTTTAAAGTCCGAGTCCGCAGATGGTGGCGTGTACTCGCATTTAATTTCTTAGTTTCCTTGCGAGTGGTTTACCCTCTGTAATGCTCGTTGTTCTTTGCGCCAGTTCCGGCTCTGAATACCACCCTTCTTACCCCGCATTTAGACCTGCCTTCTGACCTTTCCGCAGACAAGCAGTCCTGGGGGTGCGTCTTATTCAAACACACCTGAGGCACTGACGGAGAGATGTGCGGTCGGGTATTAGGACGCCACCGAGGTTAGGCGAGGGAGCATAGGAAACCCAAGATCTGCTGTATGTTCTTTCGGACTCAAAGCCTTCTTCAAGTCCCATCTCCTGTGGAGTTCAGCACGCCTCACGACTAAGTCTCAGCAGGGTTTTGATGCAACAACTTTCACTGTTAGAATAATATTAACTCAAGTGAAACAAGAACTACAGTTAAAAGGAAGGTACACAACGTTTCCAAATTTACGTAATATTTATTACTACGAATTATGAAAGTGGGAAATCCCGGTTGGATAATTCAAGCTAGCTGAGAATTGATTAATTATGCTAATTAATTCAGGCGAAGGTGAGCCTTGCAAAAGAATAACACAAAAATGATTCTGGTTGCAAACGTACATTACACTACACTCTTTACAGCGGAATCTCTCCAGGGGAATTTGTCCAGAAGGGAAAATGTCGCGACGACCTGCTACCGTGGAGTCAAGGAATTTGACTGAGGTAAAGGGGTTGCAGGGTATTGGACATCTGGTTTACCTCTGGCGTGACATGCAGTCTTCCGTTGCAGGAAGAGGTTGAGCCTTCTGCAAGCTGCTGGAGGGTGAAGCCTTTTCAAGCTGCTGGAGAGACTGAAACTGTTGTTTCAGGCTGTAGCAGAGGAGAGAGGTCTTGGTCAGACCATGGGAGTGCTTGCTGACCGATACGACTGGCGAGCCCGGTGTCTCTGGCGAGAGGTATGCTCATGCCTCCTTATATAGTAGAAAATCCCTAGATCAGTGATCTTCCAGGGATGTGGGGTAGCATAGCTTTTCATCGCAGGGGTTGGTTTAAAAGGGTTGTGCTGCCGCCGAGCATTTCTTATCTCCCTGCTTCGAGGCGATGACAAATTTATCCACCTCGGCCCGAGGGTGTGACATCACAAGACAGCAGAGGTGCTGCGATCCCGTGGTGTTGGTGGAACTTGTTCCTAAGATAATCTCATGGTAGTGGTCCGTCAGGTAAAACAATCTTGACTAAAAGTTGTGGCGCTCACATGCCGGATTCTGGGGGGCAGTACAATTCATACATGTAATTAAACGCGTTAATTAGTTTTGTGTCTGAAGTTGTCCAACGAGCGGAGTCTATTCAGTGGGCATGTGAAAAGTAGTTTGCCACTGTTTGTAACTTGCCCTGAGCTCTTGCTTGCTCGTTGAAGGGGCAAAGTCGTCCGTAGTGTACAGAAGCGCATTGCGCAGCAATGTGGCATGCGTCAACGTGCAAACATTAACATAACTTCGATAAAACACAACACAGTAAGTAGAGCCACTCATCACTCACTGCTTTCAGACTACCTCACAGAATGTACATTATCAAGTGTGGACATCAAAAGCTCATGCATGTATTCGCATGCATGCACACACACACATGAGCATTTTTTTAAAGGAAAAATTAAATTATTAAGACCAGAACAGGAACTGATACTGTCTTGCTACTCAGATCTACATCCATTAACACTGATGTGCATAATTCAAGAGGAAATGGACATGAAATGAGAATACACTTAACGAGTGACGCATTTCACGCTTAGAATAAACGTAATCCAAATGGCCGACTTAGCCCCATCTGAAAATGGCAGTCGTTCTATGGGCAAGTCAAATCATTCCAAGCAAAATAATGAAGGCAGGACACGAGGGACCTCCAGACGACCTACGGCATTGAAGTTTTAGGCTGCACACTTGTTTTCGACATCTATTAAATCATTCACCTGTTCTTGGGTCTCGTGGGTATTCTGAGGTCTTCCGATCCTGACATAGTGGATTGGATAATTGTTGAGCACCACGGGGTGTTTATTACAAAGTCCGTAACTACGACTGTAAAATAGTGTATGCCTGGCTCGTTTTTAGCAACCAAGACTGAGCTACCTGGCGTTTACTCCCCAGTCAATGGGTAAGTCGACGGCAACCGACATGACCGTATCTGAAAAGGGGGAGGGGTTGACTGGCATGATCTAAGCCCCCAACGTCAGTTGAGGCTTAAGCCTCACATTGTGAGCGCAAGTTGACGCTACTTCCTCTCACAAGAACTAAAACAATTTAATCCCGGGAGGTAGGGAGGCTGAATTCACTTCTGGGACAGTAAAACTCAAAGTAACCTGAGTGAAGGGAAATTACTAGTGGAGTGGTTGCCTGGCTAGATCATAGTTCTTCCCACGCTGGAAAGAAATGTTTTGGTCTCTCTAAGCGGGTTATCCTTGACAGAAGAAGGGAATCTAAACCCCAGAGTGAGTTTAAACAAACGTCTCCTGTTCTGGAAGTTTGGTTATACTCACTATGAAGGCTGTCAAAAATGTTTGTGACTCCAGCAGTCATGGGGATGAAATGAAAATGAAAACCAATTAAATGGAGTCTGAAGTCTCCAGCCAGCGGCATCCTCTACTGGGAGCCGGTCTTGTGGGAATGCAAGATGGTACAAATTCAGCTGAGGGAACTACTATAGGCTGTCAGCTTGTGGTTGATTGGGGGATGCGAATATTAATTACCTTACCCGCTGCAGTGTGTGTCTCGCACATAGGAGTCACAGGTCCTGGGTTTGGCGTGGGCGGAAGGGGTTGTAACAATTCGGCAATGGGTGGATCTGGTTTATAATACTCTGAATATTCTACTGAGTGACTGGGCCATGCCAGTCCTAAAAGATTATCTCCCCATTGCCTTCTTGCCTCTCTTCCGAAAGGTGCGAGGTGGTCTACACGGGTCCCTACTTCAAATAAGGGTACAGGGGCAATGTCATGATTGTTTTTATTAAGTGGGTCTTCCCTGATCAAAGTAGAACTTTCTCTCTGCCTTGCTTGGCGTGCTAATCATTTGAGTGTGCTTCTACGTCCTTTGGTCTCATAGGGCATCTAGACAAAGTAATTAAATTACCAGAATATAATCTGGTTCCACTAGGCAGCATCCTCTCTTGTCCGGCCTTGTGGAAGCTGGGACAATATTACAGGATAAGAAACCAGCATGTGGTCCAGGAGATATACCTTGATGAAGGGTGGGCATCTTGGGGTCTTCCTGGATTAATCCGGCCTTTTCAGGCTGGGGCTACCCAGAAATCTCCAGTCCACTCCTTCTCTGTTCAGGTAAAATGAGACGAGTTCACACCACACTATGGTCCTTTTAATAAGCTATATAAAAACCCCCAGATTCAGGCAATAGCTGGTACCTCCTAGATCTGGCCTTATTCAGGCTGAGGTCGAGGTTGTAGTTGGGGGGAGAGGTCTTAAGAATCTGGAGTCAGAATCCCTGGCAGGTAAGATGGACCAAACAATCCCAGGATACCTAGGCCTTATGCAGGCTGAAGAAAATCCAAGTAAATTAGATTTACTTATGACTACTCAGTGAGTGAAACAATTATTGCCCTAGGACCGATTAAATCATTTATATTAAAAAAAATTATTTCAACCACTAATGACACTCGGAAATAATTCAACGGAAGACACACGTAATTCAGAGTAATACACGTATTTATTAAATGCGTTTGGAAGGACATAGAGATGTGTATCTCTGCACAATTATAAAAAAAATATTAATATAAAAATTATGCAAATGGCAGGCCAAGGCTACCTGCATATATCAGGGTGAGCTAAATGTGTTAGTTAGAGAGAGCAGTCCTAGCCACCTCAGAGGGATGTCGTCACGACCAACTACCTCGGATATTAGAGGGAATGATTTCCAAGTAGGGATTCAGGTGAGGACGTAGAGATACCTCTTGCTGGTGGCGTGGTGATGTCTACTTGTAGCAACTGACTTGTGGTTCTTTGAAGGCGTACGAGACAGTCTCTTCAGCACGTGAGCCTGGTAGCGTCTACTCTCTTAAATGGCTTAGTCCTTGCGGACTGGAGTGTCTAGAAGTACACTTACTCTCAGAGACTTCCTCGGGAAATGCTGGCGTGAGTGGCCTAGTGGTCAGAGTTCAGAGGTACTGGCTTTGAGTCTTATGCAGACTGAAGGTGCAGGATCTGTACCACTTACCTCTGCCTTGCTACGAAGCCTTGCTCAGGCTGCAAGGGCAGGTAGCCAAAGCCTTGCTCAGGCTGTAAGGACAGGTAGAAAAAGCCTTGCTCAGGCTGTAAGGACAGGTAGAAAAAGCCTTGCTCAGGCTGTAAGGGGAGGTAGGCAAAGCCTTGCTCAGGCTGTAATGGCAGGTAGACAAAGCCTTGCTCAGGCTGCAAGGGCAGGTAGACACAGCCTAGCTCAGACTGTAACGGCAGGTAGGCAAAGCCTTGCTCATATTGTAAGGGCGGGTAGGCAAAGCCTTGCTCAGATTGTAAGGGCAGGTAGGCAAAGCCTTGCTCAGGCTGTAAGGGCAGGTAGGGAAAGTCTTGCTAAGGCTGTAAGGATAGGTAGGCAAAGCCTTGCTCAGGCTTGCTGGGGTCCCTGGCCTTACAAAGGCTGCAGGACCGACGAACACTCCCGTGTGCAGAGCTCGCACCTCCTTATATACCCGCAATCTCAGATTGTGGGCTGTTCAAGGGGTGAAGGGGTTACTAGCCTCTCTCCACAGGGGTTGGTTTATTCAGAGTTAAGCATTGCAGTGCCCTTTCCTTATCTCCTCTGTTGGAAGCTGTTGACATTTTATCACCTCTGCTCGAGGCTCTGGCCGCTGCAATGTCCTTGTAGCAGGGGTGCTGTGATCTTGCATCATCCCTTGGAACTCAGATCTCTGGCTTACTGGTGTTGATTGGTCTATCGCAAAATAAAATCTTGAGAGGGAAATATGGGCGACTTCATTGCGGCTTCGGTGGACAGTACAATATATTAATTTATTTCCAGTGTCTGTAAACACCCACTAGGCTCGGAGTGATCCTGTAGGCACAAAAATTATTATTTTGCCACTGTATGACTTCCCCATGAGATAGGGTGAAGTCGAAAAGTGTGTGCATCCTAGATGTGCAGAGATGCGCCATGCGTCAATTCTAACAGGAGGGTGAGAGAAGAGTGGTCTGGGGATCCGAACCAGGACAGAGGGTCTTCGTGAGGCATCAATGACGCGAGGCGAAAACAAAACGGCAGGGCTCTGATCTCCAGGAGTGAGTTGTTCGTTCCCAATCCTCACCTAACCTGTTCCTAAGGACTCGTAATAATTTTACTTAGCTATTAGAAAGTATTAGTAGGCCTAATAATTCTCTTAATCACCCTCTCTCTACTGTCTACCTTTAGTTGGGGTGTCGCTTTAAGTGGCATCCACAACACGAATTACAAACATTTCATATTACAGAGATTCACTCTTCTGGTAATTCTAGCAGATCATAGTGTACCGCTTTGCCAATTGCAGACTTCTTGATAGGTCTCCTAATTGTTACAGTGAAACAGAGTTCTGTGGCTTTAGAACAGGAGTCATATCTGAATACGGTTTCCCTCCTTTTACTGAACACAATAGCCCTCAAGTGCATCGCACCCAAGTTTGTATTTAAAAAAACACACCTCACCTTTATCTCGAATCCTATTCCTTTGATAACCTCCCTTAGCTCTTCGTAAGTTGGCTCGATGGAGTTTTCGTTTGGCATATCAGCAAAGTGGTAGTATAGGGGCCCCAAGTTTATCCACACCCCTCCTGCAACACAACCAAGCCATACTCCTTTTTGCTCTCGACCAACTTGTTACACAGATTGCTTTCCTACATTATGTCATTCCCTTGTACTTTATACATTGAAAGCATTAGCTTAAGTTTTGTGTAATGAAAAAAAGATATTAAACTGAGGCTACACCATTCAAACAGAACCAAATTAGGTTGGTTAGAATAACATATTACAGGAAATCTGAAACTACAAAATAAAATACAGTACGTAAACATTCGTTTTCTGCACATTATTCACTAAATCAGTGATTCACTATCTTTGAGCTACAGTCAACAACTCCTCTTCGTACCTTTAAGGCAGGTGACACACTACCAAATTGGTTGCACTCCAAAAACTACTGTGTTTAAGAAAGTAGGGCAGCAAAAATAACCCATTTTCCTATGCATCTTTCAGTATACCATAGATGTCGAGGGTTCTTCCCAATTGTCATACGGGTGTCAATGTAAGCAGTTCTGTCTGTTTTTCTTTTTTAAAAAACATTTTAATTTAAATCTTTTTCGAGGACTTTCAGTGGTGACATTATTTTCTTGATGTAAAGCCTGTAGGAAGTTTCAATGCAGGGCCTTTGAGTAGTTTTACATGGATCTGACGTGCATATTTATTTTGAGATACAGAGCTTGAAAAAGTTGTTTTTAGCAATTTTGGAGTGCTCTGAAATGGTGTTACTAATATACGCAATGTCTTGAAAGCAATGTCTGAAGTGTGTTTTCCTTTTGTAGACCAGCACATTGGACGCATATTTAATAGTTTCATTAAAAAATGCGTATTTGAAACACTTTTCAATGCAGTTAAAGTGTCATGTAGGCGGGAGCCTTGAGTCACAATGTTTTTGATGAGACTATAAAAATTTTAATTAAAGCTTCACGGAAAGCACTTTCTAACACACACACATCCACTGTCACCCTCTAAATAAAATACCTGCCCATATTGGTACATTTGGCAGTAAATTATCAATAGCTGTACTACAACTACCTAATTAATAAATAAGTATGTATAACACAAATATATCCTTTCATCGCAACATAACTTTGTGGTAACTAACACAATTTTCTAGTTACCTGGCTTCAGTATCTTGAAAATGGTTTCAACGAAGGCCACCACGTTGTTGGCACAGTCTATAAAGAAGCAGGTAGACACACAGTCCCAGCTGCACGGCTCATTGTACACCTGCAAAGTGGTCGCCACTTCATGATCCAATCACAAAGCACCACGATGAACACTACATCATCCAAGCAAAACGAACCGTGCATTACTCTCTAGCAGGCATTAGCCCTTACAACCAACACATCAGCACATTGTCACAAAGAAAGATGTTGAATGTAAACGAAACACATCACATCAGACCTTGTCACACAGAACTCAACTAACTTTACAAACTAATTATCATTTTCTTTCACATTTTGTACCTATACACTCACTAATCAAAGGTCCAGATGTTCTAGGTTATAAGGGCAGTTAGTTTACAACTGACATGTGCTGGTCTTCTCTAATTCTACACATTGGTGTCTGAATCACCTGTACATCTTAAAATCACTATAGTCGACTCTTGTATCATTATCGCATGTATCGATAAACCGCATCCACTAACAATTTTTTGTGGTCCCGGCAAAATCCCTAGGTAAATAATGATAACATAAACCTCTTATATTGTTTTTCGCATGGTGCGTCGATCTAAGTATATTTTGGATCCCTTCACCTAATATTTCCCGCAACTGTAGTTTTCAAGCTAGTTGTTTATGCAAACATCTAGTAACTGGATGTGAAATATGTCACGCGTGCTGCCATTTATAACTGCTGTGCAGCACGCTGTCTAGTGTCCTGTCTTCAGAACATGTCTTGTCGACACTGTGGCGTGGTGCGATGAGCGAGTCTGGCTTGCTACCTCCCCTACACGCCTGACGAGAGGCGAAATGGTTATCTATAGCAACGAGCATGGCGACTTTGCATCCTCTCACCCTTCTTTCTATCTCTCTCTGCTGAAGATTATTTGTTCTATTAAATGTATAAAAATTGTTCAATTAAAATTCCTTCTCCCCACACATGCCAACAAGAGGGGAAGTAGCTGTCAGACAAAAGATAAAGCACATACTCTCTCCCTCTCTCTCTCTCGGCCACGGCCGCTTCGCTTGCGTACCACACGCCACCCATCTGCAACAGAGCAAATAAGGTGCGCCTGGCGAACGTAATTTTATCAAGATTATGCATCATTCAAAATAGTTGCACCTATCATCAATTGTATTTCAAAGCAAATGGTTTCACCTGAAAATGTTACACAAAACATTTTAACAAGGAATTATTATTTGCAAAGATGTTTTCTTTTGTGATTAGAGGTCTTTTTTCCCGTAAGGTTGGTGTTTCATTGTATCTGGCGTAAAATTAACATGATTTTAATATGTAATATTTATTCAACTCAAGAGGTAGCATCTTCACAAATAAAATTATATGTCCAGGAGCATATACTTGACCTCCCGTTGTCCCCAAAAATTGTTTGAACATCCTTATAAGTGTAAAGTTCATATTAATTTGTTTCAATACATATGCATATTTTGAATAAACTGATAAAATGGAAGGGCCTATTCAATAACCTTTTACCATCTAATAATGGGAAGGTAACACCGAGCCGAATGCAGTGTAGCTCACGACAGGTAAAATCAGAGGACGTGGTTTTGAATGAATAATTATTAAAGGCAGTGAAGAAATCAATTATAGCCTTATTTACTAATTTCTGTCTTAAAATTACAAGTTTCCTTTGCAGTAAAATATAATTAATTACTTTAAAAGACATTCGCCACAGGCGCAAGGTATTGGCACTCGGCAACAAATAGCGGCGTGGAGAGGTAATCCTTCAGCAGTCACCCCTCCTCCACCAGCCTGCGTACTCACTGTCCGATCCATAACTTCTCCCTGCCCTCTTAGATGAACGAATGTGGGCCGGGCATTCAAAATTTGACTTGCATTCGGTGCCATATCATTTTCATTTTCAGAGGGTTTGAAAGTTTTAGGTCGGCTTGCATTTGGTGTCAGATTAAAATCAATTACATACTGTATTCTGGGATGTTATTTTCTTTATTTAAACGAGATTAGGTAAAATGTTTTTTAATGTATTATTTACAACATTTTTTTCTAAAATTCCCATTTTTACTGTGTTTATTAGCTAAACTTTATTCACAGATAATGTACAGCTCTTACTATACTCAACATAAAGTTTTATAAGGTCAGAAGTTGTATTTTATTGATGTAAACGTCAAAAACCCCATCTAATGAAATCCCGCATATATGAACATTTTTTGGCAGTCCCCTGAAAAACGATAGATCAAGAGTCGACTGTAGTTATAATGATGATGATCTCAAAAGTGAAGTGAACGGTAAATATAACAACAATTATTCACAAGTAGGAACATTATGTTATACATGTAGGTGAACAACACTTTTGTGCATGGGCACGCATGAAAATGTTTCACCTAACTACTATATGTGAACCTTCATAAGTAATCTACCTTAAAGTATATGTGCCCTCTTTATTTCACTTTTAAATTACCATATTTACCCACGTACGACTCATACATGGTTATGTTTCTTCCAAAAATTAGGCTCTCATAAACAGGGTGCGGGTGGTACCATGGTCACATGCCCCTTGAGACACTTTTGCATGCAGGTAGTGAGTGAGTCTGTTTTGCACGGTGGTGTATGCAGGTACATGCTTGCCAGCAACCATTTCATCACACAATACCTGTATAGGTGATTTGTCTATTATGCTCCCGAAGATGCAAACATACAGCACTTAACCATTCTCTGTGTGATAATTTTTCATTGAAAGTCTACTAAAGAAAACAGGACATGCATAAAACTTCCTTTATGTGGCTACCGGTATTCGTTACAGTTGGCAACATTCCTGTAGATTGTAGTAACACCAAACATGTGTAACGGCGAGACTGCATAAATAAATTAATAATACAGTGTTTACCTGCATACCCTGCACATATGGGTCACAAATATGTTTTAGGGCAAAAAATGTACTTTTTCCACCATAAGGGTTGCCCACGCATATGGATCACACCATACTCTGCCATCAGCAAAACTTTTTTGAACTACAAATAAATATGTATTATTGTTAGATAAAATAACAATAAAAGTGACTTTTCCTTCGTGTCATATTGGCGTCGATGGAGCATTACGAATATTGCACTGTGCATCGCCGCACATTCTCTTTCCTCTCTTCACACTTGGCAGTTTCTCCACAAAACTGCTTGGCGGTGGTTGGCGGAAAAATGTGAAGGATGGAAAGCACTATAATGACTGGATGGTCTACCGGTATTTCTAGAATGCCCTCTTCCCCCTCTTATTTGACTGTCACATTATTACATGAAAAAAAGTCAACTACTGTAACAGGATGTGCAGCTGAAATTTCCAAATCAATTATACGAAATCAGCAACACTAGCTCAAAAGTCTGGAAAAAACATTTTTCTGACACAGCTGTACATAGATAAAATTTATAATTTCTTACATCACAATAGAAGAGCCGAGTCCCTAAAACTATATATGGAAAAAATGAACACATTACACTATATGACTTTACAACATTTCATATAGTAGAACCAAATTACAGTACACTCACTTCACTTACAGTACTCATACTTTTTGAATTAGATCCAGTGCAAACATTTTATAAAAAAAAAAAAAATTATGTTTCTGAAAATATGTGTGAGCATGCTGCAATGCCCTGTCAACTGACTACCATAGACAATATGATGATGGAAGACATGTAATTGTATTAAAGATTTTATGTTACAGTAAAATATTTTATGTTATGTAAAGCCTTGGTTAAATAATATCCATGTTATATGAAAATTGGGCACAGCTTTTGTGCGTGGTCATAAGAATACACTATTGGTATATAATTGCAAGTTCACTCCACCCAATATTCAATAGTAGATTGCTGATTAAAGTTTAGCAGACAGGCTGTTCCCATTAATTAGCAACAGACAGTGGTAATATGACAAAAGGGAGTAGAATGTGGGTGGGAAACAAAGAGAGCACCCACCTCGAGAAAGTCGCCGGCAATCATGGAGAACTGGGCTTCCTTAGGGAGATCGGAGGGATTCACGTCTGGGAAGGTGATGCCTTTGGTCTGGTGGCCCAGCTTCAGGTTGTTGACGTATTGGTGCACCCAGGGGTACACTGTGTGTAAGTTGGTCTGCTCGCACCTGCGAGCATTACATGCGCTACATTGGGGGCACATCATGATGGTGAGGGAACAAGAGGTTACTGTGCCAGCACACTGATCAACACTATCCAGTTCAATTTCATCTCACAATATTTTCTGAAGGAACTTAAAAATTTGAAATTATTAAACAGGAAATCTTCTAAAAAGTTTAATAATTACTTTTGTGTTTATAGGCCAGGTAATCAAATTTTGTTAACCTAACGGAAAGGAAATTTTTTTAAAACGGAACACCTTAAAAGGGTTTTACTGAATAGATCGAAGTTAAGAGCTATGTACAATAAAAATGTTACAGTCACATAAAAGTTAAATGGAATAACAAATGCATTCAAAGCATTGTTCAAACATCTTTCAAAAGAGCATTCCATGAAATGGTTGAACTACAGTCAACTCCCTAACTAACATTTTTTCAGGGGATTGTAAAAAAAATTTCCATACATGCAGGATTTAAGTAGATAAGAATTCTAACATATACCTACATCAATAAAATACAATTTCTCACCTTATTAGACTTCGAATTGAATATGAGAGCTGTACATTACTATTTGTGAATAAAGGTTAGCTAATAAACACAATATAAATGAGAATTTAAAAAAAGGATTACTGTAGTAGTATGACTGCAAATAATACCGTATTTCGTCATGTATAGGCTGCACAAGTTGACAAAAAAAATTACAACAAAAATTAAGGTGTGGCTTATTTAGGAGATATTGCATTTAAAAAATCTTACCCCCAAATCAGTACGAGTGTGATAATTATAACCATATACGGTGAAACCTCGAACTATCAAACTCAGTTTGACAGAAAGTCTGTGTCCACAGAGCATTTTCTGTGGTCCTGACAAAATTCCTATGTAAACGATGCTAAAAAAGCAAATTTTTGCTGAACTGAAAAATTAAATTTTACAGCATGGATCAAACAAAAATTTCTGTAGTATTGCCGAAAATTACATGCTCCAATCATTAAACAACGAAGTTGATGTGTGATGTCCTTCTACTGCTTATTATTAAATTTACTTCTACTGATCAGTGCAAACAAACTTGAAGCACCTTCAGCGGAGTTTGATTTGCCTCCTACAACATAGATACGTCGGGAATTGTTTTATCTACCCAAGGCAAATTACAGATGCTCCAAGTCAGGTATAATTATTCCCCGACCAAGCCACCAAAGCCATGCATCAAAATCGACCGAGTACAGCAGCATACCGCAAGATGCCACTACTAGTACAATCGCCAAGACATGAGCTTGGATCCGGAGCCCGCCACTGACGTCACTCGCCCAGGATCTATGTCACACTCTCTGCAGCTGCTACCCCCTCTCCAGCACAACCCCCTATGCTGGGAGATTAAGGGGCATGCCGCTGAGGAGTATAAATAGACAGCCGCACCAAGGCTCTGGACCAGTCTTCAAGCAACTGATGTTTCTTCACATCACCTCTGGTACTGCGGGAACCATCAGTTCTCCTACCTTAGTCTTCATCGCGTCCCAGTGGTGCCGAAGACATTTCCGCACCGCAAGACTTCACCGCATCTTCAGGTGCCAAAAATCCTTCACTTCACGTCTTGCATCACAGCAAACACTGAGACACGTACTGGTCCCTTATGGAAGACAGTCGTAGCATCGTTTAAAGTCAGAGTTGTTTTCATAGCCACTTTACTGCCTACCCTGTTAGCCCAGGAGCGTTGCCTTCACCTGTATAAACATAGGGTATTAAACTTCCGAAAGCTCATGTGGATAGGAGGAAGTACATTACCACCATCACTGTTTATTTCCATAAAAAAAATAAACACAGTTTAGCTCACTTAAAAATATTGATCACATAGTCCTCGTAAACATCAGACCCGTGAGGGACAGCAGAAGCTCGAGATTTTATTATTACCATCAAAACAATTAACGACAATAACAATACAATCCTGGAAGGCCATTCATTCACTGAACCAGTGTGGTGAATGGGAGAGCCACGATACTAGGTTACCGCATCGTTAGGGATTGGACTGCCAGTCTGAGGTTTGCTCTACTCATTGCAAACTAGTGATGCAGAGACGAGTATTTCCTTGGGCCTGGGAGAACCAGTTCCTCGGGAGCACTCACCACACCAAAGTTCGTAGGCCCTCCTGTTCTCTGCAACTAGTGCAGTGAACAGTAGAGCCATGACATTAGGTACTCTATCCACTTAGGGTCTGCTTGTCAACTTGGAGGTTGCTCTTCTCATCGCACACTGGTGTATTATTTCAAAGCAACCCTATCAGGACCTCATCCCCATGTTGGGATTGTCGCCATTGATAGTGTAGCGGCAACCAGGTGCCGCACACCTACCACCTAAGGTGCTATGGGATATAGTTTGTGGACGGGTGAAATGTTTGTATAACATGCTCTGCATCGCCAGACTATTTAAGCACCACTTGAAGCGTCCCCCCCCCCCCCCCCCCTCTTCAGATGGCATCGAAACGCAAGAACTGAGTCAGTGAATGTTAAAGAGTCGGAGCCGACCACGAAGCAGAAGGCAACATATCAGACTTGGCCTAGACGAGCTCTAGGCCCTAGCAGCTGTATGTTACTTGGTGAGCATAACTTGCATTACGAGAGGGCGTAACGTTACTTCACGAGTTCCCCGTTACCAAACTTATTAAAGTCAATCAACCTTATTGAGTGAAGATTAAGAGTAAGCATTGAAAGTAACTGTTCATGTCACATTGTCTGTATTGTGAAGATTCAAATAGTATTGTTTTTATAATAAAAGTATTGTTTAATCCAGTGCTCTTCCTTATTAGTTTAACCGTCGATAGCTACGTCCCTAGTAACACCTTCCCTTTCTATAGTGTTTGTATTGTACTTTAAATTAACTTATACTGGTAGTAATAGTAGGAGAATCAGAGAGATTATGAAGGGAGGAAGGAAGGAATGTTACACTACGCAGTTCAACTAACACCGCACCTCTGGTGCTGGAGAGTGAGATACGCATTGGCATACTGCCGCATTACGCACTCTCATTACACAACCTACATATGAACTGCTCCACTTCTGCGAGGTTGGATTGTATAATTATCTTTCCTCATGCTCTTTAACCATAGTGGCAGTGCTCATATGATGGCAAAATGGGCAAAGGCTGCCTCTAAATATGGACTGGAGCTTCACCGCCTTCCTGCCAGGTTCGAGTATCTCAGTCCACGAGAACAGGTAGCCGAACTTCGCAAACTCTCTATACCAGTTTTACCAACCTGCGAGCCCACTACATTTGAACCACCTACTAAAATCACAGAGGGACTTCAACCAGTAATTCAGGCCTACCTCAGTGGCCAGGACACACCACTGGGTTTCAACAACCTTTGGTTTTGGGGAATGCCAAGAAAACCAAAGACCTCATTAATATCCGAAGCCCGCACAACTAGGCCGACAAGCACATCCACCTCAAGGACACGAGAGCAGGCTTTATCTTACATGCACCAAAAGAATGGACTTGAATTTAACTAGCAAAGAATTAAAAGCAAGCAACTCACTATTCAAATTACTTATAGGCATAACGGGGAGATTCCAAAGATAGCAAATGAAAAGATTAATATGCACTGGAGAAAACGCTTTTAATTCAAAGTATTGGAGAGAAAATAATTTATATGTACACATACGTCACACTCTCATCAATAAAAGAAATAAAATAATTATTTGAAAATTATTTAAGCAAAAGTCAATTACACTAATGACCAGGTGGAGGCAACTTAGGTACAATAGTATGACATACGGTGATTGACTTGAGAGAATATTACGAGAACAATTTAAGCCCAATAATAAATTCCTAAACTAATTAAGTGGGTTTGTCTGGAAGGGACCTAACACGTGGTAAGTCAATAGGGGTGCTTCACCCAAGAGGCAAAGACGAGGCCGGGCTAGAGCCTTAAGGGTCGTCCAGAAGGGGCGACGTTGCAGAAACGTTCAATACCTGGTGATTGAGAAAGAAAGGAAGAAGTGGAGGAATTGGTAAGGATGACATTTGCTGGTCCTCTGGTAGTCGTTGACGACGCTGGTGGCTGTCAGCGGAGGCCAAAGAAGTTGAGGGCTTCTAGATGGCGGTGGCTCTCCGAGGTTGCTGGAGGTGGCTGAAGAGGTTGAAATTCCTCGTGTAGATGTTGGCCCTCCAGAACTGAATGGCATCGTCGTCGACCACCGAACTGCAGCGGGCACCAGCGCAGGTGAGGGACTCTGCCCCGTGCTAGCACCGATGGCTTTCACAGCCAGGATGGTGCAGCAGAAGTCACTCCTGAGGCCTAGGCTGGGGTACCTTTTATACTAATTTTTCCAACTTCTAGGCGCTCAGAGGGGTGCGGGGAATTAGCCCCGCGCATCGGGGGGTGGAACTTATGTCGTAACACACGGGTTCCTAGATCCTTATCTGGAGCAGCGCAAGGCACAGAGACATCCTGCCCTTATACACTTGTGGAGGCTGTGACTTTCTAGCGGGTTGCTCACTTCCCCACAGCGGCGCAAGATTTGAATTGTACGCTGTTGTTCTAGTGAGAGCGGCAAAGTGAAGCAGGCTACTTCTTCGGGAAGGGGCGATGACATGACGGCTTCTAGTAGAGTTGAGGCGACGGTAAAAGCAGAGAGCACATGGCTGGGGGTTGTGTTGAGGCTCTGTCAACTTTGTGGTGTCACATGTTCTGCCTCCATTACAGTGTTTTTATTAGTGGTGACTTGCCTGGTGATTGTTACAACTTTTGGATGGGGCGAAGTTGGTCATTTATGTTGCACTTTCTCTAAGCGCGAAATGTGCCATGCGTCAAGTACCTACAACACCTACATGCACAGTCATTCTGCCACACGCTCATCCAGGTACCAGAAACCTGTCGCCCAGGTATACCGCCCCAACCACACAACCTGAAGCAAAAAATTGTATTGGCAGAACCTGTCTTTGTGCCCTGCTGGAAAGCTATCAGGCCAGTTCTCTACACTGGGAGAGCCCCAGTATCACGCAGGGACTGAATTACCACAAGAACCCCCACCACCAGAATAGGGTAGACAGGATGTAACACTCAAAGCTTTCACACTATGTATGCGTAACAGTACTCCAAACATTTCTTTGGTGTGCAGGCTCAATACAGACTCCAAGTGGATTAGACCATGTCATGCACATTATGTTTACAATGGCGTTTGCAGCCTCATTCATAATGGGGAACATGTCATGCACTGGCCAATGTCTGATTTCTACAATGAGGTTTAATTGGCTGGTGTGTACACAGTTTAATAGTGCTTGTAAAATACTGTATTTCGGCGTGTATAGGCCGCACATTTTTTACCACAAAAATACTACAAAAAGTTGGGTGAAGTTTGACGTTTGACGACAATAATGCACTGACACGAGAAGAGCGACAGTTTACAGAACCCATCTCATGAGGTTTGTTAGCTGCGATAACTGCCCTAAGCAGTTCGCTCGAAGCGATAACTTTAATAGACATGCCGGAGTCTAAATGTTGTGTTATTTTTCATACCAAGAAGAGCATGTGTTGACGTCGCTACCCGCCTGCTAATACGGTGCATCATGTTTCACAAAGTACGAGGGTACTAAAGAGAGCATACAAGTGACTACCAGTGTTGCAAACAAACGGTCGGTTAGTGCTAAACGGGCATGCACATGATCTGGATGAACTTAAAACAATAATGTAGCACCAGTAACTGCATCGACTAACGAGACCGCTACTACACAGCTAAAGATACTATGTCTATACTGATTAAGAAGTAGGCAATGCTTGTGCTGCTGAGAGAAGGGCGATGAAAACGATAATGAAGACAGTGTCTGCAGTGAAGACAATGGCCATTTTCTCGATGTCTTCGCAAATCTTCCGACCAGCATTATTTCTTGAAAATCCCTACGGTTTGTGTTCATCTGATTAATTTTGTTATGTTATGAGATATTGGCAAAAAAAAATTTTACCCCCAAAACATGTTTAGAAATTTGTCAACATACTACATTTTAATGTTTTAACTTAGATTCGAAGGAAATTGGAAGGAAGAAAGGCAAGGGAATGGAGGGGAAACAAAGAAAAAAGTGCAATTATTAATACAAATTTTCTACCACAAATGTTTTGTAAGGGAAAATTGAGTTGGAATTTATTATGTTTATATGGAATAGTGACTTGACAATATTTACAGGAATACAAAAATTCAGTGCTGCCTATACATGAAATATTAATTATTCCTAATTTTTCATCAAAAACTTCTGGTGCGGCCTATATACGCCAAAATACGGCATTTAAGAGGTGTGCAATGTACCAGGATCTTCATAATAATCATCCCTGATGAGTTTGTAATAATTGACAACAACCTTTCAGCAACAGCCAACAGAATCTGAACTTTCTGAATCTTAAAACCAATGAGTAATGGAAACATAAACTAAAAAACTTAAGAGAAATTTACACAGTTTACAGAGAAGGTTGTCAAGTGCTGACTGGGAAATTAACGTCAGTTACACTGAAAACAGGTGTTGTTAATGTTGTTTGTCAAGTTCTAACCTATGCTTCAGATAATATTAGCACACCAAATTTTCAAGGAAATTTTTAGTATAGAATGTGCTACCATTATGCAGTGAAATATGGCACACCTTATAATGAACTCACGCGACATTATGTATTGAGATGATTGTAGATGTAGCTTCACATACTAAAACTCCAGAAAACCTACTACAGTACACACAAACTTATGACTTAGTAGCATGAGCCTTGAGAAGGGGGGGGAAAAAAACACACCCTACATGGAATGAGAGCCTATAGAATACATCATCTTCAAAGAATAATAAATAATGTCGTTATGTGGACAAAGTAGTGTACAATCAGTACGTACTTGTTGAGCACGAAGTTAGAGGCGAAGAGCATGAAGAGACTGAACTCATTGCCCTGGCAATTGTAGCCGAGGCGAGCAATCTCGAATGCCAGCCTGCCGAGGCCAGCGCCTGGTACCAACACCTTCACATTTGCCGGGACACTGCAACATGAGGCCGGCTTTGTCTTGTTACAAGCTCCTCCTTTCAAGACATCACAAACCTCACACTTCCCATGACTGCATGCCATCATCAAACACTTGTCTGCTATTGGAAACTAAAAAAAGGGACAATGGACCTTGAGTAGGATTTTATTGTTATACTTGACAGCATTTCACTTCCTTGCTACAAATTATATATCATAGGGTTTCAGTAATCATCTTTCTCTGCAATTGTAAGTTCTTGTTGTAAGGGAAACTGCATTGAAGAAGGCCCCTTGATTTCCTAACATCTTCAGTATATAAATTTAATATTTTGTTATTTTTCCCCACAAAAAATACCTTGTTATTTATGCTGGGCAGCTATGGACAATTTCTTATAAACTATGTACACTACTGTCACAAATGCAATACTCTACTTATTGAAACAATGCTGCTAATGGAAGAGCCTCCCTTTTGCTTGGGACAGAGTTATATTTTCAAAACAACTGTTCAAAATAAAAAAATCTGCACTACAATTCACACAGTACAAATTTAAACATGATGTCTTGCTCAATTAATATTAAACGACTGCTACTCATCAGCGCAACTGCAGTCCTGACAGCTTGTTCACGCCGCCATCGTCTGCAAGATTGTCTTACCTACCGGGCTGGGACAGAAATCCCAATAATTATTTATTATTTCGCCCGATGAACCACAGAGACCATGCAAGAGGTCCATGGTGAGTTCAGCAGTGTGCCGCTAGATGCTGCCACATGGAAGATGCCTAGGTCCCACCACACTCCACAACACCGCACGCTCAGAGAATCTAGGCACTGGGCTCGCACCTGCTGTTCCCCCTCTCCAGACACTCTATGCCAGTGGAAGAAGGGATGGCTGAGGAGTATAGAAGGAGCTGCATCCCGGCCTCCAGATCGTCAGTTCTGCTACAGTTCTCGATCACCTCTCCTGAACTCTCATCGCCCCAACTCTTGGTGCCGAGGCTCAAACCTTTCCTACGCTTCATCGCTCTCCTCACAGGGCCGAAGATCCTCTCCAGCGTCTACACCAAAGGAAGACCAGTGGCCGTCGAGAGTTGTACACTTAGACACATTCGGTCCCTTACGGACACAAACCTGAGAGTACAGCTCGCCCCGAGGATACACGCACCAAGTTAACTGCCTATCCCACTAGTTGTTGCACAGGGTGCCTTCCCCTGTATTACGATAGGGTGTTTACCTTTCACATAGCCCGTGGGGAAATTAGGAGTTAGTACCTCTGCCATCAGTGTTTATTTCCTGTTGGTTAAATAAACACAGATTCTACCAATCATCTTGACTTTCACTCCAAGTTCCTTCCTTGTGTCACATCGGAGCTGGAGGACTTGGCAGGAGACCGGGTTTTGTTTCCGCTGAACGCACTCTGAACAACAGAACAGTATATCCTTGGAAGGCCACCCTTTCTCTGCCCCCCGGCAGTGAATGGTTGAGCCGCGACGCTAGGATACCGTCCCTTGGAAATTGGCTTGCTGACTCAAAGTTGCCCCTTCCTCATAGCTCCTGCTTGTGGAGCAGAGGAGGGGATCTTCTTCGAGTTCGGGGAGACCAGTAACCACTGGACCCTCACCTCACCCGGAAGGCCACCCACTCCTTGCACCACGTAGAAGGAACAGTAGAGCCACGACACTAGGTACAGTCCCAGAGGGATAGACTTGCCGACCAGGTACCCAACTCTCATCGCACCTTCATAGTGCAGAGAGGGCTGCATCCTGGTGCAGGGAAATCTACCCCCACAGGCCAACAAAGTGCGGTTCCCGCAACCCTCACCCTGCAGCCCACGCCGGCTCTACCTCGTAGAGTTGTCGAAAGCAAGGCGGTGTTGGCGGCAGTAATTAGCACAGACACGTGAACACTGACACGTCAACTGCCAACATCCTGCAGCGCCGATCTAGTACCTCATGCCGTACTCCCACAGGGGTGGAGTTGAGAGACAGGCCAGAAAGGCAAGAGCTATTGTCAAGCTTCCCCAGGGGTTATGTACCCTTCCAAGTGGGTTTGGGTTAGTCAGTCCATGAGAACAAGCTGCGTTCCTGCGACGCCTCAGCGTACCAGCACCAGACGTCGTCCCCATAGGACTGTTCGAACCACCCACCAGGATCGTGGAGGGATACCACCTTATAGTGCAGGAGGCACTATTTGGCATTCGTCAGCCAAGCACGCCAGAACCGCAGCCAGCCCCCGTACCTGAGCCGCTTACCCCCCAGTCAAGTATAACACCGGCCACTGTAAACAGTGTGCAAGCAAGCACCCCGCCGAACTGCTGCACCACCTCCAAAGCCTGCACCTAGTTGAGTCAAGGTCGTAGAGCTCGACCCACTAGGCCCGTGCTATACACCAGGATGGCCCCTGCATCGACCAAGTTACCTAGGGGCGGGGACAGTCTGACAGCTGAGACTGTCACGCGTCAAACTACATTATGACCTCATACTGTATGACCTCATACTGTATTACTAGTTCCTAACATTCACATCTTCCAACTAATAAAACATTACTATACAGATAATAATCAAACGCATCACTTTAATTTGTGTAACCTTTATACCCTAGAAATTCAGTTCAGAAAATCAATAATTTCAATTTCCTGCATTTACTCTTGTCACAAGAACAATGGTTACCATTAATAATTTACAACTGCTGTAGAGTATTACAACCTACTGAATGCCAGTGTTATATTGGTCATAGACTGAAAAAACTTTCCTATTATAAACAAAACCCAATTCAATTCTAAATACTAATTAGGACCACGATTAAAAAAAATTACTTAATATTTATTAACATTTTCTGAGAGAACTGCAACAAAATCAAGACAATTCAGAAGAAACATACAACTCCTACACTTTTCAGAAATTCTGATGCCTTGGTTAATGACAATAAATACTTTCTTTGACCTATATCTCACAACTGTGAAAGGCAAACAACAAAAATAAGCTGTATGTAAGAGACAGAATCAGAAACTGTCAACTGTAATACTTTCTTGACATGGTATTCTGAGTGACTAAAGTGTACAAAATTTTGTGTGGAGTACTGGATATTGTTTGACTAAACATCACCAGTTTTCTTTGAAAACTTGAGCCAACTTGAAATACCCTAGTTCGCAGACACCACCTCACATGCATACCATTCACTTGGAGGGAAGAGGTTGACTATTTCTCTGATGATTGGCTGGTAGCAGGTGGCCCGCTCTGTCGCTCCCTCCCTACTCCAGTCCCGGACAAACTGCTTCAACGTCACCTGCACCTTCTCCTGATCCGCAATGTTGGCTGGCGCCGTCACTTTCACCTACAGCCAAGACAGTGAAGATGACAGTGGCACATTTGTTGTTTATTTTCGTGTGACAACAACCCCATAACTAAGAGGCATGCTTTTGGACACACACCGCTTATTCTCATTATGTTCTTTAGCACTGTAATATATTTCTTTTCTTTACTTAGTATACCTATTGGTATTTCTCTCACAATATCTACTGTTTGAGTACTTAATTTAAATAAGAACCATTATTGTGAGTTTAAAAAAAATTCTAGTTACATGTGAAGCAATTGAAGTTTGCATATTAATCATAAAATGTGACGCGTTCACAGAAAAGGTACCTTAGGGTGAAAAAGTAAGTACTTCAGGAGACCCACAAAATGGTTGAAAATTAGTTCATTATCATTTTCGAAATACTAACAGAAAATGTTCAGAGTATAACGCTACAAAGGTGCAAATTGTTTCATTGAATTCTTCACAGAATCATCTACAAAAACAGCCCAAACCCAAAAAATGTTTTTCACCCTAAGATACCTTTTATGACAACACATCACAACTGAATCTGTTTTCATGCCGTTAACATACACTTTTGTAGTAATGCTGCAGTGGTTAAGTGTAAGACAATGCTTTTGCCTTATCTTCACTACTAAATATAAGACATAAATAAATAAATTAAATAAGTGATGTGTGATGCATACAGACAAAGATATAAACACTACTTTGCTTCACCTGCACGTGTCATCACTCGCTACCAGAGCCTACACGTCAGCTAAGATCATTTCTCCCTTATGTCAGACGTCACGCCAACCCCTCACCTGTGATAAAAGCCAGTCAAGTGGCCAAGCTAAGCACCTGAGCTTGCGAAGCTGACACAACCCCACATGATAGAGACGCCTACTTTCGCCACAGAACCAGTGAGCACAGCTCCGTCTATATAACGCACTACCCTTCTGACAGTGCCACCCTAGCCCTTCTGGAAAACAGCATCGAGATAGTGAAGGTAAGTTAGTATCTAGCCACCTAGCCGCATCTGCTCTTGTCTAGTTTACACCCAGGTCCCTCACCTGGTTTTTTCGTAGTCTATTTCCATTACAGCTACTGGTTAGTTAGGAGTGAGTATCGAGCCACTGTGTATATTCCTCACGGAATAAACAAGTTTTCTATCAAACCTCCCAGTACTGATTTTAGGGTGACTGACTTCTATCCCCTGTTGACATCAGCCCACCAGGGAAAAGCAGGAGACCGCATAATTACAACCCATTTACAGAATCTATAGTAGGACTGCGGGCTCCCATAACCGGGCGCATGTACGTCGTGAACACACCCACTAAACGGCCACCCATACTGTGCACCTAGTGTGCAGTACGGTAGAGCCCCAACCACTAGAGACTCAATACAGCCAACTCACTCCAAACACCATGCTGAACTGTTGCCGGTTGGAGTAATCGGGCATGACCCTGATTGACTCGGTTTCTACTTGGTTCTACACCTAACTAGGGAATATCGTAGCCTGCTCGTCCCTCATAGGCCAACTTTGGAACTTACCTGTATGCTGTACACCGACAGGAGTGGTGCAAAGTGGCAAGCTAGGAAGGCAGATACTGTCTCTGAATCCAACAGGAGCTGAACCAGGCCCAACTGCACTTTCCAGCACAATCACCCGGAAACAAGCTCAAGCTGCCCGCCAGCTGGAGAGGCCTCATCTCCCAGCTTCCTCATTCAGTTCTCCTACAAGATCGGCGACGAGCCACATAAGTCGTCGACTTCCTTTAGGGACATCACATCCCACTAGGAATAGCGAACCCGTGGTTCCAGAGCAGCAGGACCAGCAGCCCTCTGTGGGCTCCCATCAGCACGGCCAGCTGCAGCACCACCTCCACCCCAGACTGACCATAAGCTCCGGCTGACCTCAGCAGCAACAGCGGCCGAGTCAGGAGATGCCCTAGGCCACATCCAATACAGGTAAACCAGTGGCTGTGTGCCAACCAGTACACCAGAATGTTACCCACTTCAGACTTTGTGCTGTGCCGTCAAGCCACGCACCCTCACTTATATACTAGCCAGGGCCCAGTCAACAGCCAATAAGGTCAGCCCAGTTATATTGCCCCCGTCTCTGACAGACACACCAAAATCTTGCCCGACGGGGACGTCGTCAGTTACCCGATGTCATGCGTCATAAGTATCATATTACGAAAACAGACAGTATGCTGGGCCCTACCAAGGAGAATACACATATTGATCCTCGTCTGGTGACTGCTGAAGGAAATAATGCTAAAGAATGGGATGATAAAAAAAACTGATATAATTAATGTCGACAAACCAAGCAAAATAAAAAGCTGGGAGAGAAATATGAATATGAACTGCATGACAGTTGGCAAGGAAGCCACTGAGTTCACACTAAGTCAGATAATTAGAAAAGAATGAAGGAATCACAAAGCCATACTGAAAAGGATAGGGAAAGAAGGAAATGGATAATGGGAGAAACAAATGAAGGAATAAGGGTGTATGGAATACTAAAAAAATTAGTTAAGAATAAAAATTAACTATAAGGCAAGTTTTCTATGTATACACAGGCCATGGACTTGGTAGCCTCAGAAAGACAAGCAGGACTTGAATAGAACCATGGAGCGAGACATTTGGGTGTTCTTAACACAGGCATATTGAGATCCAATGGGGTGAAGCGACATGGATATGAAGCAGCGCCGGAAATGTAAAAGGGAGGGAAACAGGAGATCCCCAAAAAAAAAACGCAACAACCGGTGGCATTGTTCAGCAGGATTCTCACATAGAAGCGATACCGCCACTGGGAACCAAACCCTGTTCTCCATAGTAGGAGGCAAGCACTATCTGCTACTCCAACTGCTGCCCCTTTAACAGAATGATAAGAAAAAGGGTAGCACAATAACCGCGAAAACTATTATAAATAACAGTATGTAATCTGTACTGTTTCTCTACCAAACAGAGGGATTTTTTTTTAAATTAGGACTTACATATTATCCCTAAAGTTTAAATTGTTAAACGTAGATAAACAGCACTAAAAAGTTAATTAATATAACCCAATACAATATTGGATGTGGTGTCAACGTTAATAATAGTACCACGTTCCTTTCAACCACAGTCAGCTTGGGGGACTGCCCCTGCTATCTCCCTCCATCTGCATGTATATGAGTCATGAATGGCAACACACAGGGGCAACAAGTGCTCCACGCACCTGACTGGCCTGTAGTGGCACATTCTCAAACATGTTGGCTGCATCCTTGATGATGAGCTTTATGATCTCACTGTTCCTCTCGATGCACTCGCGGATGTTGTGCAAGTTTATCTGGAACGTCTTCAGTAGGTTCTGGTGGTGCGGGGGCAGCGACAGGAAGTACTGCTCCGTCCGGCTCACCCGCTGCAGAGAGTGGCTCCTGCACATGTACAAAGGCAACATTAGCACTGTGGGCTGTTAGCTACCAGAGTGAGCGAAGAGATTTGGGTGGTTCTTAACATTGAGGTCTTGAGATTCGATGAGGGTTAAGCGAGAGGAGTATGGAGCGGTGCCGGAATGAAAGGGCACGGGAAATGGGAGAACCCCAAGAAAACTCGCCAACCAGCAGCATCGTCCGGCACAATTCATACGTGTGAAAATCCAGAGAGCGACCCCACCAGGAATTGAACCCAGTTCGCCTTGGCGGGAGGTGAGTAGTCTAACCACTACACCACCATGGCCCGTTAGTTGCTAGACGTTAACACATTGTCAGGTATTCTGCTTTGGGATTGTTCTGTAAGAGTGGGTTGTGAGTTCGCTTAGCTGTTACAGAACTTACAATTATATTTTACAATGATCCCAACACCCATTATTAGCAGACCTCTTATAGTTAGATATTAAACTTACACACAGAAAGCCAATTACATCACACTATAGAGGAGGATAAATTACATATTTTATTACAAGCCATTTGTACATGATCATATAAATGTTTACTTTTGTCTACACGTTCTTATATAAGAATACATATTACTGATTGCTCTTTACTTTCCACCTGGTAGCCTTGGCTTGCTACACTTGAAATCCACACACCAATTGGCATTTATCCAAATTTAAATGTAGCATTTAACTGATATAACATTTTTATGAAACAACTTAATAGTTTTAGTTTTAAAAAAATTACACATTAAAAATAACCACCGAAACATGTATTTGAACATTTCCCTTTTTATACAATTGCTGTTACCAAGTCTTGCCATAATTCTTATGTAACACATGACATTTTGATAGAAAAAAATGTTTATAAAGCAAACATTTTGAAAACCATTCCCGTTTATTATGAGTTTTAACGTGTAGCAGTGCAATGTATATTGATACATAAACTACATATTTATCACAAACTGCTTATCTGAGCCATAGACTCCATTGTGGGACATCAACTGTACTCAGCCCAGTTTGTCTTGATAGTATAAATAGTTTACACACTGATAGCGTGAAACATGAGGTCAGTTATTCCCAACAGTCACATGGTGAAATCTAAACAAATGCTTCTACAGATGCAAAATTTTCCTTAAAATATTTTTTAGTGTGCCTATTAAAGAAAGTTAACCATGTTTTGAAGTAACTCCATAATTTCCCAAAGGTTTGAGATGTTTGGCAGCATTTGCAGTGGCTCCATAGATTCTCTGAGTTAAGCAGGTGGAGTGAGTGAAGAGATTTTGTTGGTTCTTAACACTTGAGGTCTTCAGAGCCAATGACGGTGAAGCGAGTGAGTACGAAGCAGCACCAGAATACAAGGGCAGGGGAAACGGGTATGCTGGGAAGGGAGCTGAATGGAGTCAGCTGTGAGGTGAAGGAGAAGGCGTATGGCACAATGGTACGGCCAATGTTAGAATATGCTGCAGCAGTATAGGACCTGTATGTGGAGGTGCAAGAACTGGTAAAGGTGCAGAGAAAGGCAGCATGATGGTGAGGAAGAAGGGAACTATAGGCCATCAGTGAAGAAAGAAATGGGGTGGAGCTCATTGAAGGACAGGAGGAAAGTTGAACGGTTAGTCAGGATGTACAGGGTAGTGAATGACGAGGGAGGATGGGGAGGGCTACACTGCAAGCTAAGTAAGGGGGTGTTTAGGGGAAGAGGAAACAACAGTGAGAAGCTTCAGAGGGTGTGGAGGAGAATGGAGCGGGGTAGGCAGTCCACGCTTGTGAGGTCTGTGAGGGAGTGGAATGTGTTGAGGGAGGAATTGGTATCTGTGAGAGGGGTTGGTAAATTCAGGAAGGGAGTGGAAAAGGAGTTGGTTGGGTGAAGGAGAGTTGAGAGAGCTCGCCACCGGGCGGTAGCCTAATTGCGAGTGTATGTATATGTATGTACATAGCTTTGCTTGTATCTACATATTCTTAACACTAATCCCCGAGGAAACCAAAAAACCCGCCGAACAGTGGCATCATCCAGCACAATTCCCACATGCAAAAATCAGCTTCCTTTTTTCCCCGCCAACTCAGGTCTCAAATGTAGCTGTCCTGGTACCAAAGAACATAAGCACTGACATACTACGACATTTCCTTTTCATTCCATTGCAACAGAAAGAAAAGTAATTAAAAGTTTTTTTTTACTGGTTATTCTACGTATATACTGTGCTGACCACCCGCACAAGGCCAATCACACGACAGTACACCATTTTGTCCACAGCCTAGAAGCAGTTTCTTGTTTTACAAAAAGGTAGCAGATTTTCTTCAAGAACTTCCATTGTGGGACATAACTTCGCAACGAACCGACAACATGGCGAGACGATGCAATTAGGACGGTTCAAGTTTTGGCTTCAACGCCTGCTGTACGCCTGTCAACAAGACCAGCCGGAATTGGTCACTGAGCAGCCATTGAAGAACACTATTCGTCTTTTGACATCGTATTTTACTATAATTAAATTTGTTAACTTATGTGTAATATTATTAATTTTGTTTCAGCTATATTTTCAGGAATAACTTACAAATTTCGGCAGGCCCTCCTGGTTATGTCTTTCCACAAGCCACTTAACTTTTGAGAGCTTTAGAATGTATACACTGTGTTTATTAGTCATAATGAAAATTTTTTTATGCTAACAATTGGCAAAATGATGCAAATAGCTGAAGTGAATTTTTAAGTATGGTCTTAGAAAGGGCTTAGATTACAGTGAACAGCTGGTAAGTTTGATTTGCGAAGCTTACTTTGTCTACCGAGCGTGTGTTAATATGTTTGACACATTCACAAGTAGTGGGTTGAATACGAGCCATCTTCCCTGGGGCGGATCATTCTTTGGTAATACTATCACAATACAGCAAACCGTTCCAGTGGTATATTTATTGAAGTGCATCGTAGCCATAACTTCCATGGTGTCTCTTAACCCTACGTAAAATCATCTTTGGATACTAGGCACATGGATACCAGCATACGATACTGTTTGCGTAGCACTTTAACCAAAATTGCATTTCTTTCCTAAACAGCGTTAATGTTAGTTTTGGAAAATTTACCTTTACTAGACTGTCCCGCATTGCCAACTCTACGAGAAGTGTGAGAGAAATATGGTTCACATCTGGGTCTCTCTAACTTCCCGCTAGAGTCGAAAATCAGAAAACACTAACCATCGCTAAATGACGTAATTGTTTACCACAGCAACAGCTTGATTTCCGTAATGTCTCTAATAAAGCAATTCGTTTCATTATGTGTAGAAAAAGGTACTCTGATAATTAACAAAATATTCCTTCCCTAAAGCAACAAAATTTATGTACAACACATATTTTGTCATTACATTTGCACTTATTTACAACAAATCCACAAATCTCAACAATATCCCTGAGAGTGAAATACGTGTGAAGGATATGAAGTGATGTAATGTGTGTGTAACAAAGTGTCTTCGGAGAAGAATTCTGAGAAGATACTTATAATTTTTATTTCAAACAAAATTTCCAGGTTACGAAAGGAATATACCCCTTCAACAATCTTTAAACTGTAAGTACCAAACAACAACTAGTGTGCCTGAGCAGTGTGATAGGGTGTCACAGTGTTTTGATGTTGCAAACTTAATTTTTATATGTTGTGTCATCTTATAGTCCAAACTTGGTTACGTGCAAGCTTGTTACGCACAAATACCTACTTTCCCTCCATTTCTAGCACCCTTAAGCATTAACATTACGTTACACAGAAGTTCCCAAATACTGTCGTCTGTAAATTGTTCCATTTTAACTCGGATTTAGCTGTTGAAGTGTATATCAAAGTGTGGTGCAGCTTGTGGGTTCGTGGAGAAACAAGTGAGTAAACATTTTCTTGGCAAATACATAAGACAAGTATTCTAATACCCTTTGCTAAACAACAACATAACTCTGAATCGTATCAAGCATAATAGCTCAAGACTTCTTGCATCGTAGGACATTTTACGGCCAAATAAGCATCTTGCAGATTCTTAACAAGCTTGATCCATCTCCTAGACAAGCTATCGACAAGTACCATAGGCTAGTCACACGTTGACTTTATATTCAGCTTCTACTGGGTAACTTAGGCTATACTTTAATACAGGGCTTTTGATAGGGTTTCAATTGTGTATTGTTATTTTTACACAATGAAGTTCAATTTACTAGTTTTGTAGTCTTTCTTGCAGCTCTCAGCAGCAGTAAACAGGCACTTTCTCACTAAATGTTCTACCTCTTGGCATATCTTCTCAGGGTCTTCAGATGTTACACACACGTCAATTTTAGGTAGAACGTCTTTCAGAAAGGTACTCAGAGCACTGCCCGAAATCCTTCTACATTGTGGGTAGCTTTTTAACCCAGTTTTCCCACCTGGCATGCATATTCCACCCGGGTCATGAGGGAAAACAATGACCCTGTCAAGTGATGGATAAATTGACGACATCCGGTACCATAGTCCATGCTTGGTGGTTAAGTCGTACCAAATTTTGAGCACCTAGAGTGTTTGCTGTTTGAGAATGCAGTTATGAGTCTTACATACTTCAGGGTTACTGTGTTTACTGTCTCAACTCGACAATTTCTCAGTACAAGTGTAAGAATCAGAGAATAAAGTGGGCTTGCTCCGGGTCAGTTCCTTACTGACTGCCAAAACAAATATTTTATCAACAGTTTGTGAATACCTTAAGAGGAAACTCAGTAGCCCTCCCTAATCTTGTCTTTACTATTTATGTGTGTTACAACGGGAGGATATGGTGTCTTATGAAGCTCTTTCTGTACGTTAAGTGTACTCTATTTGAAGCTCTTGTGTATCTGTTGAATGCAGTTCACTGATGTGTTTAGACTAATTTAAACTTTTTCACATAACTCCGTGTTCGGTGTGGATATCAAATTTGTGAGTATTGCTTGCATGATGGCACATAATTCAACTTTCATTTAATTTAATTGAACTTCTAAATTACTAGTGGCAGTTACCAACTTCTGGCTTTGTTCCTGTAATTCCTGCTATAACTTACATGTTAGTGTATTGTTGTTCTGCTCAATCTCCTCACGTAACTCAGATTTCAAATTACATGTAGCGGTTTCCAGGTTTTTTAAACCGTTTGTTTAGTGAATCAATTTCATGACTCTGTTTATCATTGTTAAGTTTTGTTTGTAACACACTACCCTCACAATAATAATTTTATATTACTTTTAAACGCATATTTTGTGACTGACTGAATGCATATTACATACACCTAATAACTTCACAGAAAAGAGCTGAGCTTAATATGTCTGTTTATAAATTAAAAAGCCTCTAAATCTGCCAAGATTGTACGTAGGCCTACTAAATACTTCACCTATATTGCTTGAAAGCGCCTATTATTTTATGAAAATGCGCCTTTTCCGCTTCATCGTCTTGAACATTACCAGGCTTCTGTTTAACGTTATTATTGGGAGAAGAGTTACAATAAATGTCACTCATCTCTCTCAAACATAAACTAAAAACCCACAAACAAAAAATACACTTCTTTTCAACACACTACTTTCGTAAATAAATAAATCCACATCGACCAAACAAGTGGGCGGAGAGTGCACACGATCGTCTGCCAAAGAAATTATAAGAAGTGCAGAAGAGTGCGGGATTACAACAAAATCCTTGAGGAGTGATCGCAAGCATAAAGCAAAATCACAATCGCAAGGCAATATTACATAGCCGGCAATAAATTCAGAGCAAGGACATTATATTTTTATACCTAAAATTCGAGTTAAAAGTTTAATAAATCTGGTTAAATAAATTCTCTTTGAGGCGCAACTATTAGGGGTCCACCACACTCCCTGCTCAGCGGCTGTTTAATTGTGGTATTCACGTGCAGAAGGCGAAAAAGCTAAAAAGTACATCATGTGTTCATGTTCTGACATGTTCTATGTCTTTGTACAAACTTTGACTGGAAAAAAGACCATCTGGATGAAATAAATAAATATAATAAATAAAAAAGAAAAACAAATAAACTATCTCATCTTTACTCTATGGTCCATACTACAGTCGATGCCTCTACGATTGTCGTACATCTTTGTATTGGTGTTGTGTATACTATGCTTCTTGGAGGGGGCAATTGTGGACTGTGTTGTGTAATTTCACGTGTTTGCGTGAAGGAATTTAAGTATATTGTTAACAACTGAAATTTCAGGCAAAAATGGCTATGTATAACTTTAAGAAAATAATGGTGGTTCCACCAGCAAAGGTATGTTTTCCCAACAATTGTGTTAATTAGAAAATAACCTCATAAATACGTCTAGGTTATGTTTATTTACAGTTCATCTCGGAATACCCACAGCTGTGTAAAAAAAGTATGTGAAATTGTAATTGTTTACAATAGCTGAAATAAAATTCGTACACTGGTTGATAAACTAAATTAATACATGTCTTTAAAGGTTATAAATTTAACATTGAAACATCTAAACTAGTGTCGAAATGCATTTCGTGCACTGTGATGGAGTTGAGCAATCAAGAAATATATGTGGTAGATAAATGATGCATGTCATTGACGCTTGACCTTTTAGGTGGAATACAAATCTACAATTTCAGTTGTTGCACGAACGACTAATTTAATACATGCACAACTAGAAATATTTTTCTTCGGAGGAGCCGTGGTGGCTTAGCGGTTAGCCTGTTCGCCTCACACCAAGGCTAATAGGGCTTGATCCCCAGACGGGTCAAGGCCAGCCTACAATTGATTTAGCACAAAAACAGCACCTGCGATATAACCGAACACACGCACAGCTCGAATCTGAAACCTACAATCAAGCACATGCACAGAATTGATGGATGTTTAAACAAGACAGACATGTAAATGAAAGAAACTCAACATGGCACGTGTCGTCGTGGGGTCAGGACACACCGGGACCGACCTCGTCGTCTACAGCACCCGGGGTTAGCCGGATGTTGTCTTGATGCACCCTCACCTTCCTTCTGCCCACGCTGATCGTATACATAGTGGACCCATGCTTTTATAGCACGTAATGTGCTCCACTCCGTGCGGCCAATCCTGTGCAGAAACCTTTTCTCGCTATCAACTGGATGCGTTCTTATGTATACCTCTTTCCCTTCATGCACTTCTGGCGGTGGTTGGTTTATAACCGGTAGTTATTGTGCTGTATAACGATCTTGCCATTGCCCTACTTTGCGCAAACACTTTTACTGTTGTCGTCTTTGCGTATCGGTCCTGGGCAACTCGCATCCCAATAAGATCTTGGCAGGGGATCTAACTGTTGCTGCATTTACTCACTTTCGCAACTTGTAGAGAATGGCGGGAACGTGATCCGCCCAAGTGGTATGATTTTCACCTACACAAAATCATAACTGCGCCTTGATCTCTTGGTTTCTGCGTTCCGTCGGGTTGGCCCTCGGGTGGTAAATAGCCGTTGTAACGTGGTTAACGCCCCACTGCGTACACAATTCCCTCCATTTCTTGCCTCTGAATTGTGTACCGTTGTCGGTTAACAAATTACGTGAGAATCCCCAGTGCGGGAAAATCTCTTCCTCCAATACCCTGGCTACATTTCTCGTGCTTGCTCCGCTAATAGGGTACACCTGTGTCCAGTATGAGAAATTGTCCATTACCACAATGAGAAACCTCTTGCCTCCTCTCGTTCTGGGGTACGGACCCATTAGGTCCAAACACCCAGTCTCAAATGGCTTTCGGGGCACGCGGGGGCGCTGCTGCTGCCTCCCGTCTGCTCAACGCATCTTGTACAGGTTACATTCCCTGCATTGTCACGTGTATCTCCTTGCATCTTTGCTGAGACCTGGCCAAATAAAATGGTCACTGACATTTCTGACTCTGTTCAACACCAGGGTGTCCAGCCACGCTGCCACAGTGCGAATAGGCAAAGACATGATCCCCGTACACGTGAGGACATACACCCTCCACTTCCCTGGTTGTTTACCCGAATACGTCTCCAATCTGTCCTACGCGCCATCCTCCAACCTTCTGCTGTGTGCATTGTTGCCTCTTCTCCTGCGCGAACCTGTAATTTCATTGTCCCTCGACAACCTCCCTATACACATAGCTAATTAGGTCCTCATTGTTGGCAGTTGTGATCTGTTTCACGTACACTTCTGATACTGGGTCACGTGAATTTGTCAGCAAAATGTCCCATCCTGTTTCATCTCTGACAATTACCCTATTGTTAGAGTGCCGTGACAACATATCTGCCAACTCGTTCTGTTTTCCGGGCACGTGCTCCACTGTGAAATCGTATGCCTGTAAATGCAATGCCAATTGCGTTAACTTACTCCGGGCCTCACACATGCTGTGTAACCATACCAGACATTGAGTGTCCGTTCTCAGTGTGAACCATCAGTATTTGAGGTATGCGCAATATTTCTTTACTGCCCATATCACTGCTAAGTATTCCCTCTCATTCACATCGTAGCGTCTTTCCGCCAGTCCTAGTTTCGCGCTTGCGAAGTTGATTACGTGCTTCTCTCAACTGTCGCCGACCTGGTACAATACTGCTCCGATTCCGTCCTGTCTGGCGTCAGTCTGAAGGTACAAATTCTTTCTGGCGTAATGTGCTAACGTCTGACATAATCTCAATGCCTACTTAATTTCCGTGAATGCTTTTTCCGTCTCGCGTGTCTATTGAAACCTTTTTTGTGGTGACAAAAGTTCCGTTGAGGCAGCTGTGATTGTTGCGAACATCGGAATATGTTCCCGTAACCAGTTAATCAATCCGAAAAACATTCTCAGCTGCTTGCAGGATTTCTGCTGCCAGTAGTTGTCGATTAGCCTTAATTGTTCCGGATTCGGCCGGTTTCCCTCCTGATCAACTACGTGGCCCAGAAAATTTATGCTCGTCTTCCCCACATGGCATTTCTCAATTGAGCTTGTAAGGCCATTGATCACACTCCTTTCCAGGACTACTGCTAAGTGATGTACATGTTCCAGCTGTCTGACCAAATAATGACACAGATGTGAAAACTCCTCGAAACCTGCAATGGAATGCACGTCGGAACTCCTCCCACTGAAGTTCATAGTGGTTGAGTGAGACCCACCAAGAGTGCGCATCTTCGGAGAGTTGCGCTCTGACGCAGCTGGCCCATTCATCATGGCTGACACTGTATCTCGTGAGGCAGGATACGCGGTCTTCCACAAAGGCTGCCAGATCTTCCGTTGCTGTGCCCGCAAACGTGGGCAACATTTGAAATTTTGATGATGTCTTTGCTGCGAACAGTCCTGGTGGATGTGAGGTTTGGGTGGGCTCCGTGGTTCCGCTTCTGACTGCGTTTTCCATGCGTGCTGTTTGTGGTGTCATTGTTGCGTACGGAAAACTTGGAAAAGCGGGTTGATAGTTCGGCACTATTGTCGGGTAGACTGGTGTAGGAAACATGTGTGGTAGTGACAGGAAAAATGGTGTAGGTGTTTGGTACACATGCAGCGTGATTGTTGGGTTAGGTTTGGATGCAAGGGTATTGTTTACACTGGCCACGTGCGCTGTAGAAGTGCGCAATGTCTCGGCTACACTCTGCTGTCCTTCCCCTCCTCTGCCTTACGCCGCTACAACTGACACATTGTTATTGTCCCATACCACTGTTATCTGCGAAAAATTGCTATTCACATTTACCGCCACGTCATTGTCCCATTTTCCCAATAGGTCCAACACCTGATCACTTGGGGTGTGTGCAGTTTCGGTTCGCTCATGAACTATGTCGTGTCTGAATTTACTTGACGTCGTGTGACACAATAAACAAACAAACGTAAGTCCTGCAACTGAATTCTGTTTTGTGACACTGAGGCATTCTTTGTGATATTTCACGTCGCACTGTACACACTGAAGTATTATTTTACCCTGTCCGTTACACAATAATTATCACAGTAAGTTGGAAAATGTTCGTGTTCAGACTTTACTTGCATTACGAAAATTTTACTGTCCTGCTCTTGTTTCACAGCAACTGTCTTTTGTTTCACAGCAACTGTCTTTTGTTACGCGGTTGTCACCGGCACAGGTGTTTTCTGTTGGGCTGGTCTTGCGACGGCATTGACAATTGGCACCGTTAAAATTTTGAGAGTGTTGCTGGCCTGCCCGTGCAGGGTTGATAACCTGACGTCACATCTGACGCGCGATGCACGCGAGGGGTCCAGCTGGTGACTGTGACTGCTGAGGGAACGGGGAAGGTAACCTCCACTCCGTCGCTTCTCCTTCGCTGCTACCCGCCCTCCAAGTAGCATGGCGTCGCTCACGTCATGGCGTCACCTGCAGATTGTTGACAGGCATCCCAAGCGTCTGCGCTTCATATCGTAGGCGTCCCGATGCCGCCGTTCCCCTTGTTGCCTACTTGCTGTTGTCCTCACGCTACTGCAGGTAAAAAGTGGAAAAAACTGATATTTCAGGAAAATTGTGGAATTTCGCAGAAAGTCTTTGAGAGATATTTTGGCGGTTGGAGAATGGCCCCACTTGGGCAAGCCACTTGACGCACGGCCGATGCCGGTAAAGATTGGAACGGGAGATTTTCTGGAGCGGTGATGGTAAAAGGAAAGGAATAAATATTCCCAGGGTGGCAGACGATGTCAAAGATGATGATGCTGCTCCTCTTAACCTCAGGTTTGCAGGCCGTCGACCCGGGACCAAACTCCTCGCAGTGGCTGCCGAATTGTTGTCATCCACCTGTAGATTATTGCTCCAGATGAAGATTGTTTCTTAAACGATAGTCCGTCGGTCGGCTATACACCATTGTTGGCTTTGGCTGGAAAACATCCTAATCGTAACACTCGTGTACGTGGGATGTCACATGCCCATACAGATCGTAACAAAACTGATTACATTGAAAATGAGAACTTACGGGCTGATTGAACGGGAATTATTAAGTCCCGTCCCCTGAAACGCTTACGCAGTCGTGATTAAACAACTGCCGTGGAAACAAGTTTTTTATTACGGTAAAATTATACCCCTTCTCTGAGGGAACTTTACACGAAACACACTCGGCTATTTTAACGGGCGATGATAATCCCCTGGGGAGTGGAGGTGGCTTACCGGGCGACGAGACAGAAAAATGTTCCATATGATGAAGTCTATTGTAATTACGTGTCCGGTTGCAAGAAAGTTAATGGTCCCCTGTCGTGCGCAGGAAACGCCGAAGCCTAACACACGCACTCCACCTCCGTGACTTGCTGTTAACTGACTGACTCTCCCGCCCGACTCGGGGGGTCGCTGCGGCTTGCCCACACGCCGAAAGGGGACTACATTCTAAGATGACTTGCACAATTGACCCTTGCGTTAATGAAATAAAATAATTATACATGTGAAAACAATACAAATATTCTTACGACATAAACACTGGTGAAACGGGATGGACAACACACTGTGTGGAAGATGAAAGTAAATAATTAACACGTTACCTTGCAACACAACAAAATATAACATCTGCTAAACAAACACAAACATTTCAATGAACAACACAATAAAAGTCATTTAATTAGGCCTGAAATGTCCCAGCTCAATCCACTGGCCTCATTATCCTTCAGCAGAGTGTCGCGTCACCATGGCAACCAGCGGCTGAGGTTGCACCAGCGTGCTCTGCTCTTGCGCTGCACCTGGTCGCTCCGGTGACTGGGCACACACTCCACACCAGTAGAGTGCACAACCCTGCTGCGGGCAGCGCACGCTATGTCCGGGCAAACAGTCTTAGGGCTGGGGACACACATACATCAATTATTCGACTGTTCAAATTGAAAACAAAGTGCATCTCAAGCCAATGTTGTAATATTCCCCCCATTGTTAACCTTGCTCACTGGCATATTTATTCTTATTGACAAAGCCTCATTAAGTAACACTGCATCTAAAGAATTAAGTGCTCTTCGTTTTATGTACCAAAATTCACAGGACGACATAGATACATTGACAAATGTGCAGAGACCATGATTTATGTGTGTCTCAGCACACATTTTATATTTGAATAAAAACTGGAAAATACCTTTATATATTGGGATAACGCAGTAAGGGATGCAGGATGCAGATACCAAACATAGAGTTTACACACTTCTATTATAATTGCTTTTATGAAAAGTCACTATGCAAAAATAAAAGACTGACCATTATCAATTATTACCATGTTACCAAGATCTGCAGCCCTTCAGTCAAATATGACTACCAGATATGTGCACAGATGCAGTGCAAAACATGGAAAACTACAGTCCTCTTTGCACCCATTATCTTAGGTGGAGTTTAATATGAGTTTAATCACGCCATACAGATGTGTGTGTTCAAATGTATGTTGCACCACAAAATAGAAATATTTGATTGGCACCCTGCACCAAGACCTGTCAATCATATAAACCATAAATTCCCAAAATTTTAATTTAGTAATAAAATATGAGTGAAGTTTCATTTGAATTTGAATATATGTACCATTGAATGCATTGAAATATAATTTTAAGCAGTTTATAAAAATGAGTTGTTCCTTTCTGTTTGCAGGACTTCATTGACATAATATTGTCAAAGACCCAGCGCAAGACTCCGACTGTGGTACACAAGCACTACAAAATATCTAGGATACGGCAGTTCTATATGCGCAAAGTGCGGTACACACAGCAGAACTTTCATGACAGGCTCTCGCAGATCATACAGGACTTCCCCAAACTAGACGTAAGTATTTTAACCTTGTAGTCTTTTTTATTCTGAGGTAGTTTAGCTTACTGCGAAAATGTGTCCAAAACCCTGTTACCACTGCACATTTGTGCTTCTTGATTTTACAGGAAGGTCGCAAAAATATTACTCAAGGTTCATCTGTTATGCAGCTCAGACTTACTGGGTCTGTTTGTTAAGACAGTATAGCTGGAGTTGCAGTGTTTTTGTTGTGTGGGAAAATTATTGCAGTATTTTGCAGCAATTTTTGCAATTATCTTGGCTCCAACCTGGAAGTTACATCATAAAACTTTTTAAACTTTCCATATCCATTGGTCAGTATCCCAGACAAATAAGAATATAAAGAAATGTACTGTTTCAAAATCTGTATTCTGCTGTGTAAATCAATTTGAAGAAGAAATTTTCAAATAAAGCTTTAAATTCAAATGTGTAACTCATTTTGTTAAAGCAAAAAGAAACTGTCTGCAGAATATTTTTTTGCGAGTTCCTTGCCCTTACATTTTGTTCAAATATTGTTTCTCATTTAAACATGTACGTAGTGTTGGTTGTTTAAAAACAGGAACTACAAGACATTAGTATTACTGTACAGAAACATGGTCCCATTTCTCATTCGATAAAAATCACGTTGTGACAATTGTATTGCAGACTGAGCTAGATGATGCAGTGATAACATTGGTCTTTTATTTTGTGGGATATGAGCTCAGTTTCCAGTCTGACCATCCTGATTTCAGTTTCCTGTTTCCAAAATCACTCCAGCTGAATGTCAGGATATATCCTGACTGCACGTATTGGCTGATTGATTCCTTTCCGTAATTATGTCTGGCTGACCACTGGTTAAGTCTCAAGTGACCCTGCTGTCATTGGGATTAACCAGAACTAAGTGATATAAATTATTAAAAGAAGACAGAGAACACAAGTAGTACTCTAAGAGTGGTACTAACAGATAGACAAAGTCGAATTAACACATTTTCCACACGGCTGCATGGCTGTAATGTTTTGCTGGCTGTGCCTGGGCCAGCTTTTTCAGGTGGCGAGAGATGGCACATGGAAGAGTGGTGAGGGCCGTACTGCTTTCAAATGATAGTACAAAACAAACTGAAATGCTGAGAACTGGCCTACAAATAAGTCACCAAATCCAGATAGCCACTTGGCGTAAGGCCACGATGCTTCATTTCTACAGCTTTTGCGAGAATTCATTTTTTGTACCTAAACTGGAGGCAATATTGAAAAATACACTTACAATTTTGTTAGAAATTGTTTTTATTATATAGTCTAATATTTCCAACAAAAAAAGTGTATACTTTTATCCAATTATTTAATTAACGAACATTTTTTTATTTAATCATTATTACTAATTATACAGTTTTTTGTGTTGAAAAAATTTGACTACATAATAAAAACAATTTGTAACAAAACTATAAGAGGATTTTACAATGTAAACTCCCGTTTGGATACAAAAAATTTATTCTCGCAAAAGCTGTAGAAAAGAAGGACAGTGGCCTTAAACATAAGGTATATATCCCCTCTGCCATTTTCCAATTTTCCTGCCGCACCCTAGCTTGCCTCTCAGCTGTTAGGTTTACCGATTGTCAACCATGGCTCAACAGAATGCAATGTAACATTACTCGCTGCCCGAAGAAGCTGGACCAGCCAGCAAGCATCAGTGCGTAAATTTCTGTTTGCCCAAATTTGTGTGTACGTGTTTGTATCCATGATTACTGCCCTGAAATTGTTTTTGTCTACTGTTAATAATGTAATTACTAGTCTAGTGTCCTATTCCCAGCATATATAATTTAAATATATCTTTACATTTGTGTTGAGAAAGTTATGGAACTGTTGAGATTGTGGACGTTTGATATTTGGCAGGACATCCACCCATTTTACGCAGACCTGATGAATGTGCTTTACGACAAGGACCATTACAAGCTTGCGCTGGGACAGCTAAACACTGCCAGGCATCTCGTAGACAAGTGAGTGTTCCATCAGTCATAACAGGACCATCTGTTTATATTTAGTTTATTAGATAAAAAGAAACCCTTGTCTATTTTTGCATGAATTTTCACTGTAAATATTAGCAGGAGTACGTAAATAAATAAAAATTATGGAAAATGAGTTGTCAGCATTTTTTTAATTTAATCCACCCAACATGGTAACTGCATATTTTGCAAATTTTTGTAATTTTTCTTCATACAATCATTAATCGCCAAAGTCTTGCATTTATTAGTTTTGAAAACCTACATCTCCGTTTGGAGACAGTAAATTTGAAACCTTGTACTTTTCAGTTCTGTTATTATATATTACCTGAAAATTAATTTGAATAAAACAAGAAAACAGCTTTATTTGCACTGAATGAAATAGGTTTAAAAAAAAGAGAGAGACATCTTTTTTTTTATTGGTGTACGGTATGTGTTTAGTTTTTTATTTCGTATTAAGATTTCCTAAAGGCCCCAGAAGCCTTATTACTATCACAAGTTTTAGCAGGACCTTGCAATGCTCACGTCAAAGGACGTTGCAAAGGGGCATACAACAGCCCGCTAAACTTTACACCAAAAACACAAAATATGGAAACCTTAAAAAGAGAAAATTTCTTGCATAAGAAACCTGAAAGGAGAACTAGATGAAATATTTTGCATTGTAATTCTTTTTATTGGTTTTCGTAAATAGCATGAACAAGAATTCTGACAGATCCAGCATATTTAACATGATTATAAAATCTCCTAAGAAAATACCCTAAATCTGTGAGAATATACACTTTCGCTATTAAAGCTTTATTTATGGATACTACTGTTAAAATATACTTGGCTGTTCTCATAAAATGTAATATAAAATTTACCAGCCATATGATAAATATGAAATCACACATAGGTTAACTTTATTAGACAATATCATAACAATCTTTATTCAAAATTACATGAGTATTTCCTTCCATCCAAAAACAGCACATGTTCTACAATGATTGTGCTGTAGACAATATTTTAGAAGTCTCAACTTCCGTTCCACGAGACTATCATTTAAAACCTTTTCTTGTAAAATATTGATTGTCTCCTTCAGAGCTAATTATTTTCCTTTTATGAAGGAACAATTTTTTTAACATGGCGTTAGCATAGAAAGTACGGCGTAAAAATCATGTAAGTTTGTAATATTTACGTTAACTAAACATAATGTTGGTTTAGTTTCCATTGAACGTGAATTATTATAAGTTTACGAATCATTTTTATCGCAAAAACCAATAGTTAATTTTCTCATTAATTTTGACATTTATTAAGTCCAGCTGTGCAAAAGAACAAGCATTTTCTTTTCAAGAATCATCTAAATTGGTTGAATTCCAACCATGCAATTTGCTCAGAAAAATTATTTCCGGACTAAGGGATCTGCCAATATATATATATATATATATATATATATATATATATATATATATATATATATATATATATATCTCTCTCTCTCTCTCTCTCTCTCTCTTCCTCTCTCCTCCTCTCTCTCTCTCTCTCTCTCTCTCTCTCCTCTCTCTCTCCTCCTCCCCTCTCTCTCTCTCTCCTCCTCTCTCTCTCTCTCTCTCTCTCTCTCTCCTCTCTCTCTCTCTCTCTCTCTCTCTCTCTCTCTCTCTCTCTCTCTCTCTCTCTCTCTCTCTCTCTCTCTCCTCTCTCTCTCTCTCTCTCTCTCTCTCTCCTCTCTCTCTCTCTCTCTCTCTCTCTCTCTCTCTCCTCTCTCTCTCTCTCTCTCCTCCTTTTCTCCTCTCTCTCTCTCTCCTCTCTCCTCCTCCTCTCTCTCTCCCCTCTCTCTCCTCTCTCTCTCTCTCTCCTCTCAATAAATATATATTTAAAAACATACTTTGCTTGTTTTGACATCTTGGTCCAGGAGCTGTTGTTCTCCTTGAGACTACAAAACTCCTGCCGTATATACAAAATTTTGCCGTTTCAATTCTCTCCCCCCCCCCCCCCCCACCAGCCTAGGGGTAATTTAAAAGTCCAACCAATCAAGTATTAGCGAACATTCTGCTGTGTTCTCAACTGTTCATAAATCTGGTGGGAAAATATCACGTCCATCAATGAAGAACAATTTAATACAGTAGACAATAATCCATTAAAAATAAACTATGTAGAAGGAATCGCTGCCTTTCTTATATTTACTATAAAAGTGAATTTCAGTTCTTTTGAACATATAATCATTGCTCGGCTTAGCTCAGTTCATAACATGGTCGCTGGGCTATTCATATGGATTTTCGAAAATTCCTCGCTTGCACAGAATATAAAAGTTATTCAAATTTACCATTTATGTGTGTTGCCCTAGAGAGCTACAGATATGGTCAGTGTGGTTTATGTACGCTTGGTCAGGCGTGCTCAGGTTATAACAATAGTTATGCTCTTGGGTTAAGGTTTTTACTTGCTTCTCGCACTGGTTGGGTCAATTGGCGACTGGGTACACAAAGTTAACCACTGCTGGAACTATGATATGTCTGGTTGGGACACCGGCTCGCTTTGGTATACTTATCTTACCAGGGATTGCTTCGGTCACTACCGCAGAAACTGTTGCTGGCTGGAACTGGCGACTCTTAGAGAGGAGTGGGGTGTGGTTGTACTGTGCTGACGAACACAGTACCGTTGGTTCCACTCTGCTGCTTCTCGGCCCCAGAACACGGAGTTCGGTACTCAGTACCTGACTTCTGTGCCCGCTAACAGAGCACAGACAACAGGATGGTAATCGTGGCCTAGGCAAATGTGTGTAGGGAAATAAACAAACGTAGATACTGGATAGGAAGGCCTCTCCAGTTGATGGGCGTCTGAGCTCTCTCCCATGTGGCTCGTTGCACTGCCTTATATATAGTCCGCTGGACAGGTGCACGCAGAGGTGAGAGGTATGATGTCCCTCTAGTGCGAGACCGGAGTGGGAGAATCTACCCTTTGCTCGGCTTTGTGCATTCTCTGGCGCACTCGGCTTGCCCTGAGGAAGGTGAAGGCTTTTAGGCTCACGTGAAGTGGAATGCTTCTTTGATGGCTTTCGCAACCTTATATTCTCGTGTTTAGAATCTCCCTCCAAGGTACTGGCCATCTAAGGACACTCATGAAAGATGTTGCCGGATTTAACCTTTCCTCGGGTTACGTAGAAATACGTGAGGTTGATGAGTCGTAACTGTTTAGTAAATGAACAGGAAAGCGGCACGCAGCACCTTACTGTAGACAATGCAGATGACGGGCCGCATCATGGCACATCAAAAGCACCGGGGGCATGCCACATTCCGATGTGTCACCGTCTGTGTTGGCATCTTCAATTGGACACAAAAGATGTCTCCCATGAGTGATTTTGGGGCCTTTTCTCTTGTTCCACCCTCGCTCCCTCTGCTTCAAGTGCTCTTAGTTGCAATAAACATATCCTTAATTTAGGATGCACCAGAAAACCAACTAATTTACAACAGTCATAAAACATTCAAGTTAGACGGCATTCAAATCAAAAACTTCATCGCCCCAAATTACCTCTCAAAACAAAAATTGTCGTAGATAAAGTCATCATATCTCAGACAAAACTGAATAAGAACAACAAACTTGCACTGAGTATGTTCACCACGGAAAAAATAATCACATAGTTACAATGTAAGCTCCGAAAGTGAACCATAATATCAAAAACTTATTTACATGTTTTTTTTTACACACACACACACACACACACATACATACATACATTCAGAAAATGGGTAGTTGGCTGTTAGGAAACACTTGCTACTTCATCATTTCAATTATTAAAAATTAATACTATTAAAACAAATATGTAAATGTAATGAACTCATTACAGTACTAATAATATGGGGTCAAATTGTAGTTATACTTCAGTCTTGCCTAATATTGCAGTTCCACAGTGTTAACTTGTCATCAGAAGTTGGTGCGAGGGCATTATTCTCAGTGATTTTGAGTGAGGAAATGAGTATGAAAGTTTGTGTGGTTAATTTTAGTGCTGCTTTTGTTGTATTCACAAAAACTGTATAATTAACTGTGTTGTATACATTCACCTACTAAGTGTCTTGGATGTTTTACAGTGTTGGAAAAGACTATCTTAGGCTTTTGAAGTTTGGAGACTCGCTGTACCGATGTAAACAGTTGAAAAGAGCTGCTTTGGGAAGGTATGCAGATATTAATTTTGTAATAGTACTAAACATTCATGTATATGTTTAGAGGTAAGAGCACTTTTGTGCTTGCTTGGTAGCCTGCCAGTGAAATGTATACAGTGGAACCTTGTTATAATATCACCTCTTATAACATTTCCCTGCTTAGTATACTGCCTTTTCTCGGTCCACAAACTTGTCTTTCAATACAAAACTACCCTTATGTAGGGCTGACATTTCTTAGGTCCCTTGAGAAATTTTACAAAAGGTTTCCACTGCAGTACCAAATTCTAAACAAAAAAACAAGTTATGTCATTTTACTAGAACAGTTACATTCTGAGCCCGACCTAATCATCACTAGAGTTTGGAACTGACCTTTGTCCAGAATTCAGATATAATTTAACAAATATATTATGAGCAACGTAAATTTTCTAAGTATTTTGTAAGGTTATGTTGGAAGTATGGATGCAAGTCTTGGTGTTCATACTGGTCTCAAACAATAATGCATGCTCACCAATGCAGTTTCAGGAAGTACATACTACAGTATTTAAATGCTTAAACTGATTTTCCGGAAATTATTTTCTTGGAACCAGTTGTGTAATTATTTGTTTACCTTTGACTTAAAATTGTGTGATTTGAAGTAACAAATACACATCAAGGCCAAAAATTATACATCTGTATATTGCATATGCTCAATCATTCTAGACAAGTATTATCTGCAACATTTAAACACAGGCATAGTCCTTCAAAGTTGTGTCTTGTTCAATTGGGTGATACAGCACAGTAATAGGTTTTGAGAAATCAGTGAAAAAAAAAAAAACCCTCTTAAGAAGTTCCTGGCTCTACAAGTTCAATAACTTTACACCTTGTCTATATGTATACACATGTATAACCCTGAGACAATTTAGTTGCCATTGTCTCGCTGTCCGTATGCTACGACGGATGCCGCTCCTCCTAGGCTTTCCCCTCTCCTCTACTACCTCCATTGTTCTCCTGCCTAGTTTTTGGGACCAGCGAGACCAGCTATTCAAAATTATGTTTTGGCTCGCCTATTGAAATTCAAGTCTAGATCAACTTAGTGGTGTGCTGGTTGTTGCATATGCATTGTTAGTGATTTGATTGTGTATGATGGAGTTATTAGTAATTTCTAGTATGACTACAGTGATAATCTAATATGTGCAACAAGTTTTATGGAGCTAATTTTTAGTCTGTGATTTTATTCGTATGAGGCTATGTAGGGCAAGGTTTTGTCGCCCTCGTACGAGTTTCAATGTTTTTAGAATGTCTTTTATTTAAAGTTTTAAAGTGTATCTTTTAAGGGTGTTGCGGCTCTGGTAGGGCATTTTCTTTTGTCTCCCGCCAGAACCATTTTACTATTCAAATAGAATTTCAAACGGCAAGTAAAAGGTTGAGTAAGTTTAATACTCACATTTGCATTTTGCTGTAACTTGACACATGCCAGCTTTCTGCGCTACCGAGATGCGCACTCTACAGCAGACTTCGTCCCATCTGATCGTGCCAAGTGTGGGGCGAATTCAAATTCATTGGTTGCTGAGACTTGGAAATGATATATTGAAATTATGTCAGGCTTTACTTGGTCAACAATGTAATTAAACTTCACATCTGAATTTATATTCTTCCACATCCCATCGAGAAGGAACGTGCCAGAGCAACCACAAAAAAGAAATAATGTAATTTATTAGAATTATACTATGCTACCCTGCCTGGCCAAGAAGTTCCATACAACCCTTAAGATAGCAGCACCCCCGTGACCTTCTGACGTTACGGCCCACCTGCCTCAGTCCAGGCTGCATGAAAATGTCATTGCCTGCACCAGGGGAGATAAGAAATTGAGCAGCGTTTCCACAGCGGATAAACCAGCCCCTATGTTGGAAGGCTATGCTACCCCCCGACCCCGAAGAATCGTTGACACAGGGCGATTTTTGTATAAATAGAAGTATAGCCCCATGGTCCAGCAGAGACGCAGGAGCTCGCCGGCCGTAAGGTTCGCGAGCTCTCCTACAGTCTGCGGAAGACTCTCCTCTCCAGCCCACCCAGGGTTCAGCCTCCTTCACCACAGCAGCTCGAGGCAGGGCTCGAACCACTACCTCCAGCTGACAGCTTGCAGAAGGCCGCCAGCACTCCAGCCACAACTTGGACAAGGCTTCCTTCAGCTGACCGGCCAGGGACAGCTCTCCATGTCTGGTAAATCCCACACCTGTACCTACTCACCCTTACTTCGGTTAACTTCCTTTGACTCCACAGTAACAGGTCATTGCACGATTTACATCCCCCTGGCTAGAGCCCCTTTGTTACGATCACGCTGTAAATAGCATCTACTTTGTTTTGGTAACTTAGTTAGGAATTTTCGTAGGAAATTAATTATTTCTTATTTTATTCATTTTTCCCAGGCTGGCCTTTGCCTGTTGATTTTAATTCAGTATTTGATATCATTCCGTACATAGCTTATAGTGTGTAATTATTTTGCCGGGTCTCTGCTAACTCATTGTTTTAAACGTAAGAAAATATTAGTCACGAACTTAACCTTTTTGTGTGTCACCGTAATTTTTATTTTAGATCCTGTGCCATTTTAAAATTATTATTGCTTTATTAATTCAGTGTTGTGTATCCATTCAGTGCACATTTAATTCTAACCAACTTCACGTCTTTATATGGTGGTGTAGTGTGCTGAATCCCTCGAGAGGCAGGGCCTGACCTTGGACCTAATTCCTGAGATCCCAGTGCACCCGCCGCCGATACCAGGAACAAGGTTCAGTTACTTGGGTTGCCCTTGTGAAGAGCAGGTCTGCGGGCGTGACTGTAGAATTCACCCTGCCCAGGACTGCTCGTACGCAACCTCTGTTGACAAACTTAATTTGATTTATTTATTTCTCAATGCGCAAACATGGTTGTGCTGGAAGCCGTCAGAGGCGACGTGAGATGCGTGCCTTATTGCAACAAGCTATATTAAACCAGATAATTACTGACTCACATCGTAGTACACTAATCACTTGTGAACCAGCGAATGACACTATTGATTATAATATCATATTACACCCTGACCACAAGACCCCGTTAAAACATTTGTTAGGTTGGTGTGAACCGGGCGAAGAATCCGAATCCGAGAGTACCCCCATTCAGCCAATTCTTTGCATCAAACTCAAGTACCGACACACAGAGCCCCATTAGCCGATCAACCTTTGTAAGATTAAATTCTGGCAGGATACTTCGGGTTTGACACCTGAGAACAGAAGTACTTGTAAGCCAGATCGCTCGCCCCCACAATCACTCCTATCTCGTAGCCGATTTATCTCACTCACCCCCTATCAGGACTGCTGGCGTCCCGACTATTGACGTCCCTTGTGGTATGGAGAGTAAGGCTGCCCGGAAGGGATAGCTTAACACTCTGAATTACTCTGGGGTTTGACTCCCCTCCACAGAAAGTCAGAGAGAGCAGTCAGCGTCCTTACCACTTACCCACAAAGAGGAACTCGCGTTAAACTCTTGGTACTGATCTGTAATGTGTGTCTTGTTACTAATTTTAAAATTATTTTGTGGTAATTCTCTTGTTAGAAGTTGTACAATTGGTTTTAAGGTGCATCACATTGAGTGTCGGCCACCCAACAGGTGCATTTGAGTAAAGAATTAAAGAATTACTGTGGCTTGTTTTGTGAGTATTGATGGTATCAAACCTTTGAGGTTAGGTTTTATTGCTGTGTGGTTTTTTTTAAACCCCCCTCAAAAAGTGTCTTGCTATGTTTCGCAATGCGCAATCAAGTTTAATGGCAAAATTGAATGGGCTGTAAGCCTTGTAATATATGGGGTAACTTAAATGAAATTATTTATTGTGGTACATGAAGATAATGATTTGTCATCATCAGTATTCTATTGAATTTATCTTCAATGGTTGATGTTTTAAGTAATTTTCAATGTAGGATATAAGGAAAGTCTGTGATATTTTATGATGCACTTAAAGTTGTATGATCACTTTATTTTTTCAAAGGATTTGTTAATACTCAATGTTACTTAAGTCCCACATTTATTTTACATCTTTTTCAATATTGTATTATGTGAAAGTGGCAAATGTCCTGCTGTTGGTGTATCACTTGATTGTTTGAGAAAAATGGTTGTAGCTACTGATGGTCCGTTTGTGTAATAAAACAGAATTTTCTCTGATTTTGTGTTCATTTAATGTTGTGCTTCGTCACAACCCTTTCAATAAGTTTTCCTCGTTAATAGGCATTATTATTTTCTCTCCCTTCAGAAGCATCTTAGCAGAGTTTTACTGCTAAGTTTAAAATTTCTGCAGAATATATGATAAGGATACTTAACTATTTTCCAGGATGGCCACCATAATGAAGCGTCAAGGCCCCAACTTGCAGTATTTGGAGCAGGTCCGACAACATCTTGCTCGTCTGCCATCCATAGACCCTTACACTCGGACGATTATCATATGTGGCTTTCCTAATGTGGGCAAGTCCAGCTTCATCAACAAGGTCAGTTCTATCAGCTTTATTATAGTTTTATTTTGCTTGCCAAAAAATATAACTTAGCATTTTGGGTACCAGTACATTAGCAGACGAAAATTCAAAAGAAAAGAATTGTGCTCAATAGAAACACAACAGAGGTATAATTAGCCAAGTTGTAGACAGCCCTGTGATCTGTAAATAAGGAAAAATGTAATGGGCCACAACAGCACTTGCCAAAATCAACAAATAACATTATAAGCTTGAATGCAATAGACCAAGTCCCAGCAGCTGCTGAAACCAAAACACATGTGGGTGACAAAATGATACTACAGTCACTGTGATACTTGATTTTTTTTTAGCTGTCATTAAGTTGTGTAAGTGCTAGAATTGGGATTAAAAAACAACGGGTGAATCAGAATTGAAAAATTAATTTCTGTTCTATCACTAATTCACATATATATAGAGCAGATGATACGGCTAGGACCTAGTACAGGCCGGCCGTTTTAATGGATTTTATCAGTTTTTACAAATTTTTACTCCAGAACTAAAAAAAAAGTTTTCTTTCTTCTTATTCCTCCCTGAACACATGTGGCACTAATAGCGCCCACAGCTGTGTGTGTCAGTTTCACTGACGCATTTGTCTGAAATATTCTTACAACAGAGGTGAATAATTAAATGAGATAACATACGCAGTTGCTTCAATAGAGTAGGTCCAAAATATTTCGCTTAATTATTCACTGGTGTAGGTATTCGGTTATCTACATATTTCTGTTCCTGGCTGTATGATTACATGCAAAGGCCAAGCCCATTATTGAAAAGAACCTTTGCAGCGAATTGCCATTTTTTCGCATGCAATCCAAATTTGGTGATTGTATTTGGTGTCATTAATATCACAATGGTGAGGAAACAAAAATTATCGCAGATACGGTAGTTGTATAAACAAAAGTATAAGTGTGAGTGGAGAAAAGAATTTCCATGGTTTGTATATTCCAAACAAAAATTAAATATGTAAACGTCCTTCATATTCACTTTTCGTCTGTAATTTGCCATTTTTTAAATTCCAAGTATTTTACAGAATTTGACCCAATGATTCTAAAATTGTTATATACAGGAACCATGATTTCAGTTTCAGAGCTGGTGGCAGTCCTGACCTTGTATAATAAAATTTTACAGAGCAAGGTGGTGCGCTGGTAAACCATTGAACTCACATTCGGGAGGACGTGGGTTCAATTCCTGGTTTGGCCATCATTAGTTTTGTTTTCCTTTATGGTTTTCTGGTCACTCCAGGTGAATGCTGGGATGGTTCGACCATGGTTCATTTCTGCTCTGCTGCTGCTTCACTGAGCAACCTGCGCTGTCTCTGGTGGCCGTGCTGTCAACAAAACGTTGCCTCACCTTAGGCGTATCTAGTGTGGGTGCGCATCTGCAGCTTTTATCCCCCCAGATGGCAGGATGGGGAGTGGGGTTGGCTGTCTGACTTAAGCCCGTGGTACACATGGAGGTGCCGGCCTGGTCTGCATGCGTACATGGGTGTAACTAGGAGTGATGTCTATTCGGCAGGCCACTCGTGCGGCAGTTAGTGCTCGTAAGGTAGCAACAGTCTTCTTGGGAGCCATAGGTGGCAAATGTGAGACAGCTCGTGGTGTGTGTCACAAAAAATCAAACTGTAAGCTCCGGTCCCAGCTGGTAGGACTATATGGTATTCCCCTCTCGCGAGCAGCCTATTCTTGTTTCGAGGTGTATACCCTGGCACTCTGCCCTTCCCCTATATGGCCCCCAACCAAGACCAAAGCTTGCTTGGTCGCCTTATTCCGCCCAGCCCTGTGGCATGGCATAAGGGCGTAGTGTAGACGGGATGATAGCGGGTGTCCAGTAGAGGTACGTACGACCTAGAGGAATGAGGAAGTTGAGGGTGTGACCGTGAGGTAGGACTAACTGCTGGTCTCCAGACAAACTTAGCAGGTGGGAAGTCGCCAGCAGACCCAGGCCACTGACTAGGTGACAACAGTAGGATTAGAGAGTCTGCTTCTGTATTACGCAGGAAGTCATCAAAGATACATGTATCCCGCAAAGACTGACTCGTGATGCCTTGGGACTGTCAAGATCGTCACCACGTACAAAAGGGGTTTTGGTGGGTGCTAGGTCCGGCGTGCTCGGGGCGGGGGTTCTGGTTTAATTTCAGTATTTATGTGGTACTGGTGCACGTCCAGCGTAAAGTACTGGCCTGTTAGCTTTACGACAGGGCACGAAGTCGGGCTTTGTGATAGTGATCTTATGTTTCAGCAAATTGGGTGTCAGCGGTATACCTGGGCGACGCGTAACCTTTAACCTGTGTCAATTCCAGCTGGCATGTCAGCAATGTTGGTTAATATGCAGCAGTTCAAAGGTTGGTTCAGTCATATGAGTTGGTTCCGCTGGCTCAAATCCTCTGAAGTATGTGTTGGCAAGTCCCAAGGACTGGTTCTGTCTACTTAGATATGCTGCAATTAGGGGGTGTGTCTCCTCACTCAGGGGAATAGGGACCTGGAAGAGGTCCTTATGAATCTCTGGGGTGGCCGTATTTGCAGATGGTGCAAGGCCTGGGCTTGATCCCTCGGTGAGAGCTTGGTGAGTGAAGTCAGGAGGAGGGGGGTAAGCTCCTGCAGATGCCCAGAGGCAGTGAGCACCTGTCTGACCTTCTCTCGGATACCACTCCGGCAGGAGTATGGCATTTGGACTGAATCACATCCGTGAAGAGGCGGCAGATGATATGTCATCCTACCCTGGTGTAGCATCACATGTAGTGTCTGCCGACCCAGGGTGGTATCCCTATCCCAGCATTCTGCATTGAAACGCGGTAGTCAGGTCTCGCTGTGAGTCTCACACGTCGGTGAGTGTCTCAGAAGGGAACAGTATCCCCCAACTCAGGGAACACTAATGCCGGCATGGTAGACGCGGTGGAGACAGTAGCCGCTGAGTGGGCAAGCTGGCTTCAAGAGACTTGTTACCTAGTGTCAGGGCTGTACTGTTCTGTCCACTGTGATGCACAGAAAGTGTGACTGTCCGACATGCTTGTGGGTACTCTGGTGTGCTGCGTTTTGACTTTTGAGTAAATTTCCTTGGATGGTGTGAGGTCCACTGGGAGAGGAATTACAACTATTGGAAAGACACCCTCAAGTTGGTAAAAAGTCTGTTAATTCATTTTTAGGGGAGCTTAACCTACGCTGAGCCAGGTGAAGGCGACGTGGTCCTAAGCTAACAATGGCAAATAGAAGATCATTATGAAACTAAATTGAACTGGTACTACTACTACTACTAGTTTTGCCCAGGAGGGGCCGCAGTGTCTGGGTGTGTGGATGATGTTGGCATTGGTTGAATCTTCAGTACAATTGTGGTGAGGTTGGATCTTCGGCAGGAATGCGGTGAAGACTAAGCAGGATAGAAGGATGGCTCTGGTAACGAGTTGTGGTGTGGACCGAGAAGTGGAGTTTCCTTTGGTAAAAATGTGGTGAAGGAAGGGCATGTAGAGCTAGGAACGAAGCGAGTTGGCGGGTCAAGTTCTCCGGCTTGCTTACTGATGAGGCAAAGTTGTTTATACATTGTTGAAAATACGTCATGCGTCAAGACAGAGCTCCCTTTAGGCATCGACTGCTGATCTTCTGCGATCGCTAGCTGGGTGGGAAGTCGCAGGCAAACCTAAACACCAGCAGAATGGTGGCAGCAGCCAAGTGAGAACCTCCACTCCAAGGAGGTGGAGGTTCCAAGCAGAGTTGAATATGTTTAATGGGTTCTGCATGTATCTCCTCCTGAAGAGTATAAGCTTAAATGGGTCGAAACAGGAAATAAAAGGAACTAGGTGCAGAAAGAAACTGTGTGGAAAGGATAACACAACCAGCTTAGTTTATGCCTATTGTTGAAGCAATAAATATATGTAAGCCAGCCTGTACCCTGACTGAGGCCTGAGGGATCGACCTAGGATGCCAACCAAGGTGCAGTCCCTTGTCACGGTAGACACTGTGGTGCGGGAGGCGATGGTAACCCCAAGTCAACAAATACTCTGTCGTGTACTGACTGAATGCACACTGAGCTGTAGAAACAGTGGTTTGGCTTGTCCGAATACGTAGCTTGATGATGGTGAATGAAATCTACTGATGGGCAATGATTTGTCTGGAGCAAGATGCTAGTGGAGTCAAGGCATGTCCATGCAGAGTGATGTTCTGTGAGCAAGCTGCACGAGTCAGCTGGTTGTTGGAGTACTCTGGACGTGGCTGGGCATAGTGACGTTCTGCTGGAGAGTTGTGCGAGTCAGTCTCAAACTGAGGATCGCTGGTCCTAGATATACCCAGGCCACAAGGCCTGTACGGGGGGGGGGGCACGGGGCTACCAGCATGCAAGAGAGGATAGAGAAAGACGTGAAGCAAAGGTGGCGAGGATGGTGGCTCACTTCTCTTTAGCTGCCTTGCGGAGGAGAAGGCAGGCTCTTGGCATCAAGCGGGTTGTGGGCTGACAGGAGATAAGTAGGCAACGCAGCACTTCTGTAACCTCGCGCGATGCGCTCTGTTGCGCGTAGTAGCTAAATCTCTTCTTAGACGGGGCTGCGGCTGTGGTGGAGGCTAGAATAAAATATAATAACATTAAGTTTTTTTATTATTATAAATATTTTATTAGGGTGTGTTTAAATGTTGAAAATGATGAAGTTTGTGTGTTAACAGATCACACGGGCAGACGTGGAGGTGCAGCCATACGCGTTCACAACCAAGTCGCTGTATGTGGGGCACATGGACTACAAGTACCTGCGATGGCAGGTGATAGACACGCCAGGGATCCTTGACCACCCGCTGGAGGACCGCAATGTCATAGAGATGCAGGCGGTCACCGCGCTGGCCCACCTCCGTGCCGCAGTGCTCTATGTCATGGACCTGTCTGAGCAGTGTGGCCATTCCCTCGACCAGCAGGTGGGTGTCTCATACCATGCAGGAGATGTGGTGTAGAGCGCACATGAAAGCTGCCCACTAAACTACTTACGAGATCCCACCTTAAACTGTCTTTTCTTTTTGCTTACAACTGTAAAAATTATTAGAAAGTATTTAGTCATTACTAAATGAAATATTTTTTAAGAGAAGAGATTGGTAATGTTAAAGCACAATTCAAATTTATAGCACCCCGTAACAGTGTGTGTTATTTGCAACCCTTTGTTATTTTTTGTATTTGAAACTGAGAAGTTGAAAGTATATAATCATTGATAAATGAATCAGTTTGTTGGAGAGGAGATAGCTAGTAATAAAAACACATTTTAAATTGATGGAATGGCATAACAATACATGTTGCCTTTATCTCAATCTGTTCCCTTTTATATGTGAAACAGGGGAATGGAAAGTATGCAGTTGTTAAATAAAGCTATACAATAGAGAAGTGGTTCTCAAACGTTACCACAAACCATTCAGTGTAAGACTGTCAACTTGAAACGGACCACCTTCTCGACACTAAAAAATCTAAAAATAAACCAATAAGTAACTACTGTGTTGCAATATATTTCAAAACAGATAAGGACAGGGTCACTCACTGAAGACTTACTGGTCTATGAGTACTTGTGGATCTGTCTTTTCTGAGAATTTTGGTAGCCTAGCAGAGTATCTTCAGCCATCTCATCCATGCTATTTTTAGTGTGGGTCTGCCGTTGAGTTTTTACCATTGAATTTATGCAATTATGGGGTAATATTTGTGAAAATGTTGAGTTTTGAACGTGCTCGAACTAACTAGCACATATAAATGTGATCTTGCTTGTCATCTGGCTTGGAGCAATGACAAATGGAAGATGGAAGTGATTGAAGCTGTGTAGTGATAGTTGTGTTTACATGAGCTGCACTGTGTGTTGCAGGTGAAACTGTACGAGAGCATCAAGCCTCTGTTTGCCAACAAGGTGAGTTTTTGGTGTATATTGCAGTAACAAGTAGGCTGCCACGTGTCAGAATTCGTAATTAAATTTTGTGTAAATACATAATGCATTTCATAAATATTTAGCTATTAAATAAAACTTCTCGGTGCATATTTAGTAGACTGTATAAAACAGTAACATGCTGAATTTTAAATGGTGTTATATGGATTATATTAATACCTCACTGCAAAAAATTTTCATCATTGAAGAGTACATCAATCACTCTCAGTAAGTTGACATTTAGTGCCAAGATTCATTTTCTAATCTCGCTGCAGAAATTTTTTTTCCCTAATAATTGCATTAAAGTTAATATAAAAAATAGTATTAATAAATTGGCTTTGTAATTTTTGTTTGAAGCACTTTGTATATTATCTCAGCATTTTTACTCTTACTATAGATGTAATGATTTTATAATACAATAATACTTGTTATTACACTAATCTCTTTTTGTTGTTTTATTATTAACCTATTACTAAAATATCTTTTAAAGGCATACAAATGTGTTTATATTTTGTGCTAGGCATGTTTTCCTCTAGCTTTGGTGTGTTTACAGCCCCTCATAGTCGTACTGAACAAGTCTGACGTTGTCAGGCTTGGCGACATTACACCAGAAAAACGGGCAGTGCTTTCGTCGATGGAAGAAAATGTTCCAATGATGGAGATGAGCACTATCACTGATGAAGGTGTTATAGAGGTTAAGAACGAGGTAGGTGGTAACTGTTTCTTGCTGATCATTATTTTGTGGACCACATTGTTATTGTAATTAATGTAACATCTCATTAATACTACTGTTGGTAGATATAAGTTACAAACAAACAGAAGGTATCAAGTCGTAGTGGCAGGCATATTTGAAATTGGTAGTAAAGTGTATATAGTTCATTGTTCCAATAACATGTGTGTATATATATAGTGCGTGCATGCGTGTGTGTGTGTGTGTGTGTATATATATATATATATATATATATATATATATATATATATATATATATATATATATATATATATATATATATCTGCTTTGGTATAATGTGCAGCTTTTGATAACGGTACAAGTGTAAAATTCAATTGTAATCTTCATTTTTTCGATGAAGGAAAGAAAGAAATAATACTGAATAATATTTTGGATATGAACCTTAAGTTATATATCAGTGTGATTTATACTCCAATTTATTGTTGTGATGCGTGCCGGTTAAGTCTGACTGACCCATATAACGAGGATTTTACCGTTAGACCAAAAGTGGGGTGGTTTAATCTGGTTCTACTGTACGTGGCGAGGGGTGTTTGCTATTGCTTACATATTCAGTCATCTTGGGTGTTACGGTTGAAGAGGGTTTCACCCAATAGTGGCGAGCTCGGTGCACTCCGAAACTGTGATTCCAGTCGTAGGCTTCACTGCTCCAGAAGTTGGGGTTTGACCAACCGTATCTGGTCTCTGTTCAGTTTAGCAACCCTCTTACCACCGGGTGGCAGGAAGGGTGAATGCGAATGCACAGTGACAAGATTATTGTTACCGAAGCAGACGCGACTGCTCATCATCTAAGTTGGGCAGCCCAGTCCCGTTCCGTCTGCCTGTCATGCATAGGATGAGGTAATACTATCCATGGTTTGATAGCAGCGTGAGCCAGGTATCGCTCTGTATGCCTCTTGACACTCTTTACCTTGTAAGGCATAGGGCACACCTGTCTGACAGCCTACGCAGTGCACTTAAACAGGAATGGTAATTAAAGTGTAACCCAATAGTGCCTTTCCGGCACGAGCTCAATAGGAGTCCCCACTGATCCCCCACGCATGCGGGCTGATCAGGGACATAGAGCCGTGTGGGCCACCAAGTCTCTACTGGCTGTGCGTTCGCACCGGGTTGGACGGCAACTTCCAGGCTAAGGTCACTTCAGAACTAACTTAGTGCTCAAAGTGAGAGATAACGTGAGCTTGTAGCTCCTCTCTGCACGAAGGTGTTTCTAATGGTTGGGACGTTGCTGTTTCTCACCACCAGCAATGACTTAGTGCTTGGGGGTTGGGCAAAAACATGTTGCCATCTAATGTGGATGTCAGTACTCTGAGTTCCTGTTGGCGGTGCACGTCGTATTCTGTTCCTGACCGTCACACAGACAAGTACCCTGCAAATGAAAAGCAGAAGGGTAGTGAAAAATGGGTATTTATTGGAGGTGCAATAAACACGTGACCTTTATGCTACCTCCTATCAGACCGTGGAGAGCTGAACGTAACTGCAGTTCCAGGAGTAGGCAACCTGGTTCTAGTAAAAAGAGGAGTAACTGGTTCTAGACGAATGCAAAATTATTTATAGTTAAACGGGCTAAGAAAAGGTGTCGGGGAAGAGACAAAGTGAAGTTAAATATGTGTGTATGTGTTCAATGCATATTGACATGTGGTGAGTAGCTGTTGGTGGCGTACTCGAGGCTTACGAAGTTCTGGGGGTCCCAGCACTGAATTAGTACTCTGGGATGTCATGAGAGAGTTTGCGAAAGAATGACTGCCTGAGCCCGGCAACGTCCGGACTTATATAGGTGAAGCTTGTAGGTTGCCAGCTCAGGCTGTGGGGAGGGCGAGCATCCTGCCCTGGTTGGTGTGGGAGTCGAAAAACTCCGGTTAGCAGTAGTCAGCTTTTCTGCTTCATGCCTTTTCGGCGGTGCTCTGCCTTGCCCGGTGGCGGGCGGCTTGTTAGCTCTCAGCGAGGTCTTAAGAGGGGGGGGGGGGTAGTGTCTGCCGGGTTGTGTAACCGTCAGGTGAAGAGAATCTGCTCATAGATTTCTGTTGCCTGGTAGAGTAGGCGGCCAAGAATATGTGGAAAATTTGCTCCTTCTGTAGCAGTGTAGTAGGGACAATTGGCGATGAGTTGTAATCTTTGTTAATTAGTAGGTTGAGCAGCTGAATAGTGTGATTAAATGAAAGTTATTACTCATTATATAGTATCAAAATTAGCTTCCTCTTATAAGTGAAATTTGACCCATGATCGTGTCGGTCAGGAATAAGGGGTTAACACTGGCTGGCCTCTTATTGACCGACTGGGCCCCTGCTGGTATACAATACTGGGCACGTGACCTGACGCACGGCACGAAGTCAGCGAATGGCGTAGCTGTCTGGCGTGTAGGGTGGCACACAGCCACTGGTTTACCTTGGTTGGAGGTGGCCCGGGATGGCTGCTGGCCCAGCTGCTGTGATTATTGGAGGTGGTTGATGCTGGAGCATCGACCTAGTGCGTCTACGGTGCTGTGTTGAGCCCAGGGTAAGCAGCTGGTCCAGCGGCACCGAAACCAAGTATTGGCAATCCCTAGCGGTACGTCCTGGTCCTGGCGGAAGGCTATCATGGTCGGGTGCGGTCGTCCTTCTGTCTTGATCTTGGCTGCAAATGCGGAGAGGGAGGGATATGGGAGGTGGGTCATCTCCAGCTGGCGGACGGCTGGAGCTCGTTCCCGTGGAGTTGTGCTGCAGAGTGCAGTTGGGGATGTATTGCAACTCCCATTGGCTTCGCAGGTGGCAGCTGCCTTCTTTTCTTGCCATATAGTACCATTCCTCTGGGTGTAAGGCATAAAAGTTGGAACAAGTACTGGTCTCGTAAAAGGGGAAGCAGGCGATGATGGTTCGTAGCTAGGTGTAGAACCAAAGTAGAAGTCAAGCTAACCCAGTGCCGTACTCGTTCACTTCAACTGGCGACACAATGCGCGGAGAGGTGGGTTTATTCTGAGCCTCCGACAACGATTTTGGGTGTGTATCCAAAGGTGGGCAGACCTCCAGATCCAGTCTATCATTCCCTTCAACAACAGTTCAGCGCTGTGGATGGATTGAAGACTGGGCTGGCTGTCTAGCCACCTTGTTGATGGTGTTGTTAGTGGTTGTGGCTCCACCTTACTGCACGCACATCAGTTGCAAACTACAGGTGGCCATCGACTGGGTGTGTTTCTGACATATGTGCTCCTGGTTAAGGGAGCCAGCAGTCCTACACTAGAATTGGAAATGGTTGGGTAAAATACACTGTCTCGTGCTTTACCCTGGTGGGCTGATTTTTACCAAGGATAATATCGATGACCCTTAGAAATGAGTACACAGAGATTTAAAAGAAACGCTTATTTATTCCGTTAGGAATAAACCACAAGTAACCTACGTAAAGCCAGGTGAAGGGGACCTGGGTCTGACTTGAACAAGGCAGATAACGGCTAGGTATCTATTACAACTACTATCTCAATGACTGTTGTCTGAAAGGGATTTTGTGGCCTCTATCAGAAGGGCAGTGGGGTGTTAACACTACCAGAAAGGCAGTGTGGTTGCCGTTAACCAGAAGGGTATTGGCAATACTAGGGGTTGAGACTTCTTTTGGGGGGGTGGCGGGGGTTGCTGGTGAAGATCTGATAGAGCTTCTGTTAAGTCTGGAGAACTACTGATGTTCCTCTGTGGTGCAAGACCTTATATCTGCCTGCCTGCTGGCTCGTCTGGGGTGTGGGTGGCAATGATCTCCGCCTCTGGGCCGAGCTGTGTTCTATTGTCATCCCTCGGTTCGCTTTGGAACTATGCAGTCTCTGCCGCTTGGCTGGTTGCTCATTCACACTTTGGGAGGGGAGGGGAGTTTGTGTGACGTCTAACTTCAGGTGAACAAAACGAGCTAGGTAGATGAGTCCGTGGGTGCCACCACAATGAGGAGCATAATTGTAGGCACTCGTAGCTAGTTATCCAGGGTTCAAACTCCGCCTGACGTGATTTGAAGGCATGTGCTGATGAGGTAAAGTTGTATTTGTAGTATTTACTCGTGTATAGTGCGCACCATGATTTTTGCAACAAGTTCCAGGGAAGATTTTTTAAAAATAAAATTGCTTCAAAAATTTGTGGCGCACTATTAATAACGGAACAAATTATTATTTTTTACATTAATGTTTGGAAAATACGTTAATTAAATAACTTGGGTGCAAAAGGCCAAAATTAAAATAATTCCAGAACCGTCTTGCTCCTACTTCTCGTTTCCAGCATCTTTTTCTTTTTTCGCCTTTCTCCTTTTAGCAGTGCCCGGCTCTCCTTTCCTTTTTTGCCGTGTTAGAATGTCACACTACACTTATCACAAACAAAAGGGCCTCCTCGCCTCTCCCCCCCTCTCCAGGGAACATGGTATGCTAGCTACTGTCATGGGAACAAAGAGGGATGGCGGAATTATCGACTGGCAACTTCTGGGTGTTATTACAAGGGGGCGGGGGGCCATAAACACGTGGCAGCTGTGGTTTTGTGACGTGACATGCAATTAGTGTATAGCGTGCACTCCATATATTTTTTCCTTTATTTTGGGGGAAAAGGGCTTGCTATACACGAGTAAATACGGTAAATCAGAAAGAGTGTCACGCATCAAGTTAAAAATTGTTCTAGCATCAGTTGATTAGATTGGGAGGAACTGAGTTTGTAGAAGCAGGAAGTAATGACTGTCGTGGTGTTGACAGGCCTGTGAGCAGCTGCTGTCATACCGTGTAGATATGAAGATGAAGACAAAGAAGGTTGATGGTGTGTTGAACAGGCTGCATGTTGCGATGCCGACACCAAGGGACCACAAGGAAAGGCCACCTTGCATTCCAGGTACAGTGTCAGTGGTGCATAGTATCTATGTATTTTCATGTACAACTGGTTGGCTCATAAAGACTTTTGTTTCTTGTCCATCAGCTCATTGCTTTATTGTGTTACTACAGGTTTGAGAAACCTGATTCATAAAAATGTTAGAAAATATAAAAGTAGTCATTGAAAACCATAAGGGATCGTCGTCTAAACACATGTTACTTCAATGCAGAACCCTATATTCATATTATTCAGGCGATGATTGTTTCTGATTAAGATCTATTTTGAGAGAGCTGTACAGTGTTACTGTAGGTGTGATGTGTTGTAGATGTAGTGCTGAAGAAGAAGCAGCAGCAGGCAGCCGTGAACCAGGGGTTGAAGCGGAAGTTAGAGCGAGACATAGAACTGGAGGAGGGAGACGACTACGTGCTGGACCTTAAGAAGAACTACGACGTGCCGGAGGACCAGAAGTACGACATCCTGCCTGAGATGTGGGAGGGCCACAACCTCGCAGACTACATTGACCCTGATATATACCAGGTACTCTGCCAGCTGCACTGTTAGATGTGCACTAGCCAGGTTACGTGTTTGCAACTCCCACCCACACTTCCCATATTACTAGGTCATTTAAACTCCTCAAACAACTTTCTTTACTAAGGGTGCCGCCCACCTGTCACTTGAATTGCATTACAGTATTTTTCAAATCCGTGTTTATTTACCAAACCATTAAACATGTCCCCGTAATATTTACATGTGAAAAGAAAACATGCTTCAAGTGAGGTACGTATAATGCTCTCAATACATCATCTACATTAGGTATTAATTCTATTCTCGAGCCTTTCAACATAGTTGAAAACTGATTTTTCACACGCCTATATATCATAATATACTGGTTTGAAACATGCAAAACTAAAATATGAATGTGCATTGAACTTTACTACAGACTTTCCACTGATAAATTTATGGCGTCACTGCTTAAGTTCCATAGCTACACTCGCCACAACTAAAACACAGCATGCCAGTTCAATGTGTTGCGCGTATGAGTGAAGGAAGGACAACAGGCACATGCATCAGTGTAGTCTTGATCACTCCCACGCTTCACTACCTCAAATGCGCTAAAAATCTCCAAGTAGGTAGTGGCTTATGTAATGTCTTCTGTAACGGCCTGTAGGAATTGTGTATGCTAGAGACAGTTGAAAACACATTTAAATAGTGCCTCATCTTTTAACTTTCAATCCCTCATACTTGGTTAACCGTCTACATTCCCGAAATAAGTGAACATAGCCGGGCAAGGGAGGCATGTTTATAGAGTCTGATTTTCGACATGATACCAAATCCTGACGTTCTACAAGCGGTGCTATATACATATCTCAGCTTTAGCCTCTGGTGCTTTCCGTAGTTTACCGTAGTGCCGGACGCCACCACTCACTTTGCCTCTACCGTTTCTATCTGCAAGCAAGTCAACCCCTTGCTGCCTGAGAGACCAGGGATCCGTTGAGAGCACAACTCTGTGCTCCAGTTTGAGTGGGTGGGCCCAATCCCCTCGCTTACCTCGTTCTGACCGGCAGGCACCAGAAGCGCACGTTTGCAGCGCATAAGGGGAGTTTTCCCCTCAATGCGGCCTGCTCCAGCCACCCCATGCTCGCCACAACTCTCGAGGATGTGATTCCTTTGCACTCCTTTAAGACAGGTCAGTTCGGGCTGTTCACATTGTATCTCGTTGCTCTCCTGCTGTAAACAAGTTTGCAAACTTGGTCCCTCGTCCATCAGACGGTGGGCACTGGTCAGAGATATATGTCTTGTTAACTCCTTCAGACTGAATAAAACATATATCTACCAGTTAACCTTTTTGATTTATGTACATAATTTCACTTTCTGTAAATTGGGCCTAGACCAAGGGGAAAGGTGGGTAAATGCTAGAGTAAATGTGATCCGGTGCACTTCCACTCAGGAAGCCTTGGATCGGTATACTCTCTGGTACTTCAAGATTACAAGTGGTGTCAGATTTAATGAGGCCATAGATGATAAAACACCCTAATACTACCAGTCGGCTACAACTTATTCCCTCTTCAGGGGATGGCCGGAATATATGACAGGTCGGGTGGGTTGACACTAGGAATAAAGTTATCTACTGCACTGTCAAACAACGTTTTGCTGGGTGCTGTACCTGGTTTGCTGCGGGAGTAGGCGCACTCCATCTCGCAGGCTGGCTCGCCTGTCAGATGTGGTCCTGGACAGCAAACTGATGTCGGTTGCGGCAAGGTAAGGCAGCGGTTCTGGTTTTGTGATGCGAGTGGACTATTGTGAGATTGAGATTCATTGATTCTCATTAGATTGTTTCCTTCTCTTAAGATCTAAGGTATGGCCGGGAGAGCATTATCAGGAAGTTTAATTAGCGGTCCAAACAATGGAACTGGCAGTTCTGGTAAATTATGTGTATTAGACTGATTGTTACTCTCAGTATTAGCTTGGTCTAAGTTTCTCAAAGCTCTTAAAGCTTCTTTAAGTGCTCATCTACGTAGTCTACTCTGCTGACATGCCCAGTGTAAGGCATTTGATATAAATTAAAAATCCACTAGAGGAGAAGCAAGTACCAGTAATATTCCTAACGTGTAAAACCAGGCGCCAATGCCGCCAATCTCAGTTCCCATCATCCAGCCTTATTCAGACTGGGACTGACTAAGAGGGACTTGTTTCGTTTGAAACCTGGGTGAGGCACCCACACGAAGTCGAGCCAGTGGCAGAGGTATTCAGTTTCCCTTCTGGCCTTCTCAGACTGGGAAGGAGAATTAGAATACCTTGTCTGACCAACTGCAATGTGGATTTGTGTTCCTAAAGTGGGACGCTTCGGATGATCTACCTCTGCAGCAGGCCTCAGTTTGCAGTTTTAAGTAGTGTGTGTATTTTACCTTATTGGTTCGTGTTACTTGATTCACCTTGATTAATTAATAAAATAATTTACTAAATTTTAAGAGAAATATTATATACCAATGAAAGGCAAGACAAACTAAATTATTCTCTTTTCTAGTAAAAAGCGGGACCACAAACATACAGAAATAAGTAACTCTCAGAATAAATTAGGTAATGTGTTTTATTTAACCTATAAAGAAAATGCATTGGTGAGTCCGTACTCGCTCCTATTAAAAAGTTTACGAAATAATTATTTTGAATTACGAGAAACATTGGAAGCTCACGCCTATCAGAAATTCAGGTGATGGCTACCTGATCATAGCTAATTTGAATAGTTTTTAATATATACTTCATAACAAAAGAAGCAAAGCAGCCACCTAACTTTACTTGGGGTGTTCTGAAGGTTCTGAAGGAACCTAAATGGTTTAAGAAAAACCTTGCAACCTGCTCCCAAATGGATTAACATATAGGAATTGATTATGGGTGTGTGGAAGGAAGGCGTCTACTGAAACGAAACGGCTCGACGGTGGTGGAGTTTGCGGGGTCACCGACGGCGGGTGTCTTCTCCAATTCAATTGTGCACTTTGAGTGTGGTCTAGTGGTCAGCGCTTCAGCCGGGCAGATGATCTTCAGCCTTATTCAGACTGGAAGGTCGGTTTGGCTGTCACTTACCATTTGTGGTCTAGTGGACGCTGCACTCTTAAGATAGTTGTTCGGCCTTATGCAGACTGGAGGAGAGCGACGACTGATGTAAGGCCTGGGATGGCACCTATTGATACTAAAAATCTCTGCTTGTATAGGCTTCTAGAGGGGTGTGGAGGTGGCTAGCCTCTTGTCGCAGGGTTGGTTTATTCGGGATTTTATGCAGCATTACCCTTTTCTTATCTCCTGTGGTTGAGGCATTTACGTATCTTATCACCTCGGCGTAAGGCGCTGGATGCTGCGGCAATCTTGGAGAATATCTGTTGGACTCCTACAGCAAACCCTCTAACTCTCTTATCTCTGGTAAGGGTGCCGGTGGCTTGTGGGAAATTAATATTCACGCTTTGGGTTTTGGGCGACCATGTGATGTCTTTATGTAAGTAGTAGAAGTTCTCTCATCCACGTATCCTGTTGTCACACATGAAGTGATGATTGTGGACCCTGTAGGCACGTGATTTAATATAGTAATGCATCCTGACTTGCCCAAATGATGGGGTAAAGTCACAAGTAGAGAGTGCATGCCAACTGCACAGGACTGCACACCACACATCAAGAGAATTAAACCAAGTACCCACTGAAGGGCACTCCCACTTCTTGTCAATGTTTAATGTCTAGTGCTGGTTGGTCACGCCACCCTATAGCATCACTATGGTAAGTAGAGAGAGAACCTTTCTCTGAGGCTCCTGCAGCCCGATGAGAACAAACACAGTAGGTCACTACGACTCTCAGGCTACAAGCTGGTCACGCCACTTACTGAGAGCCGCAGGGTCCTTACATGGGGAACGCTGTGAACCCATAGGAGCAGTTGAGATCTGTAGCTGGTCACGCTGCTCACTCAACTTCTCACCGAGGGGATCAGGGGGCCCTCTCCCCAAGTCGCTATTGGCCCCTCTCCCCAAGTCACTATTGGCCCAAGCACCGTCCATCGTGAATTGCAATTTGTGGTGCCAATCGATCAAAAGGACTCTGGGAGGGGTATCAAACCCCAACTCCAGCCCCAGGAAGAGTAGATCCCTTCCTGGCCTCCCTGCACTGTTACATAATTTTAAACCATATCCACGGTCGTGCCTGTGCCTACAGGTAACCCACTAAATCATAATTATCTATTTTTCTTTTGATTTTTACCTTTGAACTTAACGTAACAACACTGACAGTGCATTGCTGTGTACTCACAGCTATTCCTAAATGCCTAATCACCGGGCGGGCCGTTAAAAGGGATGACATAACCCTCAGTGCCCACCTACATACTCTGGTGAACCAGGACCAGATGCCCCCAGGGTTCAAATGCATCTGCTCATATGACCCTATTAAAATCATTTTTTAAGGAGACTATTTCCCTGATCTCTAGAGGGATACTGGGCCAGTGCACCTTCATTCAACATTGGCGTAACTGGCCCCAATCCATACCATTTGAGATACATAATTGAAGTGGGGGATATATTCATCTCTCAGAAAATATTATTCTTTCTACAAAATTTTCGTAACTTTTTTTATGTATTAATTTATTTAGTTTTGCTATAGATATTTTAATAACAGTTGTCCTGCAGTATTTTTTCGTGAAACTTTCATTGAACTTATTGTTCCTCATCCTATCTTCACTTAAGGGTAATTTACTAATTTTCTTTTTAAAATACAGCTTTCAAATCCCTGGCATATGTACTTGTTCAGTATAAAGTACATTAAATGTCCCTATGTGTACTCTGAATATCATGATTTCATTAATACAATGTGTGTGTGTGTGTGTACTTTACAGTGTGTGTGATGTGTTGTTTGCAGAAACTGGAGGAACTGGAGCGACAGGAGGAGCTGCGTGTGGCAGCAGGCTACTACGTCGTGCCCAAGATAGAGATGGATGAGACGTTGCGGGAGATCCGCCACCTTGCCCAGCAGATCCGGGACAAGAAGTCCATCATGCGGCAGGAGGCTGCCGTCAACAAGCACAGCACAAAGCCGACTGTGGCACGCACCACCCCAGCCCGCCGGCGTGAGCGAAGCGTGTCCCGTCTGCGCTCAGAGATGGAGAACTTGGGTGTTGACATGTCCGGCACCGAGAAGGTGAGCAGGTCTAAGTGGTACATCAAGCCTGGTACCACGTATCTCATGTAAGAGACCATCGGGTATGTTTATTGCAACTATAAGGTTTCTACAGGACTATAAAATCTGGAAAAGTCAGTGAATTTGAAATGGTCAGGGAAAATGGAAGTCAGGGAGACTGGTGACATCCTGAAAATTCGTGACTGCAATACAATATACGGTAATGTAATATATTGTTATCTGTGCGGGCAAACATTCTCAGTAGCAGCCCAAATTGGAAGTGCATCCATCTGCTCCTCTCACCATGCTGTAGGTCACAAGTGCACAGCTTTACCATGCACGGGGGCGGTTGGCTTCTCCCCCTACATGCCCAACAACACCTTGCCACATCTTGTCAGACTTTATAAAGAGGCTTGAAGCTGTCATCTCGGTTAGCTCTGGAACAATGCAGCTGGTCCAGCAGGGCTGTTAATCATCCCAGAATGGAACAGAAATAATTATATTTTACAATATACTTGCATGTTGGCACCAGGTCATATTTCTGTGTACGGCCCGAGAGTGCAGCCTGAGGAGCTTTGAAACATTGGTAATTGGTCCAATGGGGCTGTTAATCATTCCAGGATGAATCAAATTAATTAAAATACTAAAAATTAAATAATAATGTACATTAATTAAACATGTTCTGTTGTGTGTCTCACCTGAGGGTGCAACTTAGCATTACGAGACCTGATTCAAGGCGATGTGACAGCAGGGCTGTAATTCGTCCCTGGAGCAGTCATTTATGCAAAGTGCACACACACGTTGACACTACAAAGTATGCGGCTACTTCTACCTAACCTCAGCAGAGTAGCACTACTTAGAGAGCAACACCCTGAGAAGCATAACATATTCACATCATTATAGGTGGAAAAATGTACTTTTTTAACCCATGGCTACAGTGGCTTGTCTGTTGTGAGCTATATAGCAATTACACAACACTCACTGAACGTTTCGCAGTTAGTGAGGCATCTAAGTTATCACTTAAGAATTTAAATTGCCTGCCAGCTTTGTCACTTGCCTAATTAGCAGGACATGTCAAGTTTACATTTACTCGTGTATAGCGTGCACTCTTGTATAGTGCGCACCATGATTTTTGCAACAAGTTCCTGGGGGGAAAAAATTTTAATAACATTGCACTAAAAATTTGTGGTGACCTGTTAATAAGTATGGATCAAATTATTCTTTTTTACATTGATGTGCGGTGATTGTGATATGTTTGGAAAATAACTTTAATTAAATAACTTTGGTACAAAAGCCAAAATAAAAAAAACTGGAAACCTCATGCTCCTAATAAATATTTCCAGCTTCGTCTTTCTTTTTTCTTCTTTCTCCTGTTGGAAGTGACTGACTCTCTTTTGCTAGAATGTCACACTGTCCTTATCTAAAAAAAAAGGGGGTCTCCTCATATCTTCTCCCCCCCCCCCCCCCCCATCCACTTCCCCAAAATCGACTCGCTAGCCTCTGCCATGGAAACAAAGAGGGATGGTGGAATTATCAACCGGCAACATCTGGGTGTTATTACAAGGGGATGGGGGGTCGTAAACACAGTGGCAGCTCTGGTTTTTTGGCATGACAGGATGCCATTGGGGGGGGGGGGGGCGCTGGGTTTCGACCTACACATAACTGAAGGGTTGCTGAGGGAGAAAGAAACAGGAGGAGAGGAGTGTGATAAGAGCGAGAGATGAGACAACACACCGTCCCGAAATGAGACAACAGACAGTCCCGTCACTTCCCTCAACATCCCCTGACAATTTATGGCTATCACTCCCCCTTGCTCTTTTCTTTTTCCATGTATAGCATGCACCCCAGAAATTCTTCCCTCATTTTGGGAAAAAATATGGTGCGCTATACACTAGTAAATACAGTATTTTCTTTTAAGTTTTCAAGAATCCACGGGGGATTTTTAGGTGAGAGGTCCAATTGAGCCACTCACCTTACCGGTGTGTTTTGTATGCATCACTCTGGTTACACCAGCAGCAAATAAACTAAGGAAATTTTTACTAGCCTTTCACCATCCATTAATAAAGAGCATGGTCTCTACCCCTTTTTTTTTTTTTTGTGGCAAGGTCTTGTCTATTTCTCTAGGTATTCAAGGGATTTATTAGAGCTTTCATTTTTCTGTTCTGCAGTCCATTTACATCACTTACTTTTCAGGTATGCGTACAGAAAATATTTTTGGAGTACATAGTAAAACTCTTTTAATATTAATTTAGAATGGACAGAAAAGTTTAGGCTTATTGACCAGGAAGACTTCCTAAGAGGTCAAATTATTTTGGGATTAATAGAACGTGCAAAGTTACATAAACATTTTAAGCACAAAAACTTTTCAAAATTGAATTTTTTAAGAGAGGTTGCTGTATTCCAATACTCCATTAATATTTATGGTACTTTGCATGTTTCATTTTCGTACTTAATATTGTGCTTTGCTGTGTTAGATGATTGTGAAACTTTGTTAATAAAAACCTCTTTAGTACAGAGTCCTCATTAATACTACGTTGTCGTCTTTCTCTTTGTGTGTGTTTAATGTTAATTTGTATGCTTAATAAAATATATTTGTTCATTTGTATTACAATGTAATGTCAATTCCACTGATGCTTGTGATTAAAGAGTGCTGAGTTACAAAATCTAATTTTTGGAGATTCTTATAATCATCGCAAACACTTGTTAATACAAACTTTGTTACTAAAATTTGCAAAAATTCAGGCCACTGGAGATTTTGTCTTAACAGAAATATCAATATGTAATATTAAAGAAACGTTCTAAAATGTTAAGTTCTTCATTCAACCTTCATTCAGGCTAAGCTATTGTGAAATTATTTTTTGGTTTCATTTAATCTCATAAAATGATTTTTACTTTAGTTTTGTAGGGGAAAATGTAGATGTTTTCACCCAGCCCTATCAAATGACATTCATTTATGTATTCTGTAAATGGTTTTGAAAATGTTTAGGTAATATGGTAAAGGGATAATGAGATCATAATTTTTCCTGTAGTAAGGATACACTGTGTATGTAGTTTCATGCAAGCTGTGTGGTTGTAGGCCCACTTCACACGTGCAAGGTCGCGATCCCGCTCGCTGTCCAAGCCACCGCTCAAGCGCATGAGGGTTGATTCTGTAGGACAGTCTCGCAGTATGTCCCGCCCTCCCAGGGATGAGATGGGCATCAAGAATGCTGAGGTGAGTCCAGTAATGCTTTGATATTTACCAAGATTATTTGGAGTTTATTTGTGGTACTTGTTAATTTCATTTGGTGGCCGGTTCATTGTGTGAAACTACTATCTAGTAAGTTTTTGTGTAACGTAGTTATGTGTGGGTATCGCCAAGTTTCCTATGTCTTTCTATCTTTTATGCCCCAAATTGAGTACAATTTTCTTTTTGAAGAAGTGCAGACAATTGGTTTGTGCTGATGCATAACGTCCTACGAGCTGAGGCACGATGCTTTTCGCGCTTGGTCTACCCCCCGTCTCGGATAGTTACTCTCCAAGGGTCTAATCACTTCCAAGGAGAAACAGTAATGGAGGCAGGACACGTCACACAACTCAGTTGACAGAGGCCCAACGCACCACATAACTGCGTGCCTTGCTTTTACCGTACTCCAATACTCTACCAAAAGGCGTCACGTCAAGGCCCCTTTCCGATGATGCTCCTGCTAAACACACAGCACACACTTTGAATTTTGTGCCACTGTGGGGATGCGAGCCGCCCTCCAGAAAGTCACGGACTCCCTGAGAGCACAAGGACAACATGTGTAAATGCCTCACGCCAAGCGCCACCGCAGATAAGGATCCATGGTTTATGCATGTGACGTCACAAGCTCAACCCCGGAGAGGTGGGGTTAATTTCCCCACTCCCCTCTGAGCACATAGAAGTTGGAAAAATTTACTATAAAAGGCACTCCAGCCTAGGCCTCAGGAGTGATGGCTGCACAGTCTGGTTGCAAGAGCAGACAGTGCTATCACCAGGGCAGAGTCCCTCATCACGCCGGTGACCGCGAGGAGCCCAGTGGGCGACGGCGACAGCTGCGGAGGACCACCAGCTCCCAGAAGGTCCGCAACCTTTTCGGCCACCTCCAGCACTTCCCGGAGGACTGCAGTCAACCCGAGACCTTCAACCTCTTCAGCTGCCTCCGCTAGCAGCTCCAGGGTCGTCGATGGACACCAGTCCTTCTTAACCACAATGTATTGGGATGCGACCCCCTTCCACTCCCAGAACCATACATTATCACTCCTCGCATACCACAAGAACCTATGAGCAGCCAGTGCCCTCTTCCACCGCAACCAGTTGGCTGCTGTTCCACAGCCGGCCGCCCCAGCGAGACACGAGGAGGAGAAGAGGAAGGGGCCGCTGCCTCGTGAACAGTAGGTAAAGTGTCAGCCCATTACAGTATGTGTGACTCCTGACTTTGTGTGTACACTTAAGCCCACATGTCCCACTTCGTACACCGCATTGTGCCGTTACGAGAATAGTGCCTTGTTGGTAATGTTCCTGCGATACTGGCTGTCGCAGTCTATTCGGAATTTTCAATGAAAAATTAAATCTAGCGGTAACATCCCCCAAGTCGCCCCTCAAACCAGGACGCTCACCACCTGCATGATCTTTAACGAGAAAACTCAGTGTGAAGTGAAGAACCACCCTATGAGCTAGCCAGGGATTTGTGTTCACCCCTTTATGACATTAGGGTTGTAATTCGGATTTTGCTTGTAATGTGTGACGTCCCTACATAATCAGGCACTGAGTTAAAGCCCTAATTAACCGCCCATTCTGAGTTGGCCTTGTGAATAACCCTGTAGGTGAATTTGATTTAACATCATTACACTTGGTGGCTTAAAATGCTTCAGAGCAAAGGAGGCACGTTACTGCCACAAATGTTTTTGGTGGGTGTGAGATCAGACCCATTTTGACTCTTCTATTCGCAGCATGCAATAGGAGCCCAGCCAGTATAGAGGACTGATCGTGTGGCTTTCCTGCTGGGCACGTAGTCGGGGACGGCTATCACAGTCTTTTGTTTGGGTGAGACCACTCTCACAGGTTTACCTGAACGGATGACCTGCCGTGGTTCGGGCGAGGTACGCTGCAATTGGCCCCGGAACCTGGGGTGCAGGTGGACAGGCGTTTGTTGGCGTGGGTTGTCATCTGGGTAGATTCAGTGAGCAGGAACTCCCGAAACCATGGATTGGATATACTAAATGAGGTTTGTTCGACACTCGGATAGGCTAGTAACACGGAGTGAGTATCTCCTTCAAGTTTGACTGGTGGTGTGAAGAGTCTTGGTACAGATGCTGGCCTCTCTAGATGGCTGATGGCTTGAGTTTTCTCCCAGGGACCGAGGTTATAGAGTTCGGTTATAATGGGGGTAAGCTCCTGTTGGTATTTAGAAATGGTAGCAGTCCTTTTAACCCTCTTATGAATATCACTTCGACGGGAGAAGAGCATGAGGAAAGATACTCATAAATACCAGACCTGCAGAGGTGGAGCAGGTAACGTTTGGTCCGTTCTCAGGTGTACTTCTACGTACCACAATCGCCGGCCAAGGCCGTCCTCTATCCCAGCATCCAGCACCAGAAGCGCAGTGGACACTGAAAGTCATGTTACACTCTGGCTGACTGTCCCAATACGTGGGTGAGTTCTCCTGAAGGATGAGTTCCCTCAGACCCGAGGAAATACTCCTTCCGGCACCAGAAGCACGGTGGAAAGAACACACCTCAGGCCGACAGTCTAATCACAAGGGGATGAGTACCTAGTGTCGGGGCTCTACTGTTATAGACAGCTGGGTCAATAGAAAAGGTGGCTATTCAATATATGTGGATGTATCTATGCGTGAGTTCGGCGGCTTGGTTAGAATAAAATTCCCGGTTACCTGCTGTCCCTAGACAGACTTGATGTTTACAGGGTAGGGTTCTGTTACTACGGGAATTATATTCTAAGTGGGATAAAATTATATTTATATCTCTACAGAAATAAACAAGGTGTTTTGTACTACCTCCTATCAACGAGAGTTTAACAGAAGCTTGCTACGTTGGACAGCTGAAGGCGACCTGTTTCTAAGCTAATGGGGTAGGTAGGCAAAGCGACTATCAAAATAACTCAACTTTAACTAATGCTACCGGAAAGTGTCTTAAGTGTTCGAAAAGTTAAACTGGCGGTGATCTTCGAATGCGAAGAGGGATCTCTAGACCTGGGCTTCAGCAACAAAGAGCACGGTGAAGACCAGGCAGAGCCGATGGTTCCTTCAGCACCAGGAGTGCAGTGAAAAAACAGGATAGACTCTCTGTCCAAGGGACGTGCCCCTGTATTTATACTTTTTGTGGCTCGCCCTTGGTTTAGAGGGGGGGGGGGGGTGGTAGTGTTAGATCCTTTGGGCGTGTGACCTCACCTGCCGGCCGAAGTTTCAGTTGCTGCATGTCTCGGCAATTTATACTAGTGTTAGCATCCCTTGGCGCACATAGTACTAGGTGCCCTTGAGGTATAATCTTGGTGGCCCAGCCGGTGAACAGTACCATTTCTTCGGGCGTGGAACGTGTCTCTTTTACTGTGGGTAAACTGTACAAGTTCTTGACGTCAGGTTGCTTGTACTGCCTATCAAACTCTGTTGGGGCTTGCAGCTGAGTTGTTCGCACTGATGAGTAGAAGTCGATTTAAATAAGTAGAAAAGACGTTGCGTGTCAATCCAAACGAAGTAATATTAATAACATAAATTGTGATCAACATTGACGAGTGACGCTTTCTGGAATTATGTAACCACGACTTTGTTTCATCTGTGCATATGTCCTTCCCGCACCAGACGAGAACTGAACCAAGTATATTATCTGCCATAGTGGTTACAGGTTACATCCTGGGTCGCTGAAGTAATAGAGATACGTCAGTATTGTACTGTTTGCCGCAGTCTGAGAGCCATGGTTAAGGCATATTTTTATGGAGTTTAACTTCCACTAATATATTTTCACACAACTTGTTTAATTGAAGTGACATGACATTTGTTTTCATTGTTTCTGTGAATTTTCTAGTGTTTTGTGTGTGTTTTGTTTTTGATGTGCTTAATCATCTTGTACCTGCCACAACCCTCCATGTTATGCAATTCCTCACAAACTTTTTAAAAACTATTGTGTGTAAAAACAAAAATTCATGTTTTCGAAACAATTCATTTTGTCATACGGTTATGCGAATTGGGCTAGCAAATAAGTCTATATCATACCTGAACTTGTGATTTTTAAGAAAATGTTAGCTGTAGCTGTTTTGAACACTAAAATTGTGTGATTTGTGAATCATTATTCCTTACTGGTTGATTTTACTGTACAAATATTAATTTAAACATCTCAGCAACAAGGAGATAATAACTGAAGTTTGGAAACATAAACAGATAGCTGGGACATGTAATGTCTGGGACTCAGTCACTAGCAGCTGGTGATGTCAAATAATTGGCATTCACAAATTGTGATGTAACATTTTTAAAGGAAAGAGTTTGTCAGAATGTTACAGTTCTAACAAACTTTGGGTAAAATGTTTGGTATTACACATTATATAAAAATTTAAAAATCCTCTGATAAACTGAAATATTGTTATTGAATATGTGATTTTCATGTTTGAGATAGTAATGTGATCTTGAGATTTGTTAAAAACTCTACTGTTGGCGACTGATTGGAACATGCCTGGAAGGAGTTTGCTGTAGCTTGACAGCACCAAGCTTTAAACAAGAAACTAATGTTTACACAGGACATCACGTGCCCCTGGCCAAGAGTTAATTACAAGAAATTCATAGTTACTCTAGGCATGATGCTTAATGTGGATTATAGCCGGAAAAAACATTCTAAGAAACAATTAAATTATTATTTAGAAATGCAAAGGTGTTTGTCAGTAAGGCTGCCCTTCGAAGGACAGTAAAGCAAACAAACATGTAGGCAAATAATATAAAGAATCCCCAGAAACACAATGCGGGCAAGTAAAAGCTCAGTCTCGCTGCGGGAGCGTATTACTTGTTAACAATGATTGGCCATGGTAAACTCGTACTCTTAAAACATTTACGCCTGCTTGAATTTTAAATCTTTTTTGGAGAGCTCATATACAGAACAAATTTAACTGGAATTCCTGGCTACTGAACAGTGGGTAAAATACAAAAGATCTGGCACACACATGTAGGAAGATGTAACAGGTTACATTGATACATTTATATAGACACTTTTTTTTTTTTTTTTTTTCACACAAAATTTTCTTCATAGTGAGACACTAAGGGAAGAATTTATGAAAGTATTTTTCAAACGTTGTGTAGATGACACAATATCTTTGGCATGTGAAAAAAAGAGATGTTTGTTTACTTTTTACGTTTATCAACGTTCCGCTATTTTGACGTGAAATACTACGATCAAACTTTGTGTAGATGACACTTGCGTGATTTGTGTATTAATGGTGGACATGCATATTTGTTGTGCAGAAAAAAATGTCACAGTTCCAAGCTGAATATATTTGGGCAATTGGATATAAACATGCAGTGGTCTTACTGCTGTTTAAGAGCTTGTAACATTCATAGTTACCAAAAAATAGATGACTGGAGCATTACAGCCCGTTCTAGCTCAATCAGTTTATACATGAAACTTAAGATGCGCCATAGTGAAATTAGGAAGAAAAGTTAAAACCAAAGCTCAGATAATTCCTCAAACCAAACTTACACCAAAAATCATGTTAATATACAGTATAACTTGAAAATTGTATTTAGGGAATGAAATAAAACTAAATTAGCACAAACATGCTGTTTTATTAGTGAAACTTTAATTATTTGTTTTAAAAAAACCATATTCCAAATATTTCTATAAGGTACTGACCAATGTTAATACACATTGTCTTGGAACTTTGTTTGTACCAAAAAATTGCTGACTCCCTAAAAATTGTTTACTAGATATCTTTCTTGTTTCATTTGATATAAAATGATGTTATTTTTAATAATATGCTCAAACACTTTATTACATATGACTTAAAATGCTTTGTAGTTTAAATTTTACATGAATATGTGTATTTTGATAATTATTCAGAGCATTTATCAAAATTAAAAACACAAAAACACTGATATTACATTTTTCAAACGAAAATTAATAAATATGAAACCATGAAATTGTGTCCTTACCAATCAGTCTTGTACTTTGCGTGATGATAAATATTATGTCAAATTTTTACCATTGTTAATGTTGCAGTGTTGTATGTACTTGGTTTGGAGCTCCTGTTAATAATACCATTTTCATAGGAAACATTTAATACTAAAAAAATTTTAGACTGAAATAATGAATTTGAGAACTAGACAGTAACTTATTGGAGTGTATGTTTTGTTTTTTCTTTCAGATGAAGACCAAGCTACAAAAAATAGCAGCAAAAGCTATCAAAAAGAAGGTGGTTAAGAAGGGTCTGAAGGGTGAAGCAGACAGATTTATAGGAAATAAAATGCCAAAGCATTTATTTTCTGGGAAGCGTGGGATTGGGAAAACTGATCGCAGATAATTATTTTATGGTTCAAAGTGTAAATAAATGTTTGTAAAAAATTATGTAGGCGTACTGCTATTATTTCAATCCATGTCCATTACCTACCAAACTCACACCATCAAGAATAATCATTTTTAAGATAGAGTGTTGATTATGTATGTCCCTATCAACCCTAAAAACCCCTTTATTAAATTGCATAGATCAGCTAAATAGTAAATAAGACAATCTACATTAAAAATTGTGAGGGATAATGTTATAAATCATTACTGGCTACCAGAAAGAAAATCTTATGCGGTAATAAACTGTGAGATGCAATCCAACTGTGAAGTTGACAAGCATATTTTTGCACATGAGGTGCGTTCTGCTACTTCTGTTCTTTTAATACTCTTTCCATGCTCTCTAGCGTTCGTGATACCAGGAGCATTTTTTTTTCTTTGGTGTTCGGGTAGCAGGAGTATTGCACTTTCTGCTCTCAAAGAGCAGCTCTTAGAAAGTAAGCCATCATATTATTTAAGGTACACTGAACTGCCCAGTAGCTTCCAAAAAGTATGATTTAGATTTCACTTTTTCTTTTATTATTATTATGAAATATATCAGGTAGTTTATTTGCCTATAATTCTCATGACAGTAACCGACAAATATTTTTGAGCGATTACTGCTTGTAACATTCCAAAGCTCTCATCTATGTGCCATATTTTAAAACAACTTATAACATTTTTGCTCTTTGTTGTTCGGGTGGTCATTGTGTGGACTGTAGAGGAACTGCTCTTTAGGCCCCTCTCTTGCACCTAACAAGTCGAGAGCAATGTGCAACGCCGCCCAGTGTTGCCAACACAGAAAGAGGCGATTTCACTACAGCTGCTGTAAAATTCCGCTACAAAACTAATTTTTTTTTACTTTATTCTAATAATTTGGCGGAAAATGCGCTTGGCATTAATTACGAAGCCTGTACTGCCAGAAATGCAATAAATCTCTAAAAACAACAAAAATCGTGAACAAACTCTTCAAAATACAAAGTTTCCAAAAATTGTAACAAGAAACTCGCCAAACGGTCAAATGGTACACATGCAAAATGACATTGCAACCTGAACTTCAAGATCCTAAAATTTGAACCATCACAGATGGCTGCTACAGAAGAACTACTCAACTGTTAATGGGAGAAAAAAAAAGACCTTCATAACAGGTGATAAAATCATAGGGTGAAGATATCAGACATTCATTGCATAGTTAAGATGAATTCTGAACATTCTGCTGCCTTCAGCACAGTGGTGATAATGATGGTAGCACTAGTACCCGTAAGTATAGGGCGTTCATGGTAAAGTGAGCACTTTTTAAGACCCAAATTTTTCTTTAAGTCAATTTTTATATCTAAGCCATTTTTAATATCAGCATTGTCACGTGACTAATAAGTGTGGTGTATAATTTGACCACTCTCTAAAGTTAATATCCGAGGCTGCAATAAAACACATTTATTAGTGGTTAATGCCTGTTGGGGGGCCCTTTAAAAAGTGTTCACTTTATCATGAACAGTCTATACTTAGTGATAGGCACTTAATTACGTGATCTCAAGCTAATTATATGTTCACAAAATTAGAAAAATATTCAATTGTAAACTAGTTAAAAATAACGTTTAACCTTTAAAAATAATCCTCACTCTGCAGCGATTAGTTTTAAAGCCCCAATAGCTATACATTCAGTTTGTAACACTGATGCCGCCATCCGAACAAACCTACGTATTGCAAGGTAACGTCCCCAACCCCTTTTTTTTTTGTAAAGTCTGTGTCGTCAAAAATATTGGAATGACTCAGTACTGTTGCGCCATATTTGTAAGAACGTCGATTAATTTTTTTTTTGGTAGGAATGTACGTGTACGACGTTAGAAAGTAAACAGTTTCGTTGCGTGCGACTACAACGCCATCTGTTTGGTAATTGGTGTAGTAAGTTTATAAACACGGCTCTTTCGAGAACGTGTCTAGGAGAGTGTGTAGCCGGTGTTGTGGGTTAATTAAGTATTTAAATAAGTTTCATGTTGCCTCAGTATTATAGTGAAAAAGACGTTACCTAGTTAGTAAGTCAGTTTTTAAATTCCTACTTTAGTTCTGATAAGGTACCATAGATGTCGGTACTATGTACTTGTCACGTAAAGAAAGTAGTTCATGTTGCAATTCAAAACAACTACGAAAGGGCGCGTTAATTTAAATATAATGTGTTAGCAGCGTAATATTTATTACAGTTACAGATATCGCAGTGCAAGTTACTGGCTGGGAGTATGTGTGTGAACTTTGCCGTTTCATCTCAAGGCTCTTGGTTTTTACGCGGTTTCGTGTGTCAGTGTAGCCATCTTGGATGTTGGCGGATTGCCTGAGGTGTCTCAGACGTGTTGTGTTTAAAGTACGGTGTTTTCGGTGAAATTGGTGTGATACGGCAGCTGACAAAAAAATCTACAGACCGGTAAGTGTTTTTTTTGTATTATTCTAATAGTAGTGTGCTGATAATTGCATGTTTTGTACCATTTTCGGTGTTTGTTTACGTGCATGTCAATCACTTCGTTTCTTTCTCTGCGGCTCGTAAATTGTAAGAAATCGTTAGCGGTGTTAGTTGGGAACAAAACGCAACATTAGGGAAGTTTTAATGGCTTTGAAGTGTTCAAAATTGTCGTGGAATTTGCTTTTTTGCGGTGCTGCAGTTTTGGCGGTAAGAAGAGAGCCAACCACGTGTGTGTGTGCCGATTGCATTCGTTACTCGTCAAAACAAGGAGTGACATTGCAACTGTTTTATGATTCAGCCGATATCTTCTAACTGCTTCAAACCCGTAGTTTTGTTTTCAACTCGTACGTAGCGTAGTTCGCAAAAAAATTAGGTAATGAGTTGTTTTAATTTAGGGTTTTGTAATTTTTGACGCGTAGGCCGATAGGTTGACAATAGCGAATAAGGTTGTAATACGAAACAACAATTATGCAGATTCGTTTGTCGATAACATCGGGTGAACATTTTGATGTATTTTATGTTCGTGGAATATTTTGCCGCGCACTGCAGTGGCAGACGAGACTTTTCTGGGATGATTTCATTACGTTTTGCTGTATTGTTTGTGATTTTCTGTGCTGGGGCCTTTTTTTGTGTTCGCCGAATTTCTCAAGGTCAACAGGTTTAGAACCTTCATGTCGACAACATTCGACAAAAGTTTTGTGTCGTGTTGCTGTCGCGGCAATTCCTCCGCATTTGATCAATAGAATACGTCGGGCATTGCAAGGGAGAGGCTATAATAGTTCCTAAATTTATTTTTATTTTTTTTTTTACTCCGTGTGATGGGAGTGTGTTGGTAGCTTTCCGCTGTGTTTTACGAATTAGTGTTTATAAAATATTAATTTATTTTTATTACCGTGCTGTATTACCGGGACCGAATTTTGAAAGTGAGAGTTTTAGACGGAAACGTCAAGGCGTACAGTCGAACTACGGGTTATTGTCGTTCGGTTAAAAATAAAGCTCACGTTCCGACATTTCCTCCATGACAATTTGTAATTCACGCATTTATTGATTTGTTAGTTTCATTTCATTGTTTCTTACAGTAACTGAAGAAAACATAATTAGAATTACAATTAATCACGTTTAGCATAACTCTGATTTTAAAACGTAGGTATGCACAGTAGATGGCCGATATAGAGAGCTCACGTGTAATGATTTTTAACTTCTACGTAAGTATTAATAAACGAACTGAGGTCAGGAAGCAGACAGAAATTATTAAAATATGTCCTTCCATTGGTTCATTAAAACAACCGCCTGGGTGTGTCAGTAGGACAGTATACTGGCTAACCCAGTTGGAATATTATGCGAACCCGTGAATGTGTACTAGTTGCATTTTATGGGGAAGGAGGTGGCAAGATTGTTGGTACGCGAGAATTGTGTTGTGTTTTAGACACGCGTACACAGTAGAGGTGAGCTTGGAATCACATAGCTCCGACGCGCACGACACGTCGGCCAACAGCCAATGAAATACAAGACAGATCGTCGTAAGCCCGACCGACCAGCAATTTTGGATTAGAAATTATTTCTATTCTTCGTCGTGTCGTGCGACACGACGCACAGAATGTACGACCTTGCAAAGTGAAATTGTATTGCAAAATTTCCCTACAAAGGTAAATACGCAGCTTAAAAAAAATAATTTAAAAATTACTGTATCTAACTCTTAAAAAATAGTAATTTTACCTTTGTATGCATTGGTGATACCAATTTGTCACCATTATGTATTACAACTTCCGCTCTTGTTCACCGCCTTTGAAACTAACGTAGCATATCAGAGCCTTCTAATAGTTAGGTTAAATGCCGAGAGCGTGGTCTCGGTCGTGCTGTAAATTCAAGTAGTCACATTGAAATGTGTCGTGGTTGCGTTTTTGATCGTGTCGTGCTGTGTTGGTCGGGTCAATGTGATTCCGGCTTTGTAAGTTGGGCTAGCCAGTATATCTGCACGCCATCCATTCTTTTTCAAGCGCACGTGAAGTTCACTGGCTTGCAAACTTATTTACTCACTGAAATATCAGTTCTTATACCAGTTAACAGTTTCTGCGTTTTCCAAAATTCACCGGTGTAAACCGGACGTTTCGAAAACTGCTCTTTCGGTCGAGTCCGGTTAAACCGATTGGTCCACCAGTTCAATCGGCCTGAAAATCCGGTAGATCTGGAGGATGTGCACCAAAACACCAACCGATGAATTTTCGAATGCTTCTTATGACGAAGATAAAAGCCAACACGCCCTCATCTCGTAATTTTCAAGCTTTCCAAAATATATAAAAGTAATTCGGACCTCGTTTTACAAATGGGGGATGAAAACTTGAGTAATAGCATTAATTTGCGTCTGGAAGTATACATGATTGTGTTCGAGAAATGTCTCGGAGCCATCAATGAATATCCTGAAACACGACTTGTGTTGGCCGACGTAACCTAGTATATATAGAATATTAGTGAAAAAGCCTCATTTTTGTACGAAAAATCGGACTAATAATTTTCTTTTTATAATCTCGGGGACTTGGAGAGATCTACTGTCCACGCACCACGTCTAGGCGGGTAAAAATGCGTTGCAGCGACGAAGTCTTGAGTGAGTGAAGAGATTTCGGAGGTGAAGGCCATTTTTTTCAGCACAAAAACCGTCTAATTTAAATTTAACTAATTATTAAATAAACAGAAAATTACCGATGTCTTGAGAGCCGATGAGGGTGAAGCGACGTGAAAATAGAGCAACGCCGGAATGATCCGGGGGATCGCCGAGGAAACCCGTCGATCAGCAGCATCATCATCCGGTCCGAGCGACCCCGCCGGTAATCGAACCCTTTTAGCCTAGATGGGAGGCGAGTAGTCTAACCACGCCACCGCGGCCCCATGAAGGATGAAACCAGTAGCAAAAACATTGGGCAGCGATTTTCGAACAAAGGGCAGTGCGCATCAAGCAATGGAGCCCGGCGTTGGACGTTCCAGGTGTAATAAGTTTTAAATTGGGGGAGAGGAAAATTTTTGAGAGAATAACTAAGTTGTGCGGTGCTGAAGCAGCAAACAAGCGTTCGCTTGTATCTCCTGCGAAAGCAACAGAAAGAGCTGCGTGATAAACAAGTGTAGGTCGGATATAGATGTCAGGGATGCGAAAACACAGGAGTAAAACGATGAAAAAATTACTGCAGGCAGAAAGAGGTAATCGTATTTACTGTCACAAAATTACTACATTACATGTAGGATATTCACGGTAAAGTGAGCACTTTTTTGGGCCCATTGCATATCCTTCTGCATTATTTCAAAGTAAACATTGTCCCGAAGTACTTTTCGGTGACTTTCGAGAGATAATATAAATAAAAATAATGACCTCGATATTTTGCAGTTAAGGGAAAATATCTTGCCTACGTTAGACGGTCAGCGCATCATACGACTGAAGTACCGAAGAACTGACAGTATTAATATCAGCACGTAGCAGACTCGTGTAGAATTTTTCCTGTTTGCATTACATATATTGAAAAACTGATCAAACAGTAAAGTTATTGTCACTAAATGAATATATGCAATATAAAATATCGTAACGTCTGTGTATTAAAAATATGTGTGTCATGCGCGAGATAATTCAGAACGAATGTTTTCTGAACAGCTAGTTCCTCCACGGCGTGCACTCTATACTCGGTGCAACCTACATTAGCTTACAATCACCCTCCTCTTTGGAGAGTGGAGCACCGCAGCGAAACTCACAAACACATGAAACTTAAGACGGATACAAGTGAAACAGAACACATACAGACCCATTACTTCTCCGATGAGCTTGGCTCGCTTGTACCAGACCATACAACCTTAACATCAGAGGCTGGCGCTCGCTTAGAGTCTGGTGTACTGTTTTTCATGGGTTTGGCAAGGTAGCACTTCGTAACTACAGGTATCACACCAACACTAATACAAATACACAAGAGTTAACAATGCTAATAACAGGAATGGAACTAATATCTGGTTTATCTACAAAGTACATGATTTGATTATATGGTACACTGTACTCATGTTTCTGTTGGTACTCGTCGATTTCTGACAACTAGACCGCTAGTAACACAAAAACGCGATACACTTATATCCGAAAACGTTATTTTATATCGAATAATTGTGTTCGAAAATTGTGGCATACAATACGTGGAGAACAAAGTGGTATGATCATGCGTGGAGGATAAGCTGCATAGGAAGTATGCTCACGACGCTGCGTATGTAAGAATTAATCATTTAATGTCGCGCGCCTACGACCTCAGCAACTTGTACATGCGTAATCGCTCCGCCTTGTTCTCCAGGCGTTGTACACTGCAACTATGAAACCAATTACTGTATTTGATATAAGAATTCGCTCCCGAATATAATTTTGCCAGGGCTCCTGTGATACTGTTGGTCCAAAGAAACTGTGTCTTGGAGTTTGGGCATTGAGTTCTCGAACAGTCTGTATACATACACGTAAAGGCTGTTCACGATAAAGTGAGCACTTGTGAAATCAACCTTAGAAAAATGTCATTGTCTCTGTCTGCATGTATTTTAACGGGTACACTGAGTGACATGCGCCGGGTAAAGTTGGTAACGGTGGATGGAAAGTAGTACCATATCTTAACGTCGAATAATAAGTGCTAGGTAACCATTAATCATTATTGAAATTATTTTTTATGCTTTCTGGTTTTATTTAAGTTAACGCCTCTGTTTGTAAAAAATTACCAGATTTGTGAACTATTTACTAGGCTCATGGCAATGTTAATTTTATGTAAGGTGGAAGAATATACAACGTGCATACAAGTAGATCTTAAGCAGGTCTTTCAAAAATGCTTATTTTACCGTGAACAGCCTATACACATTCAAACGTACATATACATATAGGCTGTTCACGGTAAAGTGAGCACTTTTGAAGGCCCTTCTAAATTTTTCCTTTAATCCAAATCTTCCTGCTGTTTTTTAATATAAACATTGCAATGTGACCAATAAGCACAGTGTATACATCTCACCGCCCTCAAAATTTAATGCTTGAATCTGCAATAAGATATATTGATTATAGGCCGTTCACGGTAAAGTGAGCACTTTATGAAGCTGTTTCATCAGACGTAATAACCAATAAATACATTTCATTGTGGCATTGGACTTTTGGTTTTGGGTATGGTGAATGTATACATTGTTTTTATTACTCACATGGCATGGTTTACATTAACAAGTAGTGGTAGGATATAAATTGGTTGAAACAAAAAGTAACTAGGACTCCAAAAGTGCTCACTTTACCGTGAACGGCCTATAATGGTTAGTGCCTGTTGGGAGGGCCTTAAAAAGTGCTCACTTTACCGTGAACATCCTATATAACAAGCGTTTTATGCTTTTCTTGACATAAAACTGTTTTTTTTTTTTTTTTTTTGTTAAATTGAACGTTTACTTACATTTTATCCATGGATTATAATATTTTATTTATAAGTATAAATAAATATAGAAAAAGTAGTAAGTAGCCGACTCTGGGAGAACTGGCTCCTGGATGGGTACATGGGGGGACACGACCGCTATCTTGGAAGAGAACTTCTTGCTCTGCCAATCTGGTCCACCATCTTAGAAGTGGTACTGTCTAGCAAAATGGCTGCCAATGCACTACCTAGCAAAACGGTGGCCAAAGTAGAACTTCCTGCTTTGTCAATCCGGTCCACCATCTTGGAGGTCGTACTGTATAGCAAAATGGTGGCCAATGAATAATTTCCTGCTCTGTCAATCTGATCCGCCATCTTGGGAGTCGTACTACAGAAAAACTACTGCTGGGTCCAGAGGCCACCCTGCCAGTCATGCTCTGTAATACCAGCAATAGCCATCGTGCCTAAAGAATGTTCATGTTCATAACCCACTGCAACATCTCTCCCGACATAATTAGCTGTAATTTCCAAACAGTTTGAGATGTAACTACCAAAATCATAACATAGGTATCACCCACGACAAGGAAAAGATTAAAGTAGTGATTGCATGTTCATCCTAGCATACGAGGCGTTCCACTGTGATGCTGTGTTTACCCACAGCGATAGCCGGTATAAACATAACAAGAAGTGTAAAGGAAATGTTCTTCGTTCATCGGGAAGCGAGTGCAAGTATTGCGGAAAGACAATCGCTAAGCGCACCAGTGCCAGATGTTATGAAGAGAGTCACTATCCATTTGCCACCTTCTACAAGACCTACCCATGTGTTAACTGCTGTGCGGTATATGCGAATATGTGTGTCTGTAATGTGCTCACAGCAGGAAGTGTTCTGCAAAAAACAGTCGCCATTAATGTTTTGCGCGAATGAAGAATAAGTCGAGCATGTATGTATCATATATTAGTATGCAGTCTTATGTCATGTCTGTAAAATAAAGATAAAGTGTATAAATTATGTCTTATTTTATTCATCTAACAAAACCCGCTCTAATTTAGGTCCACTTCCATCACTAGAAAAATTACCGGATTTTGTCTAACTTTGAAAGAGAATTAAGAGGTTTTGTATAGTGTCAAGTCACGAACTCAGGCCCTTATGCACGGCTGTTTGAGAAGTATATGCGCGCGCACACACACATACACACACATATATATGTGCGCTCTCGTCTTCGTTTCTCCAGTGGATCGCTAGAGTGCACGACCATCGTCTGCTAGGTTCGCGGGGGTCTTCAACCGTATTCGTTACCCCTGTCAGAGGGGAATGTCGACAACGTTTTCGCATTATCGATGACGATCGCTTGGAGCACTGCGTCACATACATGACCGAATTCCGACGTACAGCATGCAGAACACACTCATGCGTACTGTCATCTAGTATTTTATTGGGTTGGATTCCCGGCGCCGACCTTTGGAATTTTCCAAGTGATTGGTGTTTCTCCAAAGGCATCGCAATGTTTCCTAGTATGTGGTGCACTCTTTTAAGTCCAGCAAAATTTAACCACCTACACGATGTTTCTACCGGAGTAAACCCTACTCGCTCGGATACAATGCTGCCTTTGTCTATCCTCGCCTCTTGCTTGCTCGAACCTCCTCGCGTTCCTTGTAATTACTTTTATTTTAGTAACTGGAACCTAAACTGGGGTCAAATAAAAAATTATAGAAAAATTATTTTGCAATAGAGCTAAACGAAGTGCACACAATAAATTTAATTTGTTGTAGCTAAATAAGTTCATGATCGTTAGAATTGTATTGGTCTTTATTCCGACAAACGAAGCAGCTTAAGGTTGTAGATTCGCAACAGATTTCGTGCGGTAATATCCATCGGCTGCAGTGAAAATATGTTTTGCGTAAAATATTTAAGTAATATCACATTTTCCAAGTAGCGATAAGCTATATGAAAATAGAAAATGTATTCGCCCTTAGTCAAATATTTCCGAATTCACTTGCCCCGTCAATTTCCAGCAGCCTTTTGAAATTATGGTCACTCACTCTCTCCATTGCCTTCTGGGCAAGTGAAAGAAAGAATATGCACTGGATTGAAATTGCTTATGCGCGAACTTAAACTGAGTTTGCGAACGATGCTCGTAGCTCGACCCAGTAGACTAAGGATGAGGCAGACTGTTTTGTTCTTCCGCACAAGCTCAATTACAAACAACCGTGAAGCTGTGCTGAAAGAATAACATACACTTTGATTTTACGTTTTTTTTTTCGTGGCTAATGTTAAGAACCACGTGGGTTTAGTAATTCACACACAAACAAGCGTTTTTTATCATACTTCAAAAAAGTATAGACTCATTAATGACGATCATGGCGACCCACGAGACACTATCACTGCAGAAAACATTGCGTGGAGACGAACTTAGTGAAGAGGAGAGATTTGGACGGCTCTTATCAACGCGGTCTTGCGAGCCGAGGAGGGTGAAATAATGTATAGAGCGGCGCCGGAATGCAAGGGCGGGGGTAATGGGAGATCCCCGAGAAAACCCTCCGACCAGCGGCATCGCCCGGCACGATTCCCACTTGCGATCGAGACGAACTGAGGTCATAGTAATCAACGTGGATTTGTCACCCACCAGGTCTGGTGATTTCAGATGCCGTTGCGGGTGGCCAGATTTCATAATTGCAACAGATTATTTTTTTATGAAATTTTGACGTCATATTTTGTAGTTAGAAGTAATGTTGAAGAACTGCGTGCTTTTTTTTTAATTGTTACTGCCATTGTGTAGTCTCCAAACCATGCCCGTTTATGAGTTGAAAATAAATGGGAAACTCGAAAAGTAGTTTTGCAGAATCCAAGAAAACTATTAATGTAATAGATGAGTCTGTTTCATTGCGATACTAGTAAAGCAAGCGTAGGAAACGATTCCCCCCTCCTCACCCCCTGGAAATTTTCAAGTTTGAAGTCAATAATTTGTTGTGTGGCTGGGTGGGTTGGGATTGGAGTAGTACGGCAAGTTTCATGTCTACCGGATTCATTACTAAAGTATTTATAATAAGGCTTTCTCTTTTAATTTATTATAATTACGTATTGTGACAGTGATAGGAATATACACGGAAAAGGCGAATGTGAAGGGCAGTAATTAGTAATTTAAATTTAAATAATTTTGTGAACGAGAATAAGATTACGACCTAGTGAGATAGTGATTTCCAGAAAGGTTGGCAACTTGTAAAATAAAAGTGCGCGCTCTCACGATGTTGGAGGATGTTGCGTAAACGTTGATCCATTGTTTGTGCGAGGCGCGGCGCCGGCGCAGCGGAACGAACAGTTCGTGCTGTCGTTTCGCATCGGCTCTCGTGTTCCCCCCCCCCCCCTTTTTTATTATAGGTAATTCTATTGTAATGGGTGTGACATTTTCATTAAGTTTAATGTAAACAAACAGCAATAAAACAGATAAAAACCATTTTCGTTATTTCAAGTACTGACTGCAAAGGTTTTGGCCTTCTGTAAGAATTAAACTAATAAATTGTGTTTACGCATAGTTTTCGAAAAACAATTGGGATGAAACATTTGTTACGTGTGTATCAGTTACCAGTTGCAATATCGCTCTACTTTGACTAAACTTATCAGTTTGCATGTTTTTGATGATTGATGTGATCATAATACTTGTCACGTCCCCGCTACAAGGAAATTTCTGACTGGTTTGGTCTTCTTACTATAGGCTGTTCGCGGTAAAATGAGCACTTTTGAAAGCCCTGCTAAATATCTACTTGTGTACACGTTGTGTATTCCTCCGCCTCATGTAAATTTAACATTGCTATGGGCCTTATCACTTTGTTAATACGTCGATCAAATGGAACTGTGAAATTATTAAGAAAGTGAATACTTTACAGATTTGCTCATTTTTTACACTTCGATGCATAAAAAAACAGAAGGTGAAAGGAATAATTTTAAATTATCCCAAATGGTTACCTAACACTTATATTCAACGTTAAGATATGGAACTACTTTCCATCCATCGTTACCAACTTTGCTGGGCGAATGTCACTCAGAGCGCTCATTAAATATATGCATGCAGGGACAGTGACTTTTTTCAACGGTTCATTTCTAAAGTGCTCACTTTATCGTAAACAGCCTTTACATACTTTCACCTCTCTCCAAATAAATGACTAGCTGATTATGAAATATGGAATTACACGTAGACCAGCTCTGGAAAGAAAATATGACCGAAAGGCAGTGAAGTCGCGAGAGGACAAAAAATCTGGACTGATACTTTAATAAGCGTTTCTTTTTATTAACCAATTTAGGAATTTAAATTACATGGTAGGAAGCACCGATTTATTACTTTAATAATGACAGTACGTCTCATTTCATGTGGAATTACCCTTACCAGTCTGTTGTATGTGTCGGTAAGTTATCGAAGCATGTTTACGGCTAAAAAAAGGGGGGGGGAAAGAAGGATAGTACACGCTAAATTAGTCTAAACTTGCATCAAATGTCAGCGCACATATTCGCAATTTAGCCGGAGTTAGAGCAGCTAATCTCAAAGATAACACCGTTGTCGACACATATTAAATGATAATTAATAATATGCAGTTATGTTTTAAGGAGGGAAACGAGAAATTGCTGTGGCAGGTGAAAAAAAATTGTGTATTAGATTTGAAAGGATTGAGCAGTGAACTTACCAAATGCGTTTGCGGAATAACGAGGTTCGTCGCACGTCCTAATAACGTTGAAGTTCGTTGTGGTGCGCTGACCTTAGTCTATAGGCTATTAACGGTGAAGTGAGCACTTTTTAAGGCTCACTTCACCGTGATCTAAGGATCACATCAGGCATCACTCTCACAACAGGCATTAACCACTAATAAATATATGTTATTGCAGCCTTAGGCGTAAACTTTTTAGAGTGCTGAAATGCATACACTGTGTTTATTGCTCATATTGCAATGTTTATATTTAAAAAAATCAGCAGGAAGATAGACATTGGGTGAAAGCAAAGATTTAGAAGGGCCTTAAAAAGTCTTCTAGTGGCAGTAGCGCCGTTCATTGTTGGTTTGGTAATGGCTCGAAGTCTCGTCTACAGCGGGGTCATTACTAAGAGACCATGCAGTAATTTCCGCGTTAAAAATGGCTCCAAGCTAAATTATACAGACCTCGAGAAGAAGTCACGTGATTGGCTGCTGTAAGAGACAACGCAATATCGTGTTCAACCCGACCACACGGAATGAATCTACCAGAGTGCTGAGAGTTCACTTTAAGTTCCGAGTCCTGCAGGGCGTGTTGGATGAGCGGAGATCCAATTTTTACAAGCGTGAAATCAACATATCCCTTCCACACCCTCTTTAATCCACGTGCTGAAAATTAGAATGCATGCTGTGTTTAAGTCGGCACAGCACTAGTACAGTATTTCTATGGGGTATTTAAGTTACGGTGATCATATTTTTCTGACCCGAATTCGGGACGCTCGTTTTGGCTCATTAATGGTCGGTAGTGGGAAGGGGTGTGTAGTGGTGGTAGTGGGGGGGGGGACTGTTTACAGGGGGTGTTTTGTTAAAAAAAAATCGAATACCATTGTAGTTTTTTTATAAATTATTTATAGAAAGGCATATGACTTATTGATTAAAGACACTAAATAAAAACAATGACATTCTTTGTTATTTTACTTTCATCAAAAATTGAGTTACAATAACTCTTTTGCCTCGTCATATTTTGCAGATGAATGGATTTTTTTTCATCATGTCTCTCTTAGAAAACAACATTTTGTAAAAGTCTGGACAAGTTTTTTTTTTTAAGTTAACCTTCGTAATCAAAATGGATCTTAAAGTGTCAATTGTTAATTGAGTTTTGTCCGATGACCAAAAATGGTTCATCAATGAAAACACTCGTTCTGTTGGTCATTAGTGTCTGGCAGACACAGCAAACATTCAACAATCTTTAACATGTTTCAGCTTGGGACATATTTTTTACTAAACTGAGTAAAGATTTCAACCCACTTGTTTTCATTTCTTTCAAGTTGGTCGGTTACCTTTTCTTCATTCACGTATACATTCTCGTCGTAGAGTTTGTTTTATTTTACTTCAACTGAAGGAACTGTTGTTTTTATAAACTCTTTAGTCTTTTCAATAGTTTCCCCAAGTAGGTGACTGGCCGGCCGCTCCCGCGCATTTTCCCTCCCAAAACCGGGCACACCGCTAGTCAACACTGTCGGGACAAACGGCCGTCCCGAATGACCCTCGAAAAAATCGGGACGTCTGGTCACCTTAATTAAGTGCCCCCGAACGGCGACATGGCATTATAGGCGGTTCACGGTAAAGTGAGCGCTTTTTAAGGCCCTGCAAAAATTTGCTTTTCATTAAAATTTCTATTTTCGTGTCACTTTTTAACTTAAACGTTGTCATCAGGCTAATAAACACTGTTTGTAAATTTCACCTCTAAGAAAATGTATCGTCTAGAGCTGCAATTAAATATATTTACGAGTGGCTAATGCCTGTTGAAAGGGCCTTAAAAAGTGCTCACTTTACCGCGAACAGCCTATAGTAGCGGAACACTGTTAATTAAGGAAAGGACGGAAGGACGCGGCCAGCGCCTGTATTATGGGTCCATCACAGCGTTCGCCTCAAGTGATCTCGGAAAACTGAAACCAAGATGGCTCGATCGAAAATATAAGCGTTGTGCTGGCTGTAGTTTCCGGAGGTGAATTTCTCAACTACTGTAGGCGAATGATATATGATAGTAATGGACTGAAACGAGGAATAACAAATATTATTTCAAGTTGTGAGAACAATTACGCGTGTGTGTGTGTGTGTGTGTGTGATATGGTGTCCTACCACAAGAAAAATCTGGAAAACGGGGAAAAGTCAGGAAATTTTGACCCGGGGTCAGGGAAAATATGTATAATTACTACCCTGCGAAGATTAAACACTCTTATTAATACAGGATAAAGTAATTATGAGCATATGAGATTTCGATTTTTTAATTTGTAACCTGGCAATATTATGTTTTTGTTTCAAGTGACATTGGGACTATACGTACAAAATAAAGTATTTGTGTGTTTGTAATGGGCACTTGTGTAAAGTCAACAGCGTGTATCGAAAGAAATATTGAGTGACTAAATAAAATGTTGTCCCTGCCGGATTGTTGGTATTATATATATATATATATATATATATATATATATATATACATGGTTACAATCTGATCATTTTCTGGGAATATTTTTAGAATGTTGAGTGCTGGGAGACTTTTTCTCAAAATAGTTGGCAACAGTGGAGGGTGGTGCGTCGCGTTGCGGCCGCACGTAAGCTGGTTCCACAATAGTGCGATGCGATGCGTTGCGATGAACGGTAGCCAATCAGGATGAAGCAGATTCCGTCACAGTGCGTCGGCTTCGAGTGCGTTGCGCGAATTTCTTGAGTTGCGATTGTCGGTGTTAGCCTACGACGCAGAAGGAGGAAAATAAGTGTTTGTTTACAAGAAGAATAAAAACTTTTTTTTTTTTGGACGATCACGTTTACTCCGACGTTTTGGTATTTTTAATTTTATTATTGTTGTGTGGATGTGCAAAATAGAAGACAAGGCTGCTTATAGATATGGACAATATTATCAAATTAGTTTATTAACATTAAAATAACTATCCTTCGTCTTATTATATATCTCGTTCCCGCTAGTTTTTGTCACACATCGCGTTCATACTACTCTGTTATCTTCTACCACTTAAAACATAGTTTCAACTTTTTACGCGTGTCTTTTGTTGTATTTGTGAGGTCTTAAATTAGATAACACCAACGCCTCAGACGGCGTCCGTCGGCCACAGGTCATCGCTTAGTTGTGAAACAGCAAGTGTAGCTCGTCGCAGCCCAAGGCATCGCACTATTGTGGATCCAGCAGGAGAGCGACGTAAGTGCAGAGGTGTTGGTGTTGGCTCAGCACGGACATCTTTCTTGTACTAGAAGGTGTACACCTTTGATGTTCAAAAGGTGTACAGGAAGGTGAACACCCTCTTGTATGCTAGTCCCATGCGCACACCAAACACACTGTACTAGTAGGTGAATGTTGCAGCATGCCATGAGAGTCGGATCTGGAGGCTCTTTTTGGGGTTATAGGAGTGATTTCTGCATTGACGGCTGTTAAAAACAAACGATGGAGACGACGTATAGATGGTGGACAAGGCCATGGATTCGCCGAAGAGACGAAGAAATAAGTAACATAGCCTGTTGAACGATGAACTTCGTAGTTAAGACCCAGAGTGCTTAAAAAATTATCTACGAATGGATGAAAAACCAAACGTATACAATGCAAATGTAAACAATCTATGTGCCACTTTTATTTTCACCACAATACAAAAAGAGTTTACAAGCCAAGGAAATCACTAACACGGAATTAACATATGTTCCTACTCTCAAATTAACAATTTAGGTATTAATAAATGTACGGGAACTACATAAATGTATACAAACGACTTGTACAAAAAGGTGTACGGAAGATAGGACCGTCTCTAAACGATTCTAGCTAGCATGCAAGCCCTCCCATGCTAGTTACTACAAGTTAGCCAGTCACACGTTACTAGTTGACTTGCACAAGTAGGTGTACACCTTCTTGTACACGAAAGATGCCCGTGTGTCACTGGCTTAAGGTCCGTCCGCCCACGCAGGCCGGCTGCCGCCAGCTGGCCTGCCCGCCCGCCAACTGCGCAAGACTTATAGCGGGTAGTCAGGCAAGTGGAAGTCCACAAGCCCGCCAGGCCCTCTTCGCACAATTGTCATTTGTTTACGTGATTGCGTCGGCAATCGAACGCTGTTCGCCTTGGTGGGAGCATAAACTAACGTAACGCTTATTCGATTTCTGCAACATTGACCTACACAAAGCAACAGAACTAACTATCAGTCACATGGTCGACAGTAATGAACATCTCAATTCGTCAGAAGAAGTATACATACATCTCAAAGTACTTGTCTACTTAACAGTGTTCTAACCGCAAATCCAATCCATGCCATCTTCGCTAGTTGTATTGTCAGAAAGTATAGTCCATTCCCCATTGGAAGCGACTTTCTCGGAGCCCTGCTAAATATCTACTTGCAAAACCGTTTCGTATCTTTCCGCCAAATGTAAACAAACATTGCCATGTGACTGCCGTGTAGCATCTGTCAAAATCAATGTTTACATTCCATTGTATGTGTACATATGTTCGTATACTTTCGCTACACCAAAAAATAAACATTGAAATGTGACTTCTACGTTTATACCTGTGAAATGTGTTGTTTAGTGTTTACAGCTTTTCTAAGAATTCTGTCATATTCCAAAAGCCATTCCGTATGAATATGCACAGTTTAGGCCTCTGACATTATTTAGCTAAGCTTTATGACGTTTTAAAAATGCCTGAATTGGGGACAGTTCTTACGGTTATTTTACATTATCATATTTGTTTTCCACAACATAGCTCAATACATGTAGTGCATGTTAGTATTTTGCCGCGACTGTGTTTAACACTGTTACAACTGTGAGGTAAAGGGTTGTACTAATTATCCTTTTGTTATTGATTTATGTTGGGTAATTTCTTTAAAAGGACGGCCTCAGTTGGAATAAATATTAAAACGAAGGAACAACCAGTCAAATGAAAAAGGTACATTGAATTCAAGTACGCAACTTGTGTTTCCCATTTTTGTCACACAAACTTTAAAAGATAGCTGTGAACATGCACACAAATAAGCCTACGATAATTATTCCGCTCATTTTTCTGTGTATATTGCTACGTACTGTTTATTAGGCTGAACTTATTATTTTTCTTCTGGGATTGTGGCAAATTACGTTACAGGACTGTGTTTCAAATCCCTTAGGGCAAAGTTACAACGTTGTGACAAATAATCACACATGGATGTAAATAATTAACTTCGTCATAAAAACAGTTCACAGTTTAAACGTATAAATAGTGCTAATCAAATATTTGAAATCACGCACACACAGGGCCAGCGTATGGACCACGATGCACAAAGCCACGCCATTTCACATACGCAATGATTATCGAAACACACGTCACAATATATTTATTACTACCGTGGAAATACAACATCGTAACTTGCCTAGGTAGGTTTAATAAACGCAACGTCTACAGACGTGATGTGGACATTTGAAGTATTTTTCGGAGTAATAATTATTTACGTTTCGTTTGGCAAAAAGCAACACGTCATGTCATGGCTCGCCATGTCTGCCAACTTTACCTGGTAACTGCTCCGTCATCATATCTAAATATGTTAAATTAAGTATTCAAGCATTAAAATCTCTTCAGTTATAAATTACAAATTCAAAAATCAATATTTTGCTGCAATAAGTATGAAATATGCTACAATTGAAAACAGGCATAATTTCTTTGCTTGCAAGCGAAGTGAAATTTCCCGAGTGTGAAAGAGACGAAGAGAGAGAAAGCGACAAGCCTCGCCCAGCAGATAGTTTTTCAGATGCTTTCTCGTTCGATAAAACAACACCGTACCATTACGGCCTACTCACGATATTTTCCGCTGTTATTTTTAAACTGTAAAAATGATATATGTTGCCATCGGTTCTACCTAAATATTTAAATAGGCACCGTTTAATTTACAAATAGTATTCTAAAAAACTAGGTTAAAATAATATTTTAACTGTTAACTATTTCTCACCGGTCGTTGCCAACACGTCGCTGTTCTCTCTGCTGTTCATTCATATTTAAAAGAAATAAATATTACAAGTTATGGAAAATATTAAGGTAAAGTTTTATTTATTCAATAATACACTACACTAAAGTTAACCACAGTGTTATATATTTGTGGAATACAGGTTATTGATTAAACAAGATGGCATGTTATGCCTAGAGTGTTTTAAAGGTTGATTTTCATAAGTCACTTCCAATCGGGAATGGACTATAGTTTAGTGTTAGGACACGGGCTCTGATTGTGCGCAGCTAGCGAGATCTCTCTACCTTGTCTTTAGTCTATGGGTTGGAGACGAGTTCGCGGCCTCCACCGGGATATTGGGATGCGGGGATAACGCTGTAGCGATCTCGGCCCTCTTACATCACTTTGTAGCCCTCTAACGTGTGAGGGACGCCGGATCGATGGCTTGTGGTTCTATACCTCCAATTGCCAGGAGCTCTGGATCCCGTAGTATAATCACACAGTACTTACGGTTGTTGAAGACCAACAAACTAATTATTTTATTATACCAAACATACCAGGGACGCGCTGATTGGCGAACGGCGCCCTGATATGTTTCTCTCTCTTTCTCTCTCTCTCTCTCTTTCTCTTGCCTATTTTCTTGCAGGTGTCGGGCGCGCAAAACATTGATTATTTTATATTTCGGCCAAACACTCTTCAACTTATCGTACGCATTGTATGTGATGCCATTTTTATCGAATAAACATTTTCACTCGTTATCTATTTTTTAAATAATTTGTTGTCAAATCCAAAAATTTTCTGTTTTGCCGCAACCATAATAACAAAATATTAACTAAGTTATACAAATTTAAGAAATATACAACATAAAGTAATGCTGTGGAATGTAGTCACTAAACAATGAGCCATGTGAAAAATAAAATGTTATATGTAAAGAAAATTTTCCATATTTTCAACATTTTTTTTTTATACATTAACTTAACTGTTATTTGGTCATTACATATACTTCAAGCGGTAGCCCAGTGTATTAGTCAACGTTTAAAATTTTTTCACCAGTATATAGACTATTTGTTAATATATTATGTTACTACAGCTGCACTAAAACAGAAAGATTTGCGACTTCGCATCAAATTATTCAAAAAATATAAAGTATTAAAAAAATTTATTCTATGGTAAATGCCATCACGTACAACGCGTACAAGTTGAACAATCCGGAAGCCCAGCCAACGAGGTACCTTTCGCGGCATGCAATAACCAATTAGATACAAGGGCCATTCTCAGAGCCTCGCGCAGCGAATCAGAGAATGGCACACTCAAGCCAAGTAATCGTCACGTCATTACTTCTCAGCGTGCTATAACCGCGCGCACCGCCCGACGTAAAACACTGTGTTTAATCTGTTCACGGTAAAGTGAACAATTTTTAAGGCCCTGCTAAATTTTGCATTTTAGCTAATGACTATCTTTCCGCCACTTTTTAATATAAACGTTGCCATGAGCCAACAAACACAGTGTATACATTCCACAAATCCCAAAAGCTAACGTCTGAAGCTGCCATAATATATATTTATTAGTAGTTAATACCTGTAGGAAGGACCTTAAAAAGTGCTCACTTTACCGTGAATATACTATGGTAATTATGCTCCTGCTGCTGTTGTCTCATATGGCGCACGTACTTCTGAGCTGCTTTTCATTTCTGTAGGGGCCGCGGTGGCTGAGCGGTTTGCGTGCTCGCCTCCCACCAAGGCGAATCGGGTTCAATCCCCGGTCGAGTCACCTCCGGATTTTCGCATGTGGGGATTGTGCTGGACTATGCCGCTGGTCGGTGGGTTTTCTCCGGGGTCTCCCGTTTCCCCCGCCCTCTCATTCCAGCGCAGCTCCATACTCACCTCAAGACCTCGTTTTTAATAGTTGCCCAAATCTCTTCACTTCCCATTACTTCATTTCTACAGGAGCAAATAGCGCTTAGCGAATATCTGAAGGCAATAGTTAAACTGTTGAATTTAGTGTCGCTGTAAGGATAAATTGTCTAAAATTTTAGGGATATTCTGAAAGAGAAGTTACCGTTAAGAGGACCATGTAACTGTGCGTCCAAAGTCAAGAAGCTAGGGCCCGATATGGGGCGACACTAACACGCAAGCCTACCGCCTTATCGCACTTATGCGCAAGGCGTGCAGTGTTTCCGTCCTAACGATTTACTGTGTAAACTAGATCTGTAACTGTGGGGTTTTATTACACACAATGAAAGTACACAGACCAAACTACCTGCGTATCGTACTTTTCTCATAGGCAAACTTTAAAAATGCTATATTTGATCACTTTCTCGATTTTTTTTTCGTCATTAATACACGTAATGATAAAAGTGAAAATATAGCGACATAGACAACAGTTTTTTAATCCTTTCTGGCAAAATTTCGTATTTCCAGAACATTCGTTTACCGAAACACGCGTGTATGAGCAAACAACGTTTTGACAGAAAACGTTTCAGTACATAGTACCCGTAAGCTTATTATAATGAGTGGACACAAGTAAGTCCTTGACGTGCTTATCACCGTACGAACAGTTCACACCTCTAAAAGCGTTGGCATCAACACTTTTTTTTCAGCTTCTTTTCCATATTGCCCTACCATATTTGCTTTGCCCAAGTCTTGGGCGATCAGTTTGCGTATCGTAGTGGCTCATGGTTGATAATTTGTTCCGCGTTCACTCTTACAGCCTCCTTCCTCTCTACTACATCACTGCATTGTCCTTTCCTCTTCGTAGTGATAATCATGTTTTCTGACTCACGCGGAGGACAAAAATATGAATAAGCGATTGGTGACTCATTAATTTTCCAAGACGTATGTTCATTTCCCAGATATCATACAGAATGTCATTTGGAATAAACAGCTAGCTCAGTGTGTGTCGCATGCGCGCTTATACTCGCATCACAGGACTGTACAAGAAAACTTGTGTGCCTCAAGTTCGATGGTATTGCATATTTCTCTGGCCGTTAAGTGGCTATCAATTGCCGAAAAAAAAAAAACCCCCTAAGAACAAAAAAGAAACCTAAAACTAGGCAAATCCCAAATAGTTGAACAATTAAACAACTAGGATCTATTATAGTTCCGAGTTCTTTGCTGTTCCTGAGATTTACCTGGTTTTGGATTTCTTTCTTTTCTTCGTATGCTTTGTTTTCGGTAATCAGGAAACGGGAGAACACCGAGAAAAGTCTCTTAGTCCGGCACGATTCCCACGTGCGGGAATCCGGGAGGAGCCGGGTTCGCCTTGGTGGGAGGCGAGTAGTCTACTCACTACACTACCCCGCGGCCCCTTCTGCGTTCTACGCTGCGCAGAATACGGGTCCCCAGGAAAACCCATATTTGATGGAGCATGATGGGGGGGGGGGGTAATCTGTATCCATTCCGAGCTGGCAGCAGAGAGAAACATTGTCAGTGACCAACTGAAATCCCTTGGCCAATTAGCCAGCGCACATTACGATTACGGGGTATAATATAGTTCCGATGGTATTTTGCGATTTTAGTAAAGGTCAACAGTATTCATTAAAAGTTTTCTTTTCTTTTTTTGATGCTCTGTAATGTGCCAATGCTATATGAGGATGCAGGTGTAAAATCCTTGACGTCAGGAAATATTTTAATTCGTGGTTTCGTTTGGGACAAAACCGCACCAGGTTACCCGTGTAGTGCAAGATGGTGTACGCGGTGGTGACTGGCTACACTGTCAACACCTTAAGTGCGCGCTAACAGGTGGAATGGATAGTCGCTGTGTGGCGCCGGCTCGCGACTGTAGTGGGGCGATGTCGCCTGCTGCGCGGGGCCCACTTTCTCCTCGCAGCCGGCCGCTGACCTGGCCGCGGGACACTCCTGCTTCCGGACGTCTCTCCGTGGGACACCGCCCGCCCCAACTGCGTCGCAGTGTGTTCCACACCAATGTGCTAGTTTACAGAAAGAACGCATACTTACAACATGACACGCACAGTAGAAACACCATTTCCGAACACTCCAACGCAGCTAAAAACGGCTTTTCCGAATCGCTGTATCTCAAAATATAAGTGGTATATACACACAGAAGTCATCGAGGGGCGTGCATTTAACTTTGCTTCAGACTTTCCACCAGTAAAATTTGGACCACGGTGGCTGAGCGGTTAGCCTGCTCACCTCCCACCAAGACGACCCGGTTCAATCCCCGACCGGGTCACCGGATTTTCGCAAGTGGGAATCGTGCCGAACGATGCCGTTGGTCGGCGGGTTTTCTCGGGGATCTCCCGTTTCCCCACGCCCTTTCATTCCTGCGCCGCTCCATATTCACTTCAATCACCATCATCGGCTCTGAAGACCTCGATGTTAACAGCCGCCCAAATCTCTCCACCAATAAAATTACAGGGTCACCGCTGAAAGCCCCAAGGTTTGGGCGACACTAACACGAGCTACCAGCGTGCTATCGCCTCTACGCCAAAGACACTGAACTCGCTGTTGTGCTTTGCTTCTATCTCTGAAGGAAACTGCACGAAAGAAACCGATTTTTTTTGTCTCTTTTGCTATGAAAGCAAAAGCAAACCGTATTGAGTTATTGGTTTTTACCTTTCCTCCAAAAGTGTTTGGTTTCCAACACGCTGCTGCGCGATTCAAGCGCCATTGAGAGGACTGCCTTCGCGCAGACTTCAGGGTAGTTCTGGCCGACCGAATGAATCTTTTCCCAAACATGACAGTGTGAGCAAAGCATGTCACATCGAGTTATGACATTTCCATTTTAGGAGTTTTTCCTGGTAAAAGTTTGATGGCTGGTTATGTAGTCTCATAATGTTTGCATTATGTTGGCTCTGCATTACATAAATGAGGTTTTAGACGAAGTATATTCCCGATTAACAGTGTTAATCAGCACACAAATAAAAACAATATATTTTGTCTTAAAATCACAGTAGAACAAATCTACAAATGTTATTGTAAATTGGTGCAGATAGTTCTGCTGCAGCCACCCCAGAGCTCGTGTAATCGTACTCTTGTATCAAGTCGTGTTGAAAGTTGGAACTGTGACACATTCTTCCATGATTCAGTGTTTTGTGCAAAAGAAATTTTGCTTTTGGGAATTCAGGAAATTGTGAACTCTGTTTCTGCGGCTTTGTTAGTCGCGCCAGCAGCTCATACTTTAAATTAAAAAAAAAAAAAAAAAAAAATTACCTTGTTCGTGGATAAGTTGAAAAGGATAATTCGAAGAGTGGTAATCGCTCTCTTAAATCGTAAAAACATACATATATTTATGTTTGTGTGTGTGCAGTGCGTTAATTAACAAATGAAGATATTTTTGCAATATAATAATTAAGATTTTCCTTTCAATACATAGTTTGATGCAATTTTTCCGATGGCAAACAAGCAAACAATTTACCTCAGTTAGTAATATACTGCAAAGTGTCCACCCACAGAAAGAACAGGGTATTTCACGTGGCAGGGAAATGTCAGGGATTTTACCTGGGTCAAGGTAAATGTAAATAATTGCTACTCTGCAAAAAAAAATTGTGTTGTGTGTATAATTTATAATGTAATTATGAGCATATGCATTTCAAGATTTAAATTTTTATGTTTTTGAACTCACAATAATACATATTTTTCAAGTGACATAGGGCATATACATAAAAAAAAAAAAAGAAGTATTTGTTGATTTTTGTAATGGGCACTCATGTGAAATCAATAGCGTGTATCACAATAAATATTGATGGACTGAATAAAATGATAATGGAATTTCGGTGGGACATCCTGTACTGACTACCCCCAATATAGTTTCCCCTTCAGAGTTAGTCTAATCCGACAATTCTGATGTCTGTTCCTCATTGGTGGGGTGGAAAAATGCCCCGCCAATGAGGAACCGTCCTACACGATCGCCATCAGCTGCTATGCGATGACATGTGCCAGCTGTGGCAGAAGGATGTCAGTGTTACTGCTGCCAGGACGTTCTGAAACAGTGTCAGGATAAACTGAATACGGAACTGGCGTGACTAGTTTCGGTCGTGTGCAGATACGCAAACTGGTTTTCACAGCGCACGTGTAACTTTCGGCATCGTTGCTTGATAATAGTTTACTATTTTTTATTTTAGCAATTCGCAACATTTTGCGGGTCCAATATTACATGGTTGATGCCTGGAAATGCTGGACGTGGTCTACAGCGAATTGTCATATGTGGTAGCGTTGTTTTCGGCGGCTATGGCACTGTTACAGACGTGAAACTGAATAACACGTACTGTACAAATCGCGCGGTTGCAGGTTCGGGTTACAAAATAATTAAGCCATAAGATTTTGCCCCGCTTTTTACTGAAGGTAATTTAGAAATACGTTTTAGAAATTGTAGCTGAAACTTGGGTTTAATACAGGTTTTACAGTAGGTATTTAAAATGGAACAAGGTATATAGTTGCAATTCACCAAAGATATACAACTGGGTTCTGAAAATTCGTGTTTGCCAAAACGTGGTGTTCTCGTCTCGTGCTGTTCCCGGTGCTTCCAACTGTTAGAGAATGCCACTAAGCCACAAAGGAAAATCCACTAGATTATAAAAATATACGTAACCCCCGTGGCCGAATAACAATTTCCATATAAACTTAATGCGATCAATTATTCTTACAGGAATTTTCCATTATTTTTCATCGTTTCCCCATCATTCAGAAATTTTTTAGTATTTTTCTGTTTGTAAAATGTTTATATTATATCAAATAAATGTGAACATACTGATGTCGATATATCCACTGGCATACCAAATAAAGTAAACGACCGGGACTTCAGCGTACATTGGAGGTCTTTGAAAAATGATACTACGTCGTCCATTTTAGCAGCATCTTCAACTTAAGCAGGGGTCACGGTGGCTGAACGGTTAGCCTGCTCGCCTCCCACCAAGGCGACCCGGGTTCAATCCCCGGCCGGGTCACCAGATTTTCGTGCCAGACGATGCCGTTGGTTGGCGGGTTTTCTCAGGATCACCCGTTTCCCACGCCCCTTCATTCCGGCGCCGCTCCATATTCACTTCAATCACCCTCATCGGCTCTCAAGACCTCGCTGTTAAGAGCCGCCCAAATCACTTCACTTCAACTTGAGCATTTGAAGAGAATGCCTATTCTTCAGCAGGAAGTCTAAATTTTCATTGTCAGAACCTTGTGAATAGCAATCGGAAAAGTATGCTTGATACGTGCTGCAGCTGACGCTGGGTAGGCTGTCCGGCGCTGCGAGAGCTTACCTACATCGATCCTCCCCGCTTACCGGAACGATGCGCTCTTGGCATCCCCCCCCCCCCATCCTTTTTGGGAAGTCCGTGAATGATGTACAGCGGCGAAACTAGCTGGCGTCACAGCCCCCCCCCCCCAATCACCCCTGTTGGAGATGCCGACGAATGTAGCGACGACGCAGGAATATTATGGTGAGACTGGCTGGCGTCACTGCCCCCCGCTGAAGCCGACACCTGCAGAAAGCGCACGGATATCCTGGGAAATTGGAGGCTCGGCGTAGTGCGCTAGTTAGAGAACATTCTGGGTGAAGGCCTACGACACTATATATACTGCCGTGGCCCAGTGGCCAGCAGTCTTTGGCAGAAGCCATTTGATCAGTGCGCGAGCGAAGTATAGTGCGAGAAGACAACGGCGGCGGACGAGTGTTCTTGGTATGAATGGACGAGAGGGCGTGAAACCCGGCGAGTGAAGCCTGCTGTGCGTGAGGGCGCTCGGAGAAGTTTAAACATTGCGGACTGGCGGGACATGGACTAAATTGAGGTGGGAATGGGTGGTCATATAATACGAATTTTATTAATATTGCAACTGTCAATTTTAAATAGGTTGGTGTACTATTCTATTGGGACTGATTTTTAGTTATTAAATTCCATTGATTTCTTTTGAGTAATTATAAAATGTATTAATTGAAATCATTAATTGTAAACAGCAAGAGATGCCTATCACTTTATTGTGAGATGTTGAGTTGATTGAATTTTGTTTGTAGATATTGTAAATAAAATTAGGAAATTATAAATAACTTTTTTATTTAATTACGATTTTCATCCCTTATCGAACTTGGTTTAACCCACAGAATTTAGAAAAAGAAAATGTATCACAACTTTACTATATTAACACTATAATTACATTTCATCAACTCCAGTTAATGATCGATTTTTCTTCCAGAAAACTGTTCTCATTTTACTGGCAAATGACAGAATCCACTAGATTATCTACTAACCACTGGATAACAATTTTTTCCGCTAGGTAGGCTTAAAATAAAAATCCACTGTGTTTTGCAACACTGACTAATCCAATAAACAATTTTAAAGGCTATTAATGGTACAGTGAGTGTTTTTTGAAGCTCTCTCATTTGGAATTAAAGTCAATAAATATATTTTATTCTAACCTTAGACCTTAGTCCGGTGAAATATATAAATTGTGGTTATTAATTACATGGCAATTTTTATTTTTAAAAGTTGCGGAAGGATAGTAAATGGCTGATAGGAAAAAGTAAGTAGGACCTCAAAAGTGCTCAATTTACCGTGAACAGCCTGTAGGAATTTAGGAAACAACCTGCGTAGGCGAGCCGAGCCGAGCCGAGCCGAGCCGAGCCTTCCTCTGCGCTGGACGTCAGTGTGCAGGAAGGTAGTGATGACGGTATTAACTTATTATAGCGTCTTACGAGAATGGTTTGTGGCTATCCAATCTTTGAAAGGGTTGCTACTGCACTATAAAGTATGGAAAAGTCGTGTAATCCGAAATGGCCAGGGGACACTTGGAATAGTCGTGAAAACACGTGACATCCTGAAAATTCAAGATTGTAATGCATAATGTATTTTCTGTATTGCCAAACATTCCACGTGGCGACCCAAGGAATTTTTCGTAAAATTTATGGGAACTGAAAAATAATTTGCAGTATGTTAGAAATAGCCTCACAAGCACACTGTTGTACTCGGTAGTTTAGATGATGGTCATAACCAAGTTCCGTAAATTTTTTTCAATCTCATTTCATAATGGCTCTTTTTGTGAATTCCGAAAAATACTAGTCTTTATTAGTGGTGGGAAAACCTAGGAAAGTAATCGAAATCTGATCCTGATATTCTGTAGCGACATTGTATGAGATAACTTGTGTTAGTTTCCTAATATCGTAAGTTCTATGAAAAGGCTTTACAGCTGTGACGTGAACTCGTCGTTGTTTAAATATGTGTGCAATCGCTGAGTTTCGTTATTATATGCCCCCATGGGTGCAACTTTTTCTATAACGCAGAAAGTGAGTTTTAACTTTCACTTCCCAATCGTTATAAATTTAATTTTACTATATATTTTGCCACGGCTAGCTTCGGAACTTTTTCATTGTGAGAAAAATAATTCCTCATTCAAGTGTAGGTAACATTATCCCATGTAAACCAGACATAGAGATCGACAATAGGACAAAATATAATAATATACAACTAACATGCAAAAATAATGACATAATTAATAACCCAACTGTAAACTACCAACGACAAGGAATAGAATGAAGTGAAATTGTTAGAAGATTTTAATGACTATCAACAAGAATGAATTAATTTAGTATGTTCTCTTTCTCGTATCTTCATATGAATAAAGTAGCATTTTTTCACAATCCCAGAAGCAACTTTTTTACAAAAAAATAAGAGACGACGCTACTTGTTGCAAATTAGGTTAAAATAATAATTTACGTAACACAGTGAGAAGAAAGAAAACGTGTTCATTTTCAGAAAATGATCAAACTAATTTTAAATTAGTTTCTAATTAGATATACGGCCATATAGAACCTTGTATGAAATACCGCCTAGAGATGACGATGATCCTCCTTCGGTGTTTCTTTATCACTCCAGCTCTCTGCTCGAACAGGGGTCCCTGTACTCCCACGGTGGCTCGAAGTGTTGTAGACCATTACACTCCAGATGCAGCGATGGAGCCCTAGCAGTAGCATATGTTCGTCCTTCCTCGAGTCATCATCAGTTCCTGGATTGAAGTCATTTCTTCATAGTCCTTTATTAAATCTTATACTGTCCAATTTTAACATCGACAAATTATATCACAATCATCACTTATAAATTAGAACAAAAAATCACTAACTTTCCATATCAGTTTGACCGACTCCTCAATATTCTTTTTTTATTTGCCCTTCTGAAGACGAATAATAATATTCCTAACAAAACAAAAGCATAACAAAGAAATTTGTCATATGAAGTGTCGCCTTTTTACATTTGCAATATATTTCTGATTCCATAGAGGTGAAAGCAAACGTTCCTGCATCAACCACAAATAATATGGAAAGCATTACAGTTTCGCTGGCATATAGAGACCGTCCGGATTATCATCTTTACACGCCCCCGCTATAATAACTTTGAAAACATAAAGAAATCCAATAAATTATTAGCTTATCCTATCTAAAATTAACAAAACAAGCATACAAAAATATTTACAAATGACCAGATGTTACACAGTTGTAACGTGCAAACATAACAATACGTCGTAACAGTGCATGTCTCAGTGCGGTTATAGGTGCAAATACAAATAGGAGAAAACGCATAATTTTCTAAAAGTTATTTCAACATAAAGTTTTGTTTCAGCTGAAGTGTTTGTTGAAATCAGGAATGGTATTGTTACAGTTTGTTTGAAATATGACTGTCAGTTTACTTACTGCGCTAAAGGTTAAATTATTAATATTTTGACTTTGAATTGTATCTCGAAAGTTTATATTGAAATACGGACGAAACGCATAATTCATTTTCATGAAATACCTAGTGTTACATGGACGCCTGAGGGGCGTATCTGAGTTCGTGAGGTATGGAGGTCGTGATAAAAATAAAAGAACAAAATTTGATTTTAATTTATTCACACAACTATTGTTTACAGTATTAAATTATCTGTCTCTAATATTACTCTTTATTTCACAGTGAGCGCTATATTGAATGCCTATTTTAGCTCTAATTAACATCTTTATTATGTCTCTGTTTGGCTATTGTCAATTAACTCATACTCATCTGTTACCAACTAACTCTTCAGTTTATCTCCTGTGGATATCATCAGTATATCTGTTGCCGTCATTTGTAATGTCTTTCACTCACGCGTCCAGTCCAATAGTCCCGCTTGTAGTTGCGCTCTTCACTGCTCTGATGCTCGCAGTCGCAGATTTTCCTCCCGCTGGCCACTTCTCTCGCCAGTTGTCTCTCGCCGCACTCTTCTCCTCTCGCTTGTTGTCTATCGCTGATACTCGCCCATTTAACAACTGCCGGCTCGGAGGCCCATTGTACTATATATTATACCCTGCTGGCCTTGACCCCGAGTATAGCTGAGAGCAACGAGGTCAGTAATCCAGAGCATTCTTCAGATGTCTCGAAAACATCCGAAACCCAAGGTCGGGAGTGGCACGTGCAGTGAAAGGCATAACAGGCCCGCTTTGTAAACATTCGTTTTGTCGAAATCCTGAACTTTGTGAAACGGGCAATTTTGACCCATATCAACGCAATCTCTCGCAAAGGTGAAGCTGCTGAGGTTGTATTAGCAGTTAATCCACACGTCAGTACACGCCAACTTGAAGCCGAAACTGGTGTTCCGAAAACGAGTACACATCCTATCCTTAAGCGTCATACGCCCCACCCGTATCATGTTCTTTTACACCAAAAATTGCACGTGAAATATTTCATGAATCGTGTAGAGTTCTGTCAATGGGCACAACATCGAATTATCGCTAACCCGAATTTTTATTCGGATGTTCTTTTTACCAATGAATCGTCGTTCTCAAACTCGACGCGACGCAGATTACGAGGAACCTGCGTTATTGGGCCGTCGAGAACCCACGATGGCTTCGACAGGTGGGCCATCAGCATAAGTGGAGAGTTAACGTTTGTTATGGGATGGTTGGCAATAAGGTTACAGGGTTATATTTCGTTAATGGTAATCGAAATGGCAGGGGGTACGCCACCTTCATACACGCAGTTGTTGCTGGCCATCTTGAAGAAATACCTCTCAGGAACAGAATGATAATGTGGTACCAGCACGATGGATGCCCAGCACATTATGTCGTGTTCTGGACCGAAAATATCCTGGACTTTTTTCTCTTAGTGGTTACCTCAAAGGCACTTTCTATCGAGATATTCCAAAAACTTCAGAGAACATGCAGGAACGTATTGTGCGTGCTTGTAATGCTCTTCAGCAGGCAGCACTGGAGGGGGGAATCAGTGCGCCAATGGTTACCACTGAACATCTAATGTGAATGTTCTACCCCTCGCAGTGCTCATGTGGATAGTACTACAAACGGGTCGTATTCAGTGTTCATGTTATGAAAGTGTATATTGTGCTACATGCTTAAATAGCTACGAGCTACGAGCTTCATTGAACTTTTTGAACAATAGATAAAGGGTGCCATTTAAAAATCTGTTGTTAGTACTAATATCTCACTAATAAATGATGCTATAAGTCTGACTCTCCAGCAATATTATCCCCCCCCCCCTTTTTTTTCCAGTTACACAATGTATGAAACACTTTTTTTCATTTGGAGTCCCAGTATGGAGTTATTGTGGTTGGTCAAGGTAAATGGGACATTCTGTATACGAATTTTCATTGAAAATTTGGACGCTCCAGCTAGCAATATGTATTTTTCATTGCAGAAAATTTGCCGCCCGCATTCCACGGACGATAGAAAAAAAATTACTTTATAATTCCCGGACCTTTGTTTTGCCCACTAGGTAGGAGTGAAAATCCACCAAACCTGGTGGTGTATCCGCGGAGTTGGCAACACTGCGCACGCCACTAACGCCGGACGGACGCACGTTCGATCTCAGGTTTTACGTGCACATTGAAGCGTAGTATTCGCAGTGTTTAGACGCAATTGGCATGATGAACGCTCCTTCTCAATCACATTCTTATGTAGAAGATTGAAAGTGTAAGGTTACTTGTATGATCTCCGCAGGAGAATAAAGTCATCTTGGGGTAGTGGAGATATGGAATACGGTGCGCATGTACTAACATGTGTTTGGAAAACAACCTTCGAAAAATATCATTGCCCTGCTTGCATGTATTTTAACTACAGGCCGTTCACGATAAAGGTAGCACTTTTGAATCCCTAGTTACTTATTTCTTTCAACCAATTTATATCCTTCCGCCACTTGCTAATGTAAACCCTGCCATGTGAGTAATAAACACAGTGTATACATTCACCGTACCCAAAACCAAGTGTCCGAGGCTACAATGAAATGTATTTATTGGTTATTATTTCTGATGTAAACAGCTTCAAAAAGTGCTCTGTTTACCGTAAACGGCCTATAGCACACAACACTGACTGACATGCGCCTTGCCCTCTAAAGTTGGTAATGGCGCATGTAGCTAAAGTAGTACCATGTCTTAGTGTTGAATTAACAGTGCTAGGAAAACATTCGACAATACTGGAAATATTTATATTTTACTTTCTGTATTTTTAATTTACGTTAGGTGTACGAATTAGCACAATTAAAGAATATTTACTTTTCAAATCATTTTACAGTTTTACTTGTCCGACGAATCAATAATGTGCTCAGGCCCATTGCAGTGTTCATTTTACATATGGCGGAAGTTGTTTGGAATGTTATTGCAATGGGATGAATGATTTAAGTGAAATATTATTAACATACTCCAATGCTACACTACGTTGTCACAGAAAACCAAGTTTGAGCCGTGAAACAAACACGAAAAACGAGCCAAGAGTGACTGTAGTCAAAATATATACATAAAACGTGTAATTCCTTTTGGGATTTATTATACGTTTTACTTATATATTTTGACTAGTCACTCTTGGTTCGTTTTTCGTGCTTGTTTCATGTCTCAGACTTGGTTTTCTGTGACAACGTAGTGTAGCAGTGGAGTATGTTCAAAATATTCCACTTAATGATGGAAGTATACAGAATGTGCATACAAGTAGATCTTTAGCAGAGCATCCAGAGGAGCTCAGTGCACTACGAACAGCCTTTAAGGCGGGTTCACAGTCTGTTTCTAACGTACGTACGTTTTTTGTTAGCAGACATTCAGACAAAAATGTAACTTTGCGAAGCGAGATTATTATTTTGGGTTTTGTTTTTGTAGGCTTTGTGAAAAACTTTGTACAATTTTCAATCACTAACCAGATAATACAAAATGTTGTGTATTCGTGTTATGTTAATGGTTTTACAGTAGAGAGTCGATTATCCGAACGTCAGTTATACGGACTCTTTTTAAAAATAAAGAGCATAGTAAAAACACGAAAGTCTCTTTTTGTCACAGTGTTTCCCTTACCCGGGGAGGAGAGAGAAGCACTTGTGTGTGCTCTTGTGATGTGTCCTTTCAACTGTTGTTCACATTAAACACGTCTGGCAGGAGAGTGTTTACTTGTTTACTGATTTAATTTATTTTTTATTTTATGTACAGTTTCTGTTTCGGATAAGTTTTTCTCTCTCGCTCATTTTCTCTCTTCCCCCCCCCCCCCTTCCACTCTCTCTTCATTTTCAACATATTTTCGTTATCAGAATTTCCGATTATCCGTATTACCTTTGGTCCCTATTAGTCCGCATAATCGACTTTCTACTGTAGTTAGAATAATACGTGTATTATGGAACCGGACATTCTGATTGGTTTAGAGTTCAGCCATGCGTAGAAGTTGAAAGTTGAGCAACTCTCCCTCTCTTTTCTCCGTACTTACGCTAAGTGAGAATGTGATTGTATACGTGGAAATGTATAGTGTCCAACTCTTATTCGTACGTACGTGCGTACGCGCGTACGCGATGTGGAGGCAGTGAGTGAATCCATCTGGACGGATGCTCGTCGACGTGCGGCAGGCCTGCGGCGACAAGGTGCGAGGTGAAGACCAGCGACCCGTTACTCGACATTGAGTGTGGGGAGTGGTTATCCTTGAGGTGGGGTGGGACATGGAGGGGACGCTGGTGAGGCGGTCTTACGTAATTTACTGTCGCCTTCTCCCCAGACGGGCCCTGTCCAAGTTGCCGTGAAACCACATGGAACAGATCGTTGACGCCGCCTCCCGATACACATCCGCGGTAACGTGAAGCCTAGTACACACGGCCATCTTCCTTGTGAGCTCGTTCGTGTACACCTCGACTTGCATCGTGTGAACGGGCGCCGAGTAGGCTAGTTACTATAGCACACAAGAGCTTGTATAATAGCTAGCGCCATTATAGACGATCATATTTTTCCCCGTCTTTCTTGTACAAGTCGAATTTAAAGAACACATATATTTTGTTAATGCTGGCAATAAGCAGATACGTTAATGTTTTTAATACGATAAAATTGTTTAATAGTCCCACTATCATCAATAATTCTGTGTATGAATTTTAAAAAATAGAGGTTTGTCTTTTTTTTTTCAGTGAGTGATTTTAAGTTCTCTTCATTTGTATGTCTGATTGGACTAAATTTGGTATTCTTTTTTATGGCACAAAACTGCTCCCAAATCATACATAGTTGGCATCAACCATCCACTTTCTTGCTCACCAGCTAGTGTCGTGTGTACGGATCACACAATTCCGTGGGCACTTTAGTGTTCAATTTCTTGTTCACCTTTATTTTCACTTTCTTGTACAAGAAAGATGCCCGTGTGTACTAGGCTTTAAGCTACGATGATCCCGACACTGCCGACGAGAACTGATGGTTATTGATAGTCGTTCCCGTCAGCTTGCGGATAGCGCCTGTGCTAGGCTAGAATTACTGGCTTTTACAGAAGTAGTGTGACTCCAGTGAAATCAGACATTGACTGTGGTGATAGAATTTTCTCTCTGCAAGATATTTATAGACATTCAAATAATTGTAGAGTGAGTGAAGAGTTTTGGGCAGCTCTTAACATCGAGGTCTTGAGAGCCGACGATGGTGAAGCGAGGTGAGTATGGAGCCGTGTCGGAATGAGAGGGCGGGGGGAAACTGGAGATCCGCGAGGAAACCCGCCGACCAGCGGTATTGTCCGGTTTCATACTCGATTGTCTTTTATTTTAATTACCATCACACTCAAGTGTTTCGAAACTATGCCAAATCGCTGACAAGTATAAATATTCGCTGGTTACCTTGTCTGCTCTCGTACAGCTATGAAACTCGAACCATAAATGTTTTCAGTGTTGGTCAGTAATAATCAACGGACACGCTCCGATCATCTCATGACGAAACGCATTCGGTTCGGGCTTGGTCGGGTGTGATGTCATTCCGCAGTGGACTTGTGAACGGGTCCAGCTTGGAGCTGGGTATTCGCCCCACAGGGCATGCTGCCACTGGAAGCCGCCAGCCACATTTTATCATTTATTGCAACCGACCGAAGATGATTGAGAACCAACCTGGTATCTTGCGGTTAAACAGAGTTGCTCAGCCTAAATCTGCCACTGATTTCGAGTTCGTCTACAAAGTGCCTTACAATTTTTTACCCCATCCTAAGACTTTCGAAATCGTATCTGACATGGTATGTATCTAAACTGAAAGACGGAATGCAATCTCGAACAACCCCTTCAACGAAGAGCACGACCTATTCCTTGTTTACGTGTTTCGCATTGCGCTTTTCGCCACTCAACTGTTTATGTAACCTATACATCACCAGAATCACTGCTTCCCGCTATTTATTTGTGAACAAACTATGGCAACCTAAGAAAAATCACAAAGGCGATTTAGCTGTACCAACTCTCTTTACAAGTATACTGCAGATTGGAATTTCTTCTCTGTGCGTGCTGCGACACGTTATTTTTGATAGACGACCGCGAAAATGGGCAAACGTGTCTCTTGCTGGAGGTCAGGCGGAAATAGGATGTAAGTTGGTAAGAGTGTAAAAGGCACCATGTATCGAGTTCTTCTGAGAAGTGTACATTTCATAGTGTAATGCCAGTGGACAGAGTTGCTGTATGATAGGCACGTTGGGTGTCGTTTTAATCGTCACGTCACGACCATGATAAATGCAGTGTTATTTTCTTAGTAGCAAAATGAGTTTTGCAAGATTGATACACGTCTGGAAAACAAAAACCTGGAAAAGTTTGGGACACCGGTAACTGATCCTGGAATTTCAAACTTGCATTGAGCTTTAAAGTAACAGATTTTCTGCACAGCCGAAACATTCTTATTATCTTCCCACCTGTTTTTAACGTAAATATTGCCGTGTAATTAATAAATATAGTGCATATATTTCACCTGATTCGAAAGTTAATGTCTAAGGTTACAAGAAATTATATTTACTAAAGGTAATTCACGTTAAAGTGAGCACTTTTGAAATCAACCTTAGAAAAAAGTCACTGTCCCTACCTGCATATATTTTGACGGACGCACTGAGTGACATGCGCCCAGTAAAATTGGTAACGATGGATGGGAAGTAGTTCCGTATTTTAACGTCGAATAAAAAGCGTTAGGCAACCATTTCTGAAAACTTAAATTATTTATTTCTCTTTCTGTTTTTTTAATGCATCGAAGTGTAAAAATGAGCAGATTTCTTAATTATTTACTTTCCTAATAATTTCACCGTTTTACTTTACCGACGCATGAATAAAGGGATGAGGCCCATGGTAATGTTAATCTTACATAAGGCGGAAGAATACACGACGTGCATACAAGTAGATCTTAAGCAGGGCTTTCAAAAGTGCTCGCTTTACTATGAACAGCCTATAGGTGCGGCGAGGGCATGTGGCGTGGAGGAGCCCAGACAGCCGGTATACTCGTGCTCTTTTCACTCGGATATAAATAGCCTAGCCTGCCGCATTTCGGCGAACAAGGGCGGTAGCGCTGCATCCTCGCCTTAGTAGGGTGGCCAGATTCTTTAATAACCTGGCATCAAAAATTTGGTTTAAACTGAAGGGAATGTGGATAACTTCCAGATATGACAGTACTGTAAATGGTTATACGAGTGCAGTTAAACACACTCAGCTAAGTACATTCGGTAGCCATGTCTGAACATGTTTAAAAACAGAGCGTGTTTTCGCGGTTACACACACAAAACACAATGAAATCAATGGAAATTCTAACCTCGACAAACATGGAACTTAAAATGTATGATATTTCATTATAATAACGTCCAACATTTATTACTATTGACCTTTATAATGGTTATGAAACCTACACTTTTACTGTATTAGTACATTCAACCTTAAACTTATGTTAATTCAACAAATGCAGGAATTCCCGCCAAATTCAACAATATTGTTTACACGGCTTGTTTACTTCGAAGCAGCCAATAGGAGCGCTGCAGAGAAGATAAGTCGTTTGGAACTACTTGTTAAAAACCGTTAACTTTAAACGAGAAACAACTGCGATCGAAACTCTTTCGAAGGTGATGCAACCTCTTCAATAGATGAACTTGTTTTAGTGGATTAGTTCTGCATCCCGTTTAACCGCGGCCAAAACCTTTGTGATCGAACAACTGGAAAGAGCACACACAAATAATATATATCTAGATGTAAATCAATCTCATTATTACAATTTAATATGTAAGTTAACAAACACTGGTAGAACAGTGTCTGGGCACGGGACTACGTGAGTGGACTGTATATACCATATGGTTCATTACAACGACGTTTATACGATCGCGCATAACGAAACAACATGCGCCGACTCCATATTGCGCACAACTAACTTTTTTTTTGTCCATTTGTCTGTGTAGTCAGTACAGCGGACAAGATGGCGTCCACAACGAGTGGGCGAGAAAAACAAATTTAAAAGAGTGTCTATAATGCACACCACACGAAATATACAAGTCTAGTCTGAACAAACAGTTTGACACGTATATCTCTTTGAAATATATTTTTCGCGGGAATGAAGGGCAAGGAGAAAGTTGTTATTTCATAAAATTAGTTCATAAATCTCGAAACACATCTAAATAATAGAAATTTTCAGTGGTTTGTGTGCAAAAAGCAGGATATTTCGCTGGATACTTCGACATTTCACACGACTGTCGTGCGAATAGCAGAAAGTCTGGTCACCCTACGCATAAGGTTTATTCCACTCAGGTTGGCAAGCTTCTTTCGCCTTTACTTGCAACTTCGCTGAGACCCTGCGAAAGGTCTACTGCACTTTTGAGAGCTCTCTCATTTGGAATAATAGTCACTATCAGGAAGGAAAAAGTTATTAGGGCCTCAAAAGTGCTCATTTTACTGTGAACAGTTTATACATTTATGTTAACACAAGTGTAAAATACTTGTAGTATATGTCACATTTATTAAACAACCGAACTATACATGGGGTAATTTTTGGAATGTTTTATTTCTTAAAAATGTGAAGAATCTACATACTGTATATACTATGTAGGCTGTTCACGGTGAACACATTCAGTCACAGATTCAAGTGGCGTAGGCACTGCAGTTACGTCACTATCAGAGCAGAATGCAGACGCAAATCAAAGTCGTAGACTCCGGAGATCGAAATACTCGTGTTTCCGTTTTCTATCGAGTGTCGGTCTCGATCAAAGGAAAGTCGGCTGATTTGGTCGAACGACGTGTGTCGACAGTCACGTGTCACCCGACCTTGGGTTTCTCAACCAATGAGCTCAATCTACTCCATTGTATAGGTGAGCACTTTTGAAGCCGTTGTTGCTTTTTCCTTTCATACATGTTTTATCCCTTAACTAGTTTATTAAATAAATATTGTCGTGTAAGTAATAAACGCAGTGTACATAATATATTCCACCGCACTCGGAAGTTTACGACTAAGGTTAAAATAAAATGTATTTATTGACTATTATTCCAAATGAGAGAAAAGTGCTAACTTTACAGTGAAAAGCCCATACTTGGCTGTGTTGCGTTTGCTCATTTATTTCATTCTTCTTTCTTTTTGTATGGAGTGTAACATGCAGTGTAATGTAAGAAATACTGCAATGTTGACTGAACTCCGCCATTAATTCTTACGAAGTACTTCGGGGCTTGAAAAACATTGTTTGTCCTCCCACATCTTGAGAAGAACTGAGTTTAATAAAGTAAAGTGCGCGTGGGAATAATACATTACCCGGTAGTACTATATACGGTAATTATTTTAAAGGTACCAATAAAGGTATAATTAATTTTCTTGTTGAAATCCCTATTGCTAATACTGAAGGATTCAGATATGAATAAAGAATCATAACACACAGTATTTCCCTTTGGTAGATTAAGTTAATGTAGACGTCTATGGGTTTCATAATCGCAGGATTGCTACAAGTTAATATGTAAAGTACCATAAAACAGTCCGTTCACAGCCAGTCTGTGTCAAACGCAACGCAAAAGTGTGGCTCCCTACTTACCGCGTCTCCCTTACCTATCTGTGCATCTAGTTTACTAATAAAAACATATCACATATATGCTTAATGTCTTATAAATTTTAAATTTAATAAAATTAACTATTTCCTTGCGTGGGGGAGTCGCCTAACTGATTTCTGGTTCCTTATTGGCTGGCCAGAACGCCTGAAATGCGGCGATCCTGTCCACTGGTTTTCAGTTTCATCTAAGTATATAATAATACGGGATAGTTTAGTAACCGCCAGATATAATACTAGGATATGTGACGTCACTGTTCATACCATTCTCAAATTTTTTCAGTACTCAAACATCTTCTATCATGTATCAGTTAGGTAACGACAATTATCCAGTTTCTTCTTGTGCTATAGCGACAGGGCCCATTAGGCACAAGGTAAAGATCCACTCCGTCAAGTACTCCAAAGCAAACTGTTTAGGTATGTGGGCCTGATTACTAATTGGGGGGGGGGGGGCTGAGCGGTTAGCCTGCTTGCCTCCCACCAAGGCAAATCGGGTTCAATCCCCGGCCGAGCCACTCCCGGAAATTCCCATGAGGCCTCGGGTAAGATACGAGCGGCGCACGACAAAGCGCTACAGCGGCGCCGCCCAAAGTAATGTCGTAAGTGTTCATTATGAGGAATAGATAAACGTGGCTAGGATGGACTACAGCGGCCCGCAGTTTCCTCACATTAACATTCTCAGAGGTGCTCAGATAACCGTGAGTAGCATAGGCACAGCAGGTGTTTTCCGTCAAAACATTCATCGCCATGCTAGACTTCAATACCGTACGTCCACATCGACAACTTCCTTTGATTTTTGGCCGCGTGTCTACGTCTTATTTGACTGGACCAATCGTAATACAGCACTCCGGTACTGAACGTCCTTGATTCGCGGACAGACACTTGAGATACGTGGCATTTTAAATCATCCAAACACGAAAGTGCATATGAACAAAAGTGTATTGTAGTGCAACTGTTCTTGAAATATTTTCACGAAAAAACACCTGTCCCGGCATATAGCTAAAGGCTGTTTATGATAAAGTGAGCACTTTTAAAATCAACCGTAGAAAAACGTCACTGCCATTACCTGCATATATTTTAACGGGCGCTCTGAGTGACATGCGCCCGGTAAAGTTGGTAACGAGGGATGAGTGAGTAGTAGCTCCGTACCTTAACGTCGAATAAAAAGTGTCACGTAACCATCTCTGATAATCAATTTATTTTTCTTTCGCTTTCTGGTTTTTTTTTATGCATCGAAGTGTAACAATGAGCAAGTTTGTAAAATACTTTTATAATAATTTCACAATTTCACTTGACCGACGCATAAATATAGTGATGAGGCCCGTGACAACGTTAATCTTACATAAGGCGGAAGAATACACAACGTGTATTCACGTAGATCTTAAGTAGGGCTTATGAAAGTGCTCATTTTACCGTGAACAGCCGATAATAGAATTGCAGGAGGAAAAACTAATAAGAATGATTAATTTTTTTATTCGAACATTGGATTTGGAGATAAAGCGTAGGTTTATATTTTACTTTACACCTGTGTAGTGCGAGTTGAGAGATAAGTGTTTTGGTCGCCTGTCGACAAACTATGGACCGGAAGTGACATGACGCGGAGCCATCTTCCTGGCGCCTCGAGTCTGGCAAATGCCGATCGGGGGAAACTCGAGAGCATCAGGAAAAAAAGCGTGAGTCACCCGGCGAGTTTCAGGAAGGAGGAGGAGGGTGGACTGAAGGATGCTGTTACGGTCTACTTCAAGAATACACGCTTCATCCGCTATTCTGATTTCTTCAAACTTAACTAGTAATTGTGTTGGGACGTAATGCCGTATTTCAGTCTCCGCTTCGCCTACTGCACTCCATTCACGGTTTCTCCTGAAGCCTGACCTGGTGAAGTTGTACTTTCAGGCAGTTCCTCCACCTCATACAAACGAAGCTTAGCTTTACCAAGTCTAGAGAATTACGCCACAGAGACAACGCACCGCATTCGTGCGAACTCCGTGTAATAAAATATTGCATAATATATATTTCTAACTAGGCGTTACCAACACACCTGTTTCCTCTCTATTTTTTATTTGTGTTGATTATAAATTTTTTGCGTTACAATTTTTATACAAAATGTAAGCAAAAGGTCAGTTTAACCAAAAATTAGGCACTTTTATTTCAACAGAAATTTGTTCTCATTGGCTATACCGTGTTCTCTTATTTATAGCTGAAGCTTTTAAGTAAATATAACGTAAATGCGACTAGAGCAGTTTATTTTAGTCGTAGCAGTTGAAGTATGATGGCACAGTTAGTGTGATACATAAATTATAGCAAATATAAATTGCACCATTGGAATAATTTCCGGCATTAACAATCTTAATAAACATACTATAAAACATATATAGGCCATTCACGGGAAAGTGAGCACTTTTGGAAGCCCTGCTTAGTTTCTTTTTTCAGTCATTTTATTTATCTTTTAGCCACGTGTAAAGATATACTCCGATATGTGATTTACTTTCCAAACACAATGTTTACACTGCACTGTTTGAAAGGTATATTGTATTCCCGCAGTAATTCCACTAGTTCTAAATAATGTTAGTAAGAGAATTATAAATACCAGCAAGTTATTGCCATTATAATTTCTGTTTGTCTTCATTGACTCTCCGTGTACTCTGTTGAAGTCTCAAGAAATTATAGGATTTTTTTTTACTGATTTTGCTGTTAGCTCTTTTTTTTTTTTTTTTTTTTTCCTAGGCTGAGCATTTTCTCTTTCGTCGTAAGCACAAAACGTCGCCGAATCATTAAAATTATATTCTGTGGCTTATCTAGCAAAAAACTAGCGCGAGGGTGAAACTTCGGCCACCAAGGCCGCATTCCTAGCGAGCTGCGAAATGAGCATTATTGTTTAAAGACAGAATAGACTTCAAAAACATGTGTGTTTGTATAGCTCTTGTCATTGTACTACAGTTGTGTTGCGACGTCCTGGGCGGCCTTGAACCAATCGGAAACAAGTAACGGCAAGATAGCTCAGTCACGTTCCACCAAGCCAAAAGGGAATATGGGTCCTCACTTTAGCAGAAACCCGTGAACGAATGACACCGATTGGAGAATCTATAATACGGTATAATTTAGCATGGCTCCAAATAATAACGCGAATTTTCACGTCTCTGAGTTCGATCCCCGATCGGATCACTCCCGGATTTTCGCAAGTGTCAATCGTGCCAGACAATGCCACTGGCCGGCGGATTTTCTCGGGGCTCTCCCGTTCCCCCCGCCCTTGCATTCCGGCACTTCTCTATTATTATCTCTTTTCACCCTCATCAGCTGTCAACACCTCGTTGTATAGAGTCGCCCAAATCTAACTCAACTCAACTCAACTCATACACATATCTACTCATTCCTTTTCTAATGGGCATGGACGAAGAGGTATGGTAAAGTGAAGCCTCTATCAAAGATAGGTGGCCCACACTGGAAAGCTACATTTTCTATGCCCTTGCAGTAGTAACACGGTTATAAGCTGTTCACCGTTAATTGCCGACTTTTGTGCAGTGCCACTTAACTACTACCTCTGCCTGCATATATTTCAACAGCCAATCTGAACTAGCATTCGCTCAGTGAAGTTGGTAACAACGGAGGTAATGTATAGTCCATGTCGTAACATCAATTAAACATGTTAGGTCAACATTTGTAATTGCAGTTATTTAGTTGTAAAATATTTGCTTTTCTAATAAGTTTCCAGTTTGTTTTGACTAACGCTTTAATAAAGTGATCAAGCCCATCGCAATGTTAATTTTACATGTGGCGGTAGAATACACAACGTACATACAACTAGATCTTAAGCAGGGCTTTCAAAAGTGCTCAGTTTACCATGAACACGTAATACAGTACCTCACTATTCCATGGTTTCGCTTGCATAGCACATTGTGATCAGGGACATTACAATGTTAATTTTACATACTGTATAGCAGAAAGCTACGAATGAGCGAACGAGAAAGAAAGTAGATATTTTCCAGAAGTGCTCAATTAACAACCTATATTGTTGAATTACATGTAGTAACATACCGTATTTATTTTTCCAAAAGTTATTTGGAAAATACTGTTACACGCTCAGTGCTTCGCATCCCGCGCGAGCGAGTGGTAGTGGACAGCAGTTATATGATAGCGGCGGTACATCAGTGCAATGTTTTGAATGGGAGGCGAGCGAACCGCGTATCTGTTACAAAAAGCGAACTGACAAGAGAATTTCTTTTGCGGGGCAACGCTCATGTACCTGGTTGTATTTATTTCTGCGTTTATCTGAAGGATGCTGTAGATTATTGACCTTGTTATTTCAGCGTGACTCGGGGTGCGTTAAACCTTCCAGATGGGCGAGGCGAACGCTATATAAGTGTGAGGGGCCTCCGTGCCGAGGAGTTGATGAGTGAATGAGTGGCTGAGTTCCGAGCGATAGAAAACGAGCAGCGAGAGAAGTGGCCAGCGGAAGGGAAGTCTGCGACTGCGAGTATCAAGCAGTGAAGTGTGCGACTGGCAGGCTGAACTATTGGACTAGATGTGTGAGTGAAAGATATTATAAATGTTGGCAACAGATAGACTGAATACGTGTTAATAATTAGTCTGAGTTAATTGACTGTAACCAACGGAGACAATTAGGAAGGACGTTAATTAGAGTTGAAATAGACATTAAATATTGCGCTCACTATTAAATAGAAATAGTAGTAGTGGAGACAAATAATTTAATGCTGTAAATAATAGCCGCATGAATAAATTAAAATCAACTAGTTATTTTATCTTTATTAAGACGTCCATCCCTCACGAACTAAGATACGCCCCTAAAGTGGTCCATGTAACAATACTTACTT